>ML682016.1:25776614-25956188 GCA_007922195.1 Podocnemis expansa
AACAATCTTAACAGCATGTTCTGTGCTGGGGCAGTTAGCGTCCTTGCTTCCAGTGCAGCTTGTTCTATCTAGTTCAAATCCCCCCCCCCCCCAATCTTCCTGCTGCTGGGTGCCTGATGGGGGGGGGGAGCCTCTGTTGCAGGGATAAGAAGCATTTTGAAGGCCTTCTTGGTGTTTTTTCATAAAGAATTTATGGAAAGTTACACCAAACCACCCCTTCTCTCCTGTCCTATGTGATCAGGCTATGCACCTAGGCTGTGGCAGACCCCAGAGCACTCCCTGTCCCTTTTGAGGGGCGTAAGCTGGGGGCTCCCTCCTCACAGGCGACAATCACTGGTGGACCACCCTTGTTAAGGTCCCTGCCTTTTCCCAAGAAGACAAGGGCTCTTGAGAAAGGCAGCGGGCTCAGACAAGAGTGGACACCCTGAAGGACAGTCACCACTGAGCCTGGAAAGCTGTGCGCAAGCCGCTGCTGGGCAGGTGGCTTGGGGAGCTGAACCAGGCTCTCTAACAACCTCGGGGGTGGTATGCTAACCACTGGACTGGCGAGGGACTAACTTGCATCCTTGCCCAAAGCCCATTCAACTAAAGTTGAATGGCTTCAACAGGCAAGGGAGAAGGCAGGTGCTGTCAACCTGCCCAGGGCGACATGACCAAGGTGATGGCCCTGCCACCAGAGCCGGCTGAACCTGTGGCGCCCACAGGCCAAGCACACCTAACCACCAGACCACACAGAAAGGTGGAGCCTAGCTATTGCCCACAGCACAGCTAACTAAAGTAGACTAACATCCCCTGGCAAGAGAGCAAGCTCCCCCCCCCCCCCCCATTGCTAGAAGCAAAGGACAGCGCCAGGGAACTTTGAACCTGCAACTGTCACAGCCCAGGCATCTGGGCTCATCACCAGCCCCTGCAAGTGGATGCTGAAATCTGCTCAACACGTCACATTTCCTTGGGGGCAGGGGGGCAGAATCAAGGGCAAGGCTGACATCACTGCACACTGGCTGGGGGGGGGGCCCTAAGCAACATCTCACTCAAGGCAAAGCGTGTATTTGCAGCAGCCACATGCAAGCGAACCACCATGCGACAGAGGTGAAGGGGCCTGCAGATTGATGGGAGGGAGGAAATGCTTGTACGTAAACAAGGACCAACTGCTGCAGGGACGGGCTGCCTGGCCATATGACTTTGGCAACACAAGCAAGTCATGCAGAGGGACTGCAGGAGAGCCCTTTTCAACCCTCCTGGCCACCCCCAACCCATTCCCCTCAGTAAACACCAAAGGGAGTCAACCCAGTGGCTCTCTCTCACCCTAAAAACAAACACTAAGCTACAGAGGGAGATGGGCCTGCTTCTCCACCCAAAGCACATGTCAGTCAACTGTCAACCTCGTCCAAACGGTGACTGGGTGTTGGGGAGGGGCTGACTTGTATTTGTTCAAATGTCCGCCAGTGCCCTGGCCTGGATCTTGCATCTTGGCTGTAGGTTGTCAGGGAAGCCCCACCACCTTTCTTCACCCATGCCTGTCTGTGGGGCCTTCTGCAGTTACCTAACACGCTCACACAAAACAAGTCAGGTGCCTAATGCCCCCCCCCCCCCCCCCCCGCCCAGCCAGGGATCACATGTGGCAAGTGCCACCTGGTAGTAGACTCTGGCTCAGTTTCTCTACTCTGCTGTCCCACCTGGGATGGGGGCGGTCATTGGAACAGGGCTATGCAATCTCTCAAGTGGGATGTTAGCGGTAGTCTGAAATGGGATGATCGTTGTCGCATCTTGAGGCTGTGCCACACTGATTACATGTCCACAAGCAAGGCCACCGCTCTGAGAATCCCTCTGTGGGTCAATGGTTTGGGTATTTACCCAGCAAGTGCATGATGCGGATTAAATTTCTTTCTTAGCTTGCTGGCAGAGGATTAGCATATGTGTCTCTGTGCTCTCCAGTAGATATGCAGCTGAGTGATGTTCTCATGGTGTCCAATGGGCCCCTCTCAGACCTTTTTGGCTGAAGCTGTGCCACTTTCAGCTATCCAATGTTCCCTCTAATTACTCGTAGACTGTGTGCGCAAACAATTTCTTTGTGTGCGCAAAAACATTTCTTTGTGAGCACCAATATTAGCACTATTGAATTTTTCGTGCGCACTTCATTTTGTCGCGTGCACAGGTTTCATGACCTGTGTGCGCATGCACAGCTTAGAGGGAACAGTGGTCTACACTCCTAGGCTCAGTTAAGTTGACTTAATAGGGTCTACTTAAAGTCAACTTTAAGTAGACTTTATTAAGTTGCCTTAGTGAAACCACATTGCATTAAGTTGACTTTATAATGGCAACTTAAGTCTGGGGACCCATTTAAAGTCAACTTAATAGTAACTTTATTAAGTTGACTTTAAATGAGTCCCCTGGCTTAAGTTGACTTTATAAAGTCGATTTAAATGGCCCACTGCACTAAGTCAACTTTATTAAGTTGACTTTAATGGCACAATGCATGAAGTCGACTTAACAAAATCAATGTAACTCTTAAAGTCAACTTTAAGGGCAGGAATTATTAAGTTGACTTAAGTAAGTGCTTAAGTTGAATTAATGACGCCAATGGGGCCAGGGAGTTACTTAAGTCAACTTAAGCCCTAGAGTAGACATATCCTTCCTGACATAAACACTGGGCCACAGGAGTGATGTTAGGATCCTGAGGGGTGGGCTATCTTGCTTGTTTCGGTTGAAGCTGCTCCACCGGCATTACGGAGCCCGAGGAACTGCAAGAAGGATCTGTGTGTAGTCTAGTGGTCCAAGTGATAGGCTGGTGGTTGAGTAGTAACTAGTTTGAGCCTCTTGATGCTTGCTGAGCTGGAATTTGAACCTTGGTCTCTTAGCTGTCAAATGACTGACCTAAGTTCTGGGCTAGCGCCTATGCCAATGTGCTAGCTCCCTCAGTGTTTCCTCTTGAAGGTGGGCGACTATCACTGCACACTTAGACTAGGGATGCCCTGCTCCAGGACAGGAAGGGGTTACATGAAGCAGTGATTTCAGCAATGCATTTTTTTTAAAAAAGGGTTTTTGCAGCAAAGCCTTTCCTCCTCTGAAGGTGAGGAAAGCTGGATCCTTGAAGGGCTGTCATTGTTCAGGCTGGCTGCATCCTCATTTTTCCAAAGCTGTGTACTGAAGGTGCTAGGTGGCAGTGCTGCTTCAGAGGTGCTCTGTGTTAGCACAGACTATCTGACTCATTCGGCCGCAAGGGAGACAATAATGCAGACAATGGAACATGATAACAGCGTCCCCCTGCACACAGAACAACCAACTCACAGACTGGGATACGACATCAGCTTTGATAGGTGGGGGCGGGAGCATCTGCCTCTCTCAATGCACACCAGATTCCAGAGTACCCAGATTTCTAGGGAGCTTTTGCAAACTGGGAAGTGGAGTGGAGTGCCCCTGCTAACCTTTGAGATGGGGCTGGGATTCCAGGACGGACTGCATAGCTCAGTCCTGCCCCAGAGTTCACAGTCAGCTCATATCAGTAACATTGCACAGCAGCGAGAGAGGGGGCTAGCTAGCTGTTCCCTCTGCAGTGAGCAGCAAAACTCCCTTCAGTGTAGCAGCTATACCATAAGGCCCACGCCACTCCTAGCAATCTGTTACCATGAGGCTGTGAAGTCCATGCGAGTTTCGATATTGTTTGTTCATGTTACCATAGTACCAGGAGCTTCTGCGGACCAGGACCCCACTGTACAAAAAGATGGCTCTTTGTTGGTTCATTCACCAGCATAGTCAGGTTTCAGCCACCTTGCTTTACTGCCTGGAACTATTCTGAGTGTGAAGGGTTCACTTGTGTGGTCATGGATATGGCTGGAGTGGGTGGCATGAAAAAAATTCACCTTGAAACCTGAAGTAACTAGTGGTCCTTCCTCCTTGCGGTACTAATAATGAAGAAGGTTAGGTCCACGTAGATGTAGGGAAAAACCAGGGCAGGTTTCTAGATATACAGCAGGGTACCAGCAATATGGGAACAAAACTGGGCCACTCAGCTGTTGGGATGAACAAGCAACCACACAGCAATTTCTGCTCCCGTGAGGATATAATGCCATCATACAGCAGAACTGTCAAGCAAATAGGGCAGAAATAACTGACACATAAATTGAATGCACTTGAGCTGACTCTAATCTCCATTGTTTCTCAACAGTGGTGCCAGCTAATCTAGTAAAAACTTCCCAATTAAAAAAAGTCAATATGGAAAATGCATTTATTTCTGAGCCCTGGGAACCTAGACAAACAAAAGAGCTTGGACAGCACGTAGGAGTACAGCAGAACTTCATAGTACAATAGACTCATGTGGATATTTAGGCTTGTTTAGGGAAAAGACTCTATATACACTTGTTATTTTAGGGAGGTATCGAACAAAAGGGATCCAAAGAAGGAAGGGCCTATAAGGAATACATTGTGGTGAAGGTAACGCAATGGCAGCCAGACACACTGTTCGACCTATTGCATTTGCTGCAAGAGTCTTTGTCCCAGTTTATATACAAAGGCTCATGACTTGAACTAAAGGCCCGATTCTTAGGCTGATTTAGGTAAACTGGAGCAAAGTCCTGTGATGGGGGTTCAAGAGCGATTAATTGCAGTGTAGCTTAACATCTTCCTGATTGATTTAAGATAAACTACTGACATAAAATGAGCTTAAACTGATAGAAGAGCATCCACACAGTGTTCTGCTCTGGCTTACCTCTATCAGTTTAGTATCAGCCCTGTAGTTAAGCTGGTGGAAATTCTAGTGTGTGAACAAGTCCTTAATCTGGTAAGGAATCATTTTTTGCTAAATCAGTCAGGTTTAAATCAATTCATATGTACCTGCACATCGGTTTTGCATGAGTTTAAACCAATTTTAGTTACTTTGGTACATGGCTGTGTGTAGGCAAGGCCTAAACCAGGGCAAGTGACCACCCAGAGTTTGATCTTCAACCCTCTGGAATCATGGAGTGTGGGGCTCTAGTTCTAATGATCAGATAACCCCACCTTCCAACAGGTAAAGTAGAAAGTTTAATTCTCAATAGAACAATTCAAATTTTGCAAAAGAGAAGCAAGTAAGTAAAGTTTAACTATCCCTGTGAACAAAGCTTTATTATTTACCCACCCTGAATTTCATTCCTGTATAAAATACCTTCAGGCCGTAAGGTGTGTTATGTCTTCAACCCTTGTGCCTGCTCAGATATGGTCATTGGTTAGCCTCAGAAGTCATTATCACTCTCCTCCAGTGGCTCTGGCTTTCTTGCTCGGCGACTGGCCTTGCTGGGAGAAATTTCCATGCTGTCATCTTCCATGTCATCCTCCTCATCATCTTCCTCGTCGTCCAGGTCAATCTCACTATCCTCCGAGTCGTCCTGTAGAAAGCAGTAGACACATGGCCAGGCCCTTGTCAAATCAGTTCTACCCTCTGTGGAACCATGGAAATGGAAACAATGGCATAAGGGTGAGGAAATGAACTACAGGGGACAAACCCACCTGTGCCGTGGAGCTGGAGGTCTTGTGTTTACCTGGCTGGGCTTGGGTTGATCCCACCTTGGAGAGTGCGCGTGGAAAGAACGATGAAAGATGGAGAATAGAACACCATTAAAAAGAAAATAGAAGGCAGCCGAAGTGAGCGCAACAGAAAGAGAAAGCAGCAGCTGTTGCTCATGACTGAGGAAGGTGTGCAGATGCGACACTACAGAAAGGGATGCTGGGAACAAGAACAGGACCTGGCAACCCATCCCCAAAAAGCTTGAGAAGGGTGATGGTGCCCAAAGAGGTGATGGTCACCACAGCTAGAGACCTGCAAATTGTCCAGCACGAATGCCTGCCAGGAGACAGACTGCCTGGGAGAGAACATAGCTCCCATGACAAAGGGTCCTAGCCTGGGTGGGGGAGGCAGGGCGGGGACAGAGGCAAGGATGGGCTGGGTGGTGGACAGACAGAAGAGAAGCCCATGGCCTGCCCCAGACACGTGGGTGGAGAATTGAAAACACTGGCAAAGCAAAGCAGGCACAGAGGCCAGGCACACAGCACCTATCTGTCCCATCAGTCTGTCTTCCCCCCACCTGTCTTACCCCATGGCCTGGTTCTCTCCCTTAATGGGTCTAACCCATCTCTTCCTTGTCTTTCCTATTTTTAACCCACATTTGGCTGAGGGTCTGTCCCTGGAAAGTCATCTGGTCGCTGCTGAACTCTAGGTGCCTCCTGGGGGTTGCTTCAGAAGGAGTTGAAGCAGTAGCTGTTGAGAGCTACTGGAGTTGGCCCCTGTGCTCTGCCCCTTGGGTGGCTGCTAGGCCCTGCTGCCAGGTGCCAGTGGGTGAAGATTTTGGGGGTGGTAGAGTAGCAGGCCCTGCACCCTGGCCTCCCCTGCTCTGTCTGAAGTGACTAGAAAAAAAAGGAGAGAAGGCCAGAGGGGAGTGTAGACAGGAGAAGGCAGCCATGCAGGCCTGGCCTGGGAAACAAGGGCAGCTCTGCTGTGCTGTGTCAGGCCAAGAGTCCATAGCCAGCTCTGGCTTGCACACGCAGGTGAAAAGACACAGTGCATCTTCTAGTCTGCAGGGGGAACCCTCCCTGATCATTGGAAGATTTGTGAGTCTTGAAGCCAGGTCTGTTCCGGGTGCTGTTTCCACTCTGCCACCAGCCAGCCATAGCAGAGCCATGGCTCACACTACAGCAATCCTGGGAGACATGACACGTGGAGGTGCTGTGCTGTGGACTGGCCCATACCTACTATTTAAGCCTGGAGGAAGTAGCAGAATTAACCATCCAGACTCCAGGCCTGCAGCCTTTTTTGGGCCTCCTGCCTCCTTCCCCTGCCCTCAGGCCCTGCCTATGGACTGTGGCTTGACGCCAGGCTATTGACTTTTGCTAGCCTCTTCAGGCCCGATGCCTGTGGCTCTAACACTAGACCTGATGCCCACACCCCTAATGGTCATGCAGTGATCTATGCCCTTTACCCCACTGTAGGGGTGTCTGGTGGGAGGGACACGTGCCCCTGTGTGTGGGCAATGAGCTGGGAGGGGCTTTTCAAGCTCTGTGGGAGAAGGAAGAATCATCTTAGGGCTGAGGCAGTGGCTTGGGACTCAGCAGCTCCACACCCCGCTGCCCGCTCTACCACTGGCCAGCTCGGTGGTGTTAGGCAAGTCACTGTCCTTCTGTGCCCCAGTGAAACAGGGATGTGACGTCTCTCCCTCGGGGCCACGGGGGCCCCTCACTGACAACAGGGAGCCCTCTGACACTGCCCACATGGGGACAGAGACCCAGACAAGCAGGATGTGTTTCTGAGGCACTTTGGCCTCAGGTACCAACTTAGAAGCAGCCCAAGGAGTTCTAGTCCCAGAATCTGACTAAGACGCTCTCTTTAGACTTCTCATGTGTCCCCTCTCTGGAGCAACAGGAATCCCCAAGAGCTGCCTCAAAGAGAACTCGGGAGGCAGAAAAGGAAGCTAAATAAACCAAGTCAAGCCACAAACAAATTGCAGAGCAAGGCCAGGTGAGGAAGGGAGGGGTCAGCATCCTTCAAGCCACTGGGCCCCGAGCAGAGAGCCCTGGGAGCTGACCTGTCTAGCTAGGCCTCAGCCCCTTCAACACCACACACCCAAAGCTATCACACACACCATAAAAAGGGACAAGTCTTCTCTCCTGTAAGAGAGGCAGCTTGTATAGTTCAAGGTTGGGGTGTGCCCCAGGAACACACAGGCCATACTGTGAGGAAGCCCAGGGTTTTCTTTCAGTGGTGAATGTTGGGTGGTCCCATTCACTCCTGCCCCTGGTGGCAGTAAATTTTGCAAACTGTAGGTCTGACTCCTATTTTAAGCTCTGTCTCCCACACTCATTTGCCTCCTCCCTTAGCCGGTGGTCTCATTGTTTTGCTGAGACACAGCTGCGATGCTGGACAGGGAGGCAGAAGTGTCTCCCAGGCAGAAGGCCAATCCAGTGTGGAGATTTGAACAGGACACAGACCCTGACCCTGAGACTGTTCAGGGGGAGTCAGTAAGGAGTGCCAGGGCACTATGCTTGCAAAGAGCCATCTGGGACACTGCATTTTGTTCTAGTTAGAGCTTTGTCAAGGCACATGGCTTCCTTCCTGGAAACAACAATGCAGTACACAAGCCTAGGGTGCCACGGATGGCTCAAAGAGGCAGGTCTGTGGATCCCCAAGAGATTCAGTCCCCACTGCTTCTAGCCCAGAACCCTGAGACTGCCACTGTTAACCTTCTGGCCAGCTGATCATTCCCCATCAAAGGCTGCTTTTTGCTCTCCTTCTCACAGGCCCTTTCTGAGTCATGACAGTTCTTTCCCTCTCATGGTAGGTAGGTTTCTATAGCAGCCTCCGGGACAGGCTTTGTCAATGGTTTCTGGAAAGTCAGTCACAGAGCATCACCGCTCAGACACAATGCTGTCACCAGTGCTGAGAGGGAGACCCAGGGTCGGTAGAGTCCCACAGTCAGTTCTGGACAGCATGGTTCTGCTTCCTACTGTTAGCCAGCCTGACCTCAATCCCTCTCTCTGCCACCAGCAGCAACTCACACAGGGCAGGGTCCCCACTAACAGCAGAGCCTGCAGGAAGCCACCGCCTCATTACGCCTGAAAGGGATGAGTGGAGCAGCTACAGTGCCTGCCTGCTCCTTGATGGGTATTAGGTGGGATGCTCTGATCCCCCAAAATGGCCTGTCTAGCCACTAGTCACCAGAGATAGCCTTCACCATTCCTGCTCTGACCCCATCTCCCTCCTCACAGCAGGTCTTCGGGCAGTAGCAGCTCCCCATGCCATTTCCAAGTGGGGCAGCAGGACCAGAGGGAGAAGAAAATCACCACACAATGCCATCTCCAGATAGCCTGAGGTTAATATTCCCAGACTCCTCCATCTCCCTTGAACAGGCCATTTCACTGGCCTTAAAGAGCCATACTGGAGTTTCCAAAGCAGCCAAGGGATTCAAGGAAAATAAATATGCCTACATCAGTACATCCCTGCAACTGTGCTGAAAACCCCAACCCCTCTATTCACCCCATTTTGCCCTGGGCTCAGTGGCTGGCTAGTGCTGGAGTGAGTGGGGGTGAGGAGTTTTAGCTCGACCAGGTGATCTGTCATTGCTAAGGAGGCACAGAGCAGTGATAGGGAAGGATGACATAACAGATGAAACTAACTAAAGAAAATGGAAGCGTGACATAGAGAAGAGCAAGGAGGTAGGTGCGTTTACATTTAGGAGAGAAAGTTTGAGGCTGGGAAGAGGAATGGGGAGACTGTCTGTGTGATGCTGTTCCAAAAAGGGGTAGCAAAACAAACAAGGAGTCCATCTTCAAAGCATTTGATGGAGTGGGATTTTCTCCCATGAAAGTTCATGCAATAAATAAATTTGTTAGTCTTTAAAGGTACCACAGGACTCTTTATTTGTTTTGTGTGATGAAGGTTTGTCGGAGGGGGTGAAGGACTGCCCTCTAGTACCACGGGAGCAGGTCTGTCATTGCAAAGTGCCATCAATGACGGACAATCCTGCAGCCTTGCCTACTTACATCATCCTCTGTGTCTCCACCTTGCATTGTCCCCACGATCCGCTTGTTGGGTCTCCCTGAATAGCAGAGAGAGAGAGAGAGAGGCAGTGAGAACATGCTCACCCTTCCACTTCATTACACAGAGCAGCTAATGCGTTGCTGTGTGAGAAAATGACTTTTGGGGAGATGCTCCTCCAGGTCACCACCATTCATGCAAAAGACAGTAGGGTTGGACCCCAATCTCCGTCAATGCCATGGGGCTCAGAAGAAGGTGAAGGGGATATTATCTGCTTACTGTTCACCTTGTTAGCTCACTGCATGGTGGTTATTCTACCCCATGTCATACGGCTAACAGAGCACTACACCACCACCACCACCACCCATAACCCCCCCTTGATGGCTTCACACATTTATCTTCTTGCCATCTAGATTTTTCTATCATAGTCCATTGTGCTGTGACTTTATTTTAGCCATTTGTGCGCTACATGTGCTCTCTTACATCTGTGCTGGTTAGGAGGTGGCCATCAGCATCCAAATTCTAACTCCAAATCCTGTCTTTTGTTGATGTTCCAATCTCCAATGGCCCATCCATTTGCCAAGTTCCCACCTCATGGCATTGGAGGTTAGTAATTATAGGTCATCATACATGCATCATGTGTTGAAGTGCAAAGTACTGCTCCAGTTACTTATCATGGTTATACAGAGTGTGGACCACATAACCCTTGAAGAAATATTCATGGAAAGAGCAAGTGCTGGCTAAGTTACAAGGAGCAAGATGTGTGTAAGTTAAAATGGTCATAGCTTTCCTGACTCTCCACAGCCACATCTCCCCAGGGGACATCCATGAGATGCCTTTTCTGCAGTGTCCCTGTTTTCTCTCCCACTGGTGGGAAGCCAGAGTGACTCCACTGAAAAACAGCCATGCTGGTAATTCAGGCTCTGTGTTTCCACAGTTACCTCATACCAGTATGACAGCTGCACATGTGGAATCACACACCAAATTACAGAAAGTGGCTTTTCTTGCCATAAGTGAACTCTGCCGTTATCTTCTGCCTGCTGACAGACTTGCAAGGAAGGAGCACTCTAGGTACACACAGCTCAGTCTGGTTAAAGCATCAAAGAGAAGATTGAGAGGTTCTTGATTACAGTACATGCGTCGCTTTAAGGGGAGGAAATAGTAGGTACTAATGGGCTCTTAACCTTACAGAGGAAGGCAGAACAAGAACCAATGGCTGGGAAAATCCAAGTTAGAAATCAGGTGCAATTTTTAACAATGATGATAATTAATCACTAGAACAAATAACTAAAGGAAATGGTGGCTTCTCCATCTCTCAGGGTATGTCCACACGGTAACTGTTATTTTGAAATAACCCATTTTGAAATAACTCATTTCGAAATAAAATCCTTATTTTGAAATAAGTTAATTCGAATTAACAGTTTGTTCATTCGAATTAAGGGAAAGCCTGCTTTCGAAATGGCTGTTATTTCGAAATGGTTAGCTCGAAATAAGGCCATTTGGACATGTTGTTTTGAAACACCAGCTATTTCGCTTTCCTGCAGGGTTTAATGGTTTTGAAACAACAGCCGTTATTTCGAAACAACGGGTCCTGTTGTTTTGAAATAACGGTACGTTGTGTGGACATGAGAAATTTTATTTTGAAATAACAGCTGTTGTTTCACAATAAAACTCATGTCTGAACACAGCCACAGTGTCTGTGAGCCAAGGCTGCATGCCTCTTTGAAAGATGTACTTTAGCAAGACACAGGCTCAATACAGGGGGGACGGGGTGAAATGCAATGGCCTGTGAAACACTGGAGGTTAGACTAGATGATCTAATGACCCTTTGGGGATTAAACTCTACATACTTGATTGCAAGGCGAGGACTGATAACAGTTTGTCACAACATTCTGAACAGGAAAGCTCCCAAACCTCAAGTCCAGCCTTACCAGAGGCAGCTTTTGCTGTCTAGTCACACATTGTTACGCTGTATGCAGATGATCCCATTCATAAAGTCTAGCAGGAAACCATGTGCTGACTGAAGTCTCAGAAAAATGACTGAGAGGGTTCTATGCACTGCAGATCTACATTTTTACCCAGCTGTTTGTAGCCCAGATTAGTTTATTCAGCAAGCACATCCCACTGGTGATTCACCCTCAAGTGTGCTCTGAAAGGCTCCTTCTGTGTAGCTCAGGTGGAAGATGTTAAGTTTAACAGTATACATTAAGGTGCTCAGTACAAGTTCCTTGTTGCTTTTCACCTCCCCAGGTGCAATCAAGGAAATACAGAGGAAGGCTGCAGTTCTGTGGCATCTGCCTGGCTTTGGGAAAAGGGCAAAAAAAGAAAATTAATTACAGTAATTGGGTCTTTGTGATGTAATAGAATTGTGTGTTCCACTCAGGTGTGTCCACATGCAATGCACCAGAGACTTTTGCTAAGCAGTACCTGCAGAGGGATGTGGCTGAAACCCCTCCTTGGGCTATATGAGGTGCCACCCCATCTCCCCTCAGTTCCTTTGCACCAAAAGCCCATGAGAGGAGATTCTGATGCAGAGAGGATGGAGGAAGGTCATGGAATACATCTGTATCACACCTCTAAGAACCACTGTTACAGTAAGCTACTGTTTTTCCTTCTGCAAACATTATTTCCACTTAAATGACTCTGGAACAGTACCCCACACCACAGCTGGCACTCAAAGTGTGCTTGTAGTAATGATTGCAAGGCCTGTGTCTGCTCTGGAATATGCGACACTAGCATAAGGGTCCAGAGACATACATATGGCCAACAACGTGGCTGTTCTGCCAGGAGCATCGCGGCCCCCTAGACAGGACCCAGGGCACTGGCCCAGGCCCCGCCCCCTACCCGGAGGCCATGTCCCCTGACCACAGGCCACACCCCCTGACTGCAGACCACGCCCCTGGCTGGGGATGGGCTGGGAGCGGCCGCCGTGGCCTGGGATGGGGCTGGAAGCAGCCGTGGCGGCTGCAGGCAGCTGGGACCCAGATCCCCAGCCTGGAATGGGGCTGGGAGCGGCCACTGCGGCCGTGCGCGGCTGGGCCCTGGACCCTTGGCCAGGAACGGCAGCCGTGGCCATGGGCAGCTGGGCCCAAGATCCTCCTTTCGTGGAAGGAGAACTGGTGGAACTCATGTCATTAATGGAGGGACTGGAAGACGAACTAGATGTCCTTGGAGAGGAGCCGACTCCATACAGTAGAGATAATGGGCGAAGAGTTGCCGATCTGATCGTTGTCTCTCTCGCAGCATTTCGACTTCCTCTTGTGCTTTCTTGGCGTGGAATAAACATCCTGAGTTGAGACTTGGTCTGGTAACTGGGGCTGCAGCGCTTGGTCCGTTAACGCCGGTGCCTCAGTGAGAAGTAGAGCAGGCTGCAGTGCCGTGGACTGGGCAAGCACCGATGGTGCTGGCGAGAAGAGCACAGGCAGCGGTAGTGGTGCTGGGGTTGGAGCTGTCCGCACCATATTCAGAAAGGGCAGCAATGTTGTTGTGGCTGTTATGGCCATTTGCATATGTAATATAACTGACGAGCCTGGTGCTGATAAGGGCTCCGCTTCTGTCATCCTCTGGTGAATTTCATCTTTCTGACCAGAAGGTGGAGCTTTATTTCGATTGGTGGCATTGGAGGATCCTTTAGCCTCCCCTGTGTAGAGTTACCAGAGGTCCGGCAAAAGGAGGACATGTCCTCCTTTTTGCCCTGCTGTCCTCCGTCCTCCAGGCATTTCAAAAAAAGCCAGTTTTGTCTGGCTTTTTGCTGGACACCGGGGCAGCAGTCTAAAAACAGATGCGGGCATGGGCCTGCTGAGCCAAACACATTCCCCTGACAGTTCAGGGGGCTGCAGTGGCCAGGAGCGAGCTGGACAATCCCTCTCCTCCCCTCCCTTCCTCTCCCTTCCCTTCATAGCACCTGGCCTGGGGAAGTCCCGCCCCCTCCCAGCAGGAGAGGTCCAAGCAGAGCAAGTCCCCTCTTGCTGGGGCTCGTGCCATTTAGCCTCTGACCCCAGGCAGGCTCCCTAGCTGTGAGTTCCTGCCATTGGTCCCTTCCTGCCCCTGCCTCTAACGCTGAACTGTCTGTGTGATGAGGCTGTTTGGCTAGCTCCCCTGGCTTCCTATCTGTCTGTGTGGTAAGTACTGTACACCTGTGACCTGTCTGATTCCTGAGAGCTAATGAGGTACCCAAGCTGCAGCCACATACATCCTGAGATTGCAGTGCAAACATGTCCTGAGCTATGGCAAAAGAACCAAGGAGTCCAGTGGCACTTAAAGACTAACAAATTTATTTATTGCATGAGCTTTTGTGGGAGAAAATCCCACTTTGTCACATGCTTTGAAGATGGGGGAACTTACAGAATGGGAGGAAAATAAAAGCAGAGAAGTGTAAGACATGGCCCCGGTCACTCATGGGTTTTAGCCCTGTATTGGGGCCTTTGATTTTTGGTCTGTTGCTTCCTACAAAAGGGCTAAATTGGGGGGCGGGGGGCAGGAAAATTGAGCAAACACTAATAAAATGAAGGAAAATAAATTATACCTTGAATAAAATTACTAATAGGGACCGGTTAAGTAAAACAAACAAAAGGGGCATATTTGAACTGGCTAGAAACAATTTAGGACAATTTTTTAAAAATTGTAAAATGGGCTGCTGTGGAAAATGAAAAACGGAGGCAAGTTAACTGGGTTTTTTTGTTTTTACTTTTTAAGGTGCTTTTCAAGTTTATATTTGCAAATTTAGTTTTTTAACTTTTTTTAGTCTCATAAACATTAATGAAAGGGTCACAAAAAAAAATCCAGTTTCCAGTAAAAGAAAACATTTTGGTAATATTTTTTATTTTAAAATAATTAAAAAAACACATGACTTTGCTCAGTTTTAACACTGCATTTATTAATCATTACCCATTTTCCATGACATAACATAGTAATGACAGTTATAATAATACTACATTTTCTCTGTGTCTTCTGATGTCCTCCTTTTCGTACTTCCCCGTCCTCCTTTCCATGCTTTGTTATCTGGTAACCCTACCCTTGTGCCATTTTGTTTGCTGCTGCCTTTGGGCTTTTTTCCCAGCAGCGAAGAGGACTGCTCAGAGTGTCTCTTCTGTGATGTGCTGACAGTGGGAGACTTGCCAGGGTCCGGAGCTGCTTTGAGGGAACCCTCCATAAGCAGGAGTTTCATCCTCAACTCCTGGTCCTTCCTTGCCCTGGTTTTCAACTTGGAGCAGTGGGGGCACTTGCGGGGAAGATGCCCCTCACCCAAGCAGCGAATACAGAAGTCATGCCCATCAGACACCATTGCCTCTTTACAGTCAGAGTAGCATTTAAAACCCGATGTGTCTGACATCGCTGGTTCCGGTTGCCGCGTTGCTTTCTTTCTTTTTTCCCCACTTTTTTTTTTTTTTTGGTCTTTTGTGGTTCTTATTGCAGCAACCTAACTAAACAAACACTTGGTAAAGTAACTAAGCTAACTAACTACTAACTATGAATGATACTAGATGGCTGACAGGAGCTACAGAACGCTGTGTGATGCCGGGAGCAGTTGGGAAGGAACTGAGGAGGGTGGGAGGGGGCGCGTGCATTCCAACTGCTGCTGCAAGCTCCTCAGGGCGTGAACCCCCCACAACAGGCTCTGCTACACAGATCTCCAATGTGAGGTGCGGGGAGCAACCACACGTCCACAGTGGAGCATAAGGGGACACTGCTTGAAGAAGAAAGATGGCTTGCCCCTCCGTGAGGTCTCTATATGACATGAAAAGGTAAGGTGAAACATGAAACAGTTTAGTCTTGTCTAGATAAAAGGCTAGATAAGTGGTTCCCAACCTGTGGCCTGCAGGGTCTTTCAAAGTAGCCCATGGTTCCCTGATGCTGCCTAAGGACCCAGGTGGCGTGTGTTTCTATGGGGCTAAAAGACAGCTTCAGGCTCCCCTCCCTCTGGTTGTAGCAAGAAATCGGACAACCACCTGTGTCCCCAGGTGCTGGGGTCCCTGCTGGAGCTAGAAGGAAGGGAGCACTGATCTTCTGTGCCTTGGCTGCAGAAGTGAGCCATGGCCTAGGGACCAGGTAGACCACATGGGGCTCCATGTGTGTGGTTTTCCTGCTGCAGCTAGGGAGATAGGAGATGAGAGTGGATGCAGCCTCCTCACTGAGCTCCTTCCGCCTGGCTGCAGTAGTGAAGACCTGCTGATGGTGACTGGTGGCCCTTCAGGATGGTAAAAATTATATCTGTGATCCTTGAGCCAAGAAGGTTGGAAACCACTGGGCTAGACATTGCCTTCTTTTCAACCAAATCTTTGTTAGATGCCAGAATTAACTGAGCATTAACAAAAAACAAATGAAACAAGAACTCTGACTAAAAACCCAGACCCCATGGTTCAGACTTCACTCTCTTGCTATCCCTAGATCTATAGCAGCCAGACACTAGCCCCCCATGACAAACAGGACATGAGTTTCTAATGTAAAAACCCAATTACTTTAAAAGAAACCCTGTCAGCCACACGCTCCCTTTGCATTTCACGCCAAGAGCTCCCAGATTCAGGCTTTGCCTTGGGGTTGTGATGTGAGAGACAGCATTACACAGATGTGCAAGAGGCAGCTAATATATTAATAGTTGTTAAAAGACGTGACTTTCCAGGAGAACAAACTGCTGGTGCCGATATCACAGGGTAACCATTGCGTGCAGTGCTTTAAAACAAAAAGCTTCTTCTCTGTCCCATGTCTGCTGTAGCAAAGACAGAGGAAGAGTGTCAACACAAGAAGAGTCCTGGGTAGGCTATGTAGTGCTATTTGGAGAGTCTTTTTCATGCTATAAGGACCATCTGTATAACATAACTGAAGCTGGACTGTGCTGCTCTGGATGTGCTGCCTCAAACTTACTAGAAAAACTTGTTTTCTCCCAGGCTGTCTTGCATATTGAATTATAAAAGGATAGATTGGCATGGGCTTCTAACGCAGGGACATCAGTGGAAGAAATAAGAGGAGAGAGACTGGGGGTATGCTTTTTGCTCCTCCTTACACCTCTGTATGTCAGATGTCATTCCATTTGGTTAACAGAGTTACACTGCTGTGACAATGGGATGGGATCAGAATCAGGCCCCATGACACGATCTGAGGAGCTGGCTGACCCAGAAGAAGTGTGGGTGCTCAATACACTGAGCCCTAGCAAGATTGAGACTTCCAGGTTAGTGGAAGGGTTTCTGCAGTGAAGGCAGCACATTTTAAAGTTCAGATATTCAGAATCAGCTCTGTGTGTGTGATCCTCTGGAGGGAGAGTAAGAGGGGCTGACAGATGACACCAGTGCATTGACTCTAGTTCCTGAGGAGAGCCTGGAAATAGAAGGGTTATGCCTCCAGAACAGGGAGACCTGGCATGTACGGAGGCGTACGTCACTTGCAATTTACTCAGTTCATGTCAGTTTAGCCTCAGGTTTCAAAGCCTGTGATGGAGTTCAGCGCTCACCAATTTATTCCTGCCACAGAGGTTCACCTTGCTTCCAAGTGAGTGGAAGTTTGCTGAGTTTACTTACAGACACTGTGAGTTCAGCAGGGACAGGTTGTACAAAGGGCTAATTGGGTATAATGCTGGGAACGAGCATGCTGTTATTCATAGCACTTCTGGATTCATATTTACTTGCTCTTTAAAGCATGGAACTACTGAGGACTGGAAATGAACATGCAACCAGGGCTTCACCCTTCAAGCCCCTGCAAACTCCCCTCTGCATGTGACACTGGCAAGTAATAGCTGGACACCGACTACACAGGGGCTGCAGCATGCAAATGATCCTATGCTCTTGTCCCACGCTGGGCATGTTTTACCCCCCTGCCTGAGACCAGAAGAGAACACAGCCTGACACAATGGCACAGATGACAATGAAAAGATGTGGGTCAGACTCAGAAGAGCTGAATTCAGGCCCCTGTGAGATCTAGGGCAAGTCAATGCCTCTCTGTGCTTCATCTATAAGGTCTTGCTTCCTAAGCTTTTCCAGGCATGGCTGTCTCTCATTGTGCATGTATACAGCACCCAGCACGATGGAGTCCTAATCTTGGTTGGTATTTCAATAATGAATAATAATTATAACCACTACTGGGGCTGCTCAGGTCTGGCTACTTTCAGGTCAAGGTGGCTAAGCCCCGCATGTTGCCTACAGAAATGCCTCCTCTCACAGATGGGAATTTACGACCACGCCAAGCTTCTCCATGCTGATCAACTGTTTCCTTCCTCTTGGGGGAGGGCTCCTACATGTCCCAAGTCTAGGTCCTCTGTCTCCCCCTCCACCACAGCCTCACATTACAGCTCCCATTATTCTGGTTACTGAGAGCTTGAATGAGCTGCCATCAAAGCCCACCATGCTCACTCTGTAGCTGGCCCAAGGAGATGCTGTTAAGGGAATAGGGATGCATAACCTCTCTCACACTGAGCACACCACAGATCAGAGCAGCAGCAGCAGTACAGGTGCCAGCAAACAGAGCAGAAAACAAGAGTTGAACGGAGATCTTGACAGGACCTTAGATGGGAAGGTTATGTCAGGTACAGAGGCAACAGTGGTAATGATCCAAGGAATGGAAGAGACAAGGAGGATGACTAGATATAGACGCTGTCTGATATATATGATTCTAGGAAGGGCACCTGAAAAGTGCTTCATCTTTATGAATTTCTGCCTGATAGAAAAGACTGGCTAGCGGAGGAGAAATAGAGCTGAGGAAAAGTTTTGCTGAAGTGCAAAATAAAGGGGAGAAGAAGGCAATAACAGAAGATGGGAGAGCAAGAAGAGAAGAGCAGCTGGTCCAACAAGAAGAAGGGAAAGGATATGGAAATAAGCTGGAGTTCAGTGCCCCAGGAAGATAGAGGATGAGTCATGAAGATTGCAAGTGAGAAGGAAAGACAAAACTTGCAGCCAGAAAGAACAAAAGAGAGAAAGCCGAAGAACAGTACAATACCAAAAAGATGCAGGCAGGGGCATCGCTGGCACCTGGCACACTGGGCATGTGCCTTGAGAGCCCAAGGCAGCCCCTTCCTCTTCTGGCCCCAGCCCCAACTGGAGATCCAGGGCCTGACTACCCATGGGGGCGCTTTCCTCTCCTGACCCCATCCTAGGCCGGGCCGCCTGTGATAGCGCCCACCTCTCCTGGCCCCGTCCCTGGCTAGGAATCCAGGGCCAGGCTGGCGGCAATAGGAGCCCGAGGCTGGATTGGGTCTGGGTGGGGAATCGGGGCTGCAGGGTGCGGGGCCTCGGCAAGGAGGCGTGGCCCGTGCCTGTACCTTGGGTCTTTTCCTGGGGCAGCAACGCTCCTGGAGGCAGGTCTATAAAACTTGGGACTCCCTATTAAGAAGAACAGACTGGCCTGTCAGAACAGCTGTTCCATAGAATGGAAAGGTTTGCTGTCTGCTGGAAGCTAAGATATGGGATGTGGACCCGAAGCTGAAGAGGATCCCAATGGTCATGTGAAAGAATCCACTTGTTCTTCACATGGGGAATAAATAATACTCCTAGAGTCTTGCAGGGACACAGCAAATAAAACTATGCCAGGCTGGGCAAAATGTTTAAAGAAGTGGTGGCTTGGCTGATTTTCAGTGGGTTCTACTGCCCCTAGAGGAGGAGTGTGAAGGTGGGACAAGATTATAAGGAAAGACAGATGGCTCAGACAGTGCAGCTATAGGGAGGGCTCTATGACGTTTGACCACTGGGATACCTTCATGGATGGAGAACTATTCTCATGGGATGGACTCCATCTCGATAGAGAGTGTGATAGACTTCTGTGACAAAGGTTGGCACAACTGATTAAAAGAGTTTTAAACTAGGAATTTGAGGGAGATGGTTGGGAGATCTCATGTAATCACCACACCTGATTTTCAAATAGAGTGAGAGGACATTCAAGTAAAAGGAGATATAGCAATGGAGAGTAGAACAACAGAGGGTAGAATGGACTTCAAGAGGAAAGACACTGCCATTATTAAGGACAGTAACAATCAGGTAGGCCACACTGGTGGTAAAATGACAGCGCCTAATGTGGTGAAGCCAAGTGAAAACAACTAAGACATCTGTATGCCAACATGAGAAGCCTAGGAAAGAAAAAGGAGGAATGAGAACTACTGGTGCCAGAAGTAAAACCAAATATTGTAGGATGGAATTGTGGTCATGACTGGAATACAGGTATTGATGGGTATATGCTGTTAAAAAAAGACAGAATAAAGGCAGGTGGTGGAGTAGCACTGAATACTAATGACATGGCAGACTGTAAAGTAATTAGAAGTGCTGGAATGGATAAAATGGAATCCATTATAAGACTATAAAATAAAACAGAAGATATCATACTACTACCTACACACAACATACTCCCCTATTTAAAACCAAACCAGTCTTGGGTTGTTATAGCCTGGGTTGTCAAACATCACCCCAACTATATACACAGAGGTGATATTTCTCTTAAATTCCTAGAGTAGAGAGGAAGAACTACTGAACTTTGGGCACATTCCCTAAGCCATTTGGATAGTTGGGATTTATTTGCACCCAGTATAAAGTTGCTTAGAGAACTGAAAGCACTGAATAAAGGTTGACATAATTTAGCCAGGATCTCTCACCCAGCTTTGCATACACATGCCATCTCTTTCTGAATCTGTAGTATTTCCATCACTGGGCTATTCCTGAGCACAATGATAGGCCACTTTTTGTAATGGTTTTATTACATTAGCCAAGGGTTACTGTCATGCCAGGCCTGAAAAGGCCAAGCCATCTTTGTAAAATACATGACCTAAATCTAACCTTTGAAGACATATTATAGGAGAATGCAATCGTAGTGAGTAGGCTAGGGCTTTGATATGAATTTGTATCATTAGTGGTTTCTTGATGATGTTTACAAGTATCCTGTTAGAGGCTAGCAAAGTGAATGAAGTGCTTCCCTATCTGTTACCATTGTTCTGTTGGAAGGGGTCAAGAGGGAACATTAACATCTAAATGGACCTTTGATGTACCAATATAAACTAAAAAAACAAGGAGTCGTATGGCACTTTAAGACTAACAGATTTATTTTTCACATGAGCTTTTGTGGGAGAAAATCCCACTTCTGTTAATGGTGCTAATGCAGTTAATTACCTGGGGTGCCCAGGAGGTGAAGGTTTTATTTCAAAGGACAATATACATTGCTATGCTCGACTTAAGAAAGTACCCGGGAACTGTAATCAAAGCCCACATGACGAACTGACCTGCAAATGCCCACCTTGCTAGCTGCAACTATAAAAGGATGCTGGGAACAGAATTCCTTTATCTCACATCTGTCCAAGCTTCTCAGGGAAAGTCTGGGCCACAGGATTGAGATCCCAGACAACACTGGCCTGGAAACTGCCCTGCAAATTCTCATGGGGAGAATTAGAAAAAACTCTACACTTGGATTATTTGATCTCTATTCCTTAAAACTGGATTTCTAACTGAAGCTGTGAAACAAGGATTTATCTTCTATGGACTCTAAGGCTGTGTTCACACACACATGGTTATTTCGAAACAAGTTGTGTCGAAACAACTTGTTTCGAAATAACGCCTTATTTCGAAATAACATACTTCGAATTAACAAAATGTTATTTCGAAAAAAGAAAAAAAAGCGGGAAACGAAATAGCAGGTTCACACTGGGAACCTGCTATTTCGCTTCCTTAGGGGGCTGCAGGCACCGGCGGGCTGCAGCGCTGCCCAGCGCTGCTCCCCGCTGGTGCCTGCAAAGGGGGGCTGCAGGCACCAGCGGGGTTCAGTGCTGCCCAGTGCTGAACCCCACCGGTGCTTGCAAAGGGGGGCTGCAGGCACCGGCGGGCTTCAGCCCTGCACAGCGCTGCTCCCTGCCGGTGCCTGCAGAGCCGGGCTGCGGGCACCGGCGGGCCTCAGCGCAGCCCAGTGCTGCTCCCTGCCGGCTTAAAAGCCTGGCTGTGCAGGCGCTGGCCAGGGGACACTCCTCAGCACCCTGGCCCGGGTGCTAAGTGTTCCCTGGCCAGGGTGCTGAGGGGGCAGCCCTTGACCTGTTGTTTCGGAACCTCTTGTTCCAAAACAACATGTTCACAAGAGTTGTTTCGAAACAAGTGTTTCAAAACAAGGTTGTTTCGTCCCCAAATGGGGTTTAACTTGTTTCGAAACAACAGTGCGTCGTGTGAACATGGTTTTTTTTTTGTTTTGAAACAACGAGGTTGTGTCGAAACAAAAGTGCTGTGTGAACACAGCCTAAATCATTTGTATGTATGCAATTCACTTTGACCCTTTAACATCTCTCATGTTTTGTTTGTTTTCTTTTTTTATATTAAACCCTTAGTTGTAGTTACTAAAGGATTGGCTAGCAGAGTGGTATTTTGGGTAAGATTCAAGCCTATATTGTTCTGTGTACTGTTGCTGACCCTTCGGGGTCAGGAAAACCTACTTCTTTATCAGACCTAGTGGCTGTACTGGAATGCAGCAAAGGGAGCTGGGTATACTATATTGTGGCTTCTTGATATCCATTGTGGGGGATCAGAAGCATTGTGATTGGTTTGGGGAGTTTATCTCCAGGCAACCCACCAGTGCTGCGAGAATCTACTCTCCTTTTTGCGGCTTGCCCTGATCTTTGATATTCAGGTGGTTATCCCAGGAGGCCCAGGTCACAGTTACACTGAAACCCTGCTAAACTCTGAAATTATTTCACGCATGACCTGAAAGTCCAGATTGGAACCTTAGTCTCCTGAAATTAAATGACAGGTCAGCACAGTACATGAAATCACCGTGCTGCCTACCCATCTGATTTGATACAAACAGGCTTCACATTTGTCACTTACTTCTTCAGCCTGACAGTCGGTAAACAAAAAAAAACAAACAAAAAAAAAGAAACTGATTGGTATACTCATGAAGAAAGACACAACTCAGTGTGAGATCAGAGTACATTCCTTGCTGTTTTAGGTCAATTGCAGGCAATGTCCTTAGTTGCTCATTATTTGCCTCCTCATGTGGCAGAGCAAGATATGGTGCAATGTTGTGGTGTAGACAAGTAGAGGACAGCCACAGGGCAGTGAAGGAAGTGCCGCAAGGTACAAGAAGATAAGAAGAGGGAGCAGGCTGCGAGAGCTAGCCAATTTTGACTAAGAAAACAGAGAGATCAGATAAATTATGGAAAAATTCAGAAGGGGATTATGTGCCAGGAGAAGTCTGTTAACTATGGAGGCACAGTAGTTATGAACGTGCAATAATCTATCCAGGCGGTTTGGCAGTAGAGATGTATCAGAAGATGAAGAGTTGCCTACATGAAGCATAACAAGTAATACTTTAGTTATGAGTCTGCAACCATACTTATTTGCACTAGCAAACCTTTTCCTAGAAAAATCTTACTTTGAGCAAAATCACTGCTTTCGGATCCTGTATTTTTTCCCCTGAAGCTACTGTTAAGGGCCAACCATCTAACTTTACTCAGCTAACCTGTGCTTTGTTTTGTCTCAATGTTATATTCTTGTCCTGGGAAAGCACGATCAAGGCAATTCGCAAAGATGGAAGTATGTGTAGTAGTTAGCAGTGTACTGCAGCAATGACCACAAATTTGCTGACATACAGTTGAGGTCCCAGCACTCCACCAGGACCAAACCCATGAAGATGAAGGCTGGTGTTTTTCTTGACAAATTCTGATGTAAAAGTGATCTGTCTGGTTTTCAAGAGACTGAGAATATCTTGAATTCATGTTATTCAGAATGAAAATTATGGCAATCTGGGATAAAACTGTTTGACATATACCTGGTTGAGAACCAGGGCCCACTTCTGCTCCCACCCACACCACACTAACCTACACCACACTAAAGTAGCTCCACAAAAATTAAGAGTGATGCTGGGGTAGATGAGACCAGAATTACGTGCAGATTCACCACTATTTCCAAAGAACAGGTTCCAGCAGGAGCAGCACCTGTGTAAGCTTCCTGCAGTGCTTCCTTATGCTTGGCAAGGAGGTCCATTGCTGCTGGTGAAGAGACCATGCACCGTGTCTGACTCTTTTAAACACTTGGCCTCTGCTGAAACTGCCCCAATGTGACAATTAGGGGTATCTGTCAGGTGCTTCTTTGTTTTTTTTAAATGTATACATTTGTGCAGTAGGAACTAACCCAAGAACTCCAATCATTTCATACAAGCCACCAAAGAAATCCTCCGATTGTAACTACTCTTAGTCATTGCTGGCCAAGGTTGCACTGGAACTAGTATCCAGAGGTTAAAATACTAGTTCCTATCACAGGTCAATCAGGCTTTTCAAAAGGGAAACAATTCAAGGTGCTAAGGCCTGTTACAGCTGGCATTGTGAATACAATGAAAAGCCAAATTTTGAAGCAGCACTGAGGTGGTCAGTGTAGGGAATATGTGAGTTCACTCTACATCTATAGCTAAAGAAAGGGAAGGGATGACATGGGAACCACAAGTCTAGGGTATTATCCAAAGCTATTTCTGGATCCAAGGTAAAACACTAAATTCTTCTCTCCCACTGAAGTAATACAATATCTCTGGCAGCTATACAGAACTGAGCAGCTTGTGAACCCAAACAGGATCTTATACCCAAAGAGTCCTTCAAAAACCCTGCCCAGAGCAGCCAGAAAGAGCACATCTGTAGTCCCACCAGATGGGGAATCAAGAGTACCTTGCATCAGAATCTCCATGGCTGTGCGCTGCTTTATGA
Organism: Podocnemis expansa; assembly: GCA_007922195.1. NCBI lineage: Eukaryota > Metazoa > Chordata > Testudines > Podocnemididae > Podocnemis > Podocnemis expansa. The sequence goes on from ML682016.1 coordinate 25,800,749, forward strand.
GCTGCCTCTCTTCCACTTCACTGTCAGATCCTTCGTCCTCTTGGATCTCTATGTCTGAATCTTCATTACCTGGTTAAAACAAAATTACCACCAGCATTGAGATAATGGAATCAGGCACACCACAGCCATTCAGTGCCAGGGCAAGGTGCAAGGGTATGCTCATGTTTCTTGCTTTGATACAGGGAGTCCTCTCAGGGGTCTCAGGGGATATGCCTACATTGCCAGATGACTTGGGCTAAGGGGCTTAGGCTATAGGGCAGTTCAGTGTCCCACAGCTTGGATTACAGCCCAGGCCTGCTCCTCTACTCCACAAAGCAACACCCCTTTTGGCTGAGCCCTGCTAGCCTGAGTCAGCCAGCCTGGGTGTCTAATTGCAGTGCAGACCTACTCTAGCCAGGACTCCATGGTGGTGCAATCATGAATTTCTGGAAATGTATGCACAGAGTGTAGGCATGGTTTCTAATTTTGATTGTAATCTATCAACTTTAAGAAAACACCCACAACACAAAAAGAAAACAAATAGGTTTTTAACCAATAAATACCACAAAATGCCAAAAAAGTTACTTGGCTATAAGGTAGAGATTCTGTGTTTCACTTCCCTTAAAGAGGGCACTGCCATGAGATGGACAGAGGAAGATGGGAGGAGGACAGGGAAAAGGGGTTGAGGGGATACTATTGGGGAGTATGTGACGAGTTGCTATTTGGATGGTGCTGAAAGTGTGTGTGTGTAATGGGAGGGATATCTGGGAATGCACTTGAAGTGGGGAGGAGCAGTGTTGCTCCCTGTCAATATGGCAAAGTGACTTGCAAAGACCCAGGACACAGTAATAATTGTTAGTTAATGCCTCCCTGCTGCGCTCTTCCCCTTCCCTGGGGCTGGGAGCTGGGGCCTCGTGTGGGTGGGAATGACAGATGCAAGGGACTAATCTGAAGTAGATGCATGGGAAAGACCAGGAGCGTCACTTGTGCCTGGCACATGGGGCACGTGCCCCAAGTCCAGTGCCAGTGCCCCGAATGTCCGGGGCAGGCCCTGCCTCTCCTATCTGCGTCCCCGGCCAGAGATCCAGGGCCCAGCTGCCTGAGGCGGCACCTGCCTCTCCCAGCCCCGTACCAGGCCTGGCTACCTGCGGTTGTGCCCGCCTCTTCCGACCCCATCCCTGGCTGTGGATCTGGGGCAGGCTGGCGGCGGCAGAAGCCCAAGGCCAGACTGGGCCTAGGCAGAGAATCAGGGCCAAGGGGGCAGGGCCTGCAGCCAGGGGGCCGGGCCCAGGACCAGGGCCCGTGTCAGCAATGTTCCTGGGGAAGACCAAGCTGGAAGTGGGCCAATCAGGGTTCTTTCTGCGCCCCACCATCTGCTCTGCAAAAAACCTGAACATTGCCCCTTATCTGAAAAATCCACCCGGACAGAGGGTGGTGGATCAAAAAAGAAGCAATGTCTAAGAAAGCCTGGACATATGGCAGCCCTACTCTAAGGGCTTGTTGATTTGGAGAGCAATAATGTGGACTATAGGATCTGATTTCTAAAGTAGACTACCAAGTTGCATAGTAATTGGTCCCTGCTGGCGCACACTTAAGCTTCCCTAGCATGTTTTCACATAGTGCTATGCTAAATACCCCAATACTATATTAAAGTGCTATAGGAACCATTACAGAAAATTTACTCATTACAGTACATATTACCATACATAAAGTAGAATATACTGCTCTACTGAGTAACATATAGAATATCTATTACTCATTACATTATATACAATAAGAAAGCCCCCGATTTTTGGATATTGGCATGAAACTCAAAAATCATGAAACTAAAAATAAATCTTGAAAAATAAAATTAATAATCCCCCAACATCAGCAGTCCTAAGCATGTGGAACCAGAACTCTCCCTGTGGCACTAGGAGGGAACAGCTATTCCCCTAGCCTCACAAAAGAAAGCACTATTGTCAAGAACAGTTATCGTAGAAATTGAGATGAATTGGAAGAAGTGTTATAAAGGCATTGAGACCACAGTATTATTAAGGCTATATTCTAAATATACTCTGTGGGTATGAAACATATTAGTGTACAGTCAGAGGATACTATTTTGGCAACTGATTATAAAATAAAAATAATGTAAAAGGTTCTGCAAGGCATGAACTTAATAAATCTGCTTGCTCAGACTGACATGAGCAATATGGAAGGCATTCAATAATGGATTAGAACACCACTCTGGAACACCCTCAGATTATTGAAGAGTTCTGGTTGAACTCCAATACATTTGGAGGAAGAGAGCAACTCCCCACAGTTCGCGTACTTCTCCAAACACTTCAGAGATTTCCATTTTCCACCTCTCTACTTTTCTCAACTCTTCCAGCTCTTCTCTGAGTCCTTGATTGCCGCTCCCCAGCCTGAATCTGCCACATGAATGGCTCTCTTGCACCCCAACATCCAACTCCTTCTGCTTAAGCCTGGTAGGCTCCCTTACCCCAGACCCTAAGGCTCACAACCTCCCATATTGCACAAGGAAGAGAGTCACAGGTTTGTTGTTCTGTTCAGATGCTCTGATCACAACTTCCATCCTCCCGAGTTTCCTTTAGGTCAGCTGATTTCAGCGGCCTTTCAGTTTCAAACAGGTGTTCAGCCAAATTCTGGTCTGCACCAGAGCCTCTGTTGACCTTGAATAATAATTCAAATACCTGTTGAAAGTCCCACTTTGCTGTATCACTGTGTGGGTGACTCAGCCACTTCTCACTTCCCCACAACCTGTTCTGATGGTGGCCCAGCAGGGGTTAAGAAGAGGGTGGGAGGTTAGGAATAGGCTCCATCTTCTTTAAGCCCCTTCCCAAGACATCAGCTCTTCTTTTTTCCTCTTTCTTTTACCAGTTCCTACCTCTTTTCTGTGCACCTGCCTGACGGAGGACTCCAACCCTCTCACTCACCAAACATATCTCCTCACTCAGGTCTGGCAGGATGCCTGTTTGAAGCCTGCCATCTAGTTTCTTGGGAGGCTACTTGTCTTGTTCATTTCGATTTATGGGTCACATCCTTAGCTGATGTGATATGATGTAGCTCCCTTAACTTAAATACCATTTACACCAGCTGATGGTCTGACCCCAATTCTAAAACAGTCTTTTTGGTCAATGAACATTTCCTGCAGACAGATGGGAATACTTCTGCTAACCTTCTCAGCTACAATAGAACTGGCCCAAATGCCAGAGCACTCAGAGGAAGGGTCCTAGGCTGTGCAATGTACAATTTAGAAACAATCGCAGGAATCATTTTGGAGAAGACAAGCAATCTTTTTCAGAGTAGCATTAATTCCCACAATATCATTCTAGAAAGTGAATATATCCTCCTTTAGCAGGGTTGGCCCAAGGGTTTTTGCTGCCCTAGGGCCTAGGACAAACTATCACTTTTGTGTCCCCTCTCCCCACATTAGATATAGATAAAAATGGTAATTTATTTTTTCCAAATAGAGAAAAAAAAACCCACTTCCATCTAATTTGGTGCCCCTTAAAACCTGGGAACCTAGGCAACTGCCTAGTTCACATATCTGGTCAGACCAGCCCAGTACTTTAGTTATAACTAGCGGTAAATTGGCATTCCCTTACAACTGTTAATTCTAGGTAAATATATAAGCACTAGCCTGGTTTTTTTTGTAGTTACATAATCACAATACCAAGTTACTGAGAAAATATAAAGGAAGAGAGGCACTTGAGACATTATTTGGTGCAGTTATGGAATTGACTAACAATATTATTTAGAATTTATACCTGTTGTGACAGCCCTGTGAAGGAATCACTTATTACCCTATTACTTAGCTTGATACAAATACTACTTCCAGTTATTCAATATTCAGTAGAAGCTTTAGATTTTACTCAGATTTTATTCAGTCCTGGCTTATGCAAATACTTCATTGAGGTCTCAATATAAAATCATTAAGGTTTTCAGGAGCTGGTATAATGCCTAATCTCTAATGGTTCATCCAGCTATTATTAAATGCCAGTTGCCTGCTTTTAGTTTGTTTTATTTAAGGTTCAATTTTTATCTTTCAGTTTTTCAAAATGCGGTGTGTTAATGTGGTGTTCCTTTGCACTTCAGGCCAGCAGCATTTGCCAGAGTCAAGGACACCACAGACACATGGTGACCTCCTTTCAGGACACCGTGTGCTTCAAGTCCAGAGCACTTCTCAGGAGAGGCGGCCAACTGTACCGCACTGCGCGACAGTTTGGTGATAGGGACTAATATAACCTTAAGCACAAGAGCTTAATTAGTAACAATGCAAAGTGAGAACTCTAGTCAGCTTCTGGCTATAGTGGGACCTACCATATTAACTCACCAAGTGCCTGCTGGCACACAACTAACAAAAAAGCAGAGTAATTTCTTCCTGATCACTCCCCACAGGACTCACTGCTGTTGGAGTGTAGCTTGTTAATTTTCATTTAATCTTTTTACCAGCCTTTTAAAAAATGTTTGTTGTAATGCATACAATGTATCCTTCCTCTAAGAAAGAACAGTTTCTGGATGAAGGGCAAGCAGCATAGGAAGGGAAAGAGTGATTCCAATCCTTCTCCATCTACTACCTAATGTGTGTAAACATTATCTTCAAACCGACCCCTGCCCCCAGTACTCTCTCTATCCCTCCAGCAGTGGCTTGTGCCCTAACAGTCATTTTTGACCCATTTTCTTCTGTAAAAATGAAATTGAGATTATCGAAATTTCCCACACAGATTTTCTGCTAGAAAGTGGGACTGGCCTTTGAATTTCAAGGCACATGCTGACATAGGAACAGCTAAGACAGCAACTGAAGAGATGGTAGGTGGCTTGAGGTCTCTAAGCTGCTTCTGAAATGGCAAATTTTTATGGGAATGAGAGAATCTAAATCTTGGTTCGTCTCCTCCAGCCCCTTCTTTTCTTTAGTCCCAGCTACCTTCCTTGGGCTCCTACAGTCCCTCCACACACATACAGTCTCTCTGAGGATGGGTCTACACTCCCACCATTTTCCTTGGCAGTTGAAGGGAGATACACAAGTTACCTAAAATAACTTGCGTATTTCCCTCTGAAATCCCTACACCTAGAACACCCACTATAGTGAGTTGAAGAGGGAGCCCTTCTTTCGACTCATTGCTGGGCTACTTACCAGGATGGTCTTCAGGGATCAACTTCACAGACCTGCTCAGTAAATCCGGAAGGTCAAGCTGATGGTGGCTATTTTATTCTTTTCCCTCATCAACTTTTCATCCCCTATTCAATTAAACGGGCATGTGGGATCTTTTAAATGTTTTCCAGTGATGAAATGTCAGCTTTCAACTATTCAGAACCAATTAATGTGTGGTGTACAAAAGGCCCAGCCAGCCAGTTGAAATGTAGGGTGGACCACGTTCTACAGCAGTGGTTTTCAAACTATGGGTTGGGACTCAGTACCGGGTCACAGAATCTCAGGTACTGGATCCCAATATCCCCAGCTGCTGCTGCTGAAAGACTGGAATACATTGCTCAAAGGTGTAATGGTTGGGTCACAGGCATAAATGACTTTTTTTCAACTGGCTCCCAAGTAAAAAAGTTTGAAAATCACTGTTATAGAGAATTTTTCAAAGGTACACTGAGCAATGAAAGTCATCTGGAGGTGAGCACCTAGCTTTCATTTGTGCCTTTAAAAATCTAATTCCAATAACCATCAGTATATTAACCTAGCGATTCCCAACCTTTTGTGGGTTGTGACACACTTGGCAGAATATTGCAACTCTATAGGACACATCAGCCCACTCCCTCCAAGTCAAATCCAGCCATTGCCCCAGCTCTCCGTGATACACTTACTGCTGTGTCCTGACAATCACTCCCTATCACATCGCTTATTCTATTGAGCTGCAACTTTTTAATGATTTATGTTGTGAATCTACAGCATGACAGTAAATTGTCTCTTTAAACTGCCCAGTTGGGATTTCAATTCATGTGCTCTAAGAATGAAAACAAGGTTCATGCTAATTCAAATGACCCTGATAATTGAGCGCTCTCCCTCTGTATGACCAACTGGCTTGATGAACAGCAAAATGAGAATTACAAACACAAATTCAGTAATGCATAATAGGATCTATGTCTCCAAAGCTCTTGCATACCTCTCTGAAATAAAACCCAGCATGTTTTTTCTTTAATTAAAAAACTACTGATACTATCTGTGCCATACAGCTCATACAAATCAAAGGAAAATAAGCTATCATGCACACCTCAGCTGTCTTGTACCCAATCCCCTGAGTTACTAGCAACAAACAAGAACTTGTGCTAAACTGTGATACAAAGGAATCAAAAGAAGAGACATCCTATCATTGCAAATTAATTTAAAAAATATGTGGTGATGGCAAGCTGTGTATATGTTCCTAAACAGGATTAAAGTAGCATACTCTCTTCTGCTGTCCTTGCAAGTTGTGACCCTATTTATCTTCTGTTCCACAGACTCTGGTGCTTCCTTCTGTCACGCATGCCAAAGTGTCTGTTTGTCAGAGCAATGTGCCTGATATCCAAGATGAGGACAAAACTGAATACCAGATTAAACGAACAACACTTTCAGGGAGCAACTGAATACCAGCCTTAATTCTGGCACGTGCCACAGTGATTGAACTAGTTTGTAGTGCAAGGTCCCAGTTCCAAGGAGCATGGAATATCCATTAATGGGAAAGTTTATATTTCATTTTTTGGTATCGGGGGTGCGGTACACCATACTGTATCAGATTCACACAGACTGATATAAGGAGTATAGTACACGTTCTAATATAGCTGACACTGGGGTTGAAATAAAGATTATACAGCTTTTAACGATGGATGTTTAATGAACATTTTGTAACTCATGAGTGCCCAGCCTAGGTCATCACTGGCAACTTGCCAGGGACTTGTCAATCAGCATATCCCCTAATCTTTAACACTCAGATATGATCCATAGATACTACACATCTCATAATACTGTTCAGATCCAGAAGGGACCTTGTATGTTAGCACTCGTTTTAACTATTAAAGAAACCACAGGATGGTGTCCATACCCAACCTTCTGTAGTAAACAAGATGGTGGCAGTGTGGCACACTGAGTGACTACAAGGGCTGCATTTGGTCTGTGTTCCATAGTTTGACGCAGATTGTCAAAGGTGCTTAGGTGCCTAACTCCCACTGATATACCTACACAACTAGGAAGATCTGGGCCTCTGCTGTTACTTGTTTCAATGCAACTGAAAAATCTGTAGGATCACCCTGACAGAAAATAAGGTGGAATTTTTGAGCTTCAGCTCTTCCCACACAGCTTCAGTAAAACTGCACTAGTGTCTTAGCTTCAGTTAAACCAAGTCAGCCAGAGCAGCCACATATTGGTTTGATACATTGCTCTCAGCAGATACAAGATACATACATCTTGGCTTCAAAGAAAATTTGGTAGACAGGCCGATTTATATAGCCATATGTAAATTATTTCATTTCAGTTAATTCACAGTGCTTGAAAGAAAAACAGCATGATTTGAGACCAACTGACAGTGATTCATTATAGAATCATTAGCCAGTACAGATATGTAGTTAAACGTACTCAACTGTAAAACAAAAAGAGTTTGGGGCAACAAACCAGACATTGATTTAAAATAAAGATGCTGAGTTTAGTGACAAACTTTAAGATTAAATGTAAATATGTTTATTTAGCATTAACATGTTTAATTTCATAATAAAATCAGGTCTTTGAAAACACATGGCTTGGATCCATAATAATCTTTATTGGATTCACTAATCTGCACTGATTTTGTGTGAAAACTCACTATGGGAATATCAAACTGGCAGCTGATATGTACTTGCTCTAAAAAAGAAAATCTAATTCACTTTGATGAAATTTTAAAACAAACAAGACAGACAAAATCATAGTTGTCTTCAAATTTACGTTGGGATTTTGAAAGGGACGTAAGTTTGCAGCCCAACTTCCAATCCTACAAAGAATCACACATTTGTATACTCTTATTGAACCCAATGGAGCTACTTACATGTGTCAATTTATGGATCTAAGTAGTTACAAGGACTGACACCTAGAAGCATTAAAATGCTCTGGTGTAAGTAGATAATCAGTAAGTCACGTCTTTTAAGTCACACAGAACATTTCAGTCTCTCCGCCCCCTTCTCTGAAAGATCTCACCACCAATACTGAGGGCTCATACCCCAAAGGTGCTGAACACTGCAGCTTCTATTGACTTTATTGGGAAAATTCAGGCTGTACGATGCCATTATTTTTACTAAGTGTGTGACCAAACACAGCCCGGTATATAGTGAAGTATGATCATAAAAGAGTCACCTTCCTTGCTCTCTTAGGTAGCTCCATACTGTCTATTACTGTACTTTTTAAATACTAAGTTCAGTCTAGAAAAAAGCACACTTTTTAACAGTGAGGGTAATTAACTATTGAAACAACTTATCAAGAGACGTGGCAGATTCCAATCACATTAAGTCTTTTTAGCATGATCTCAATGATTTGCTCAAGTTCAGCCAGAACTTGTGGATTTGATGCAAGAATTGTAGGGTAAAATTTTCTGACCTGCATTACCCAGTGTGGCAGACTAGATGACCACAAACAATGGTCCCTTTTGGCATTAATATCTATAAAAGTACCACTAAATTATTCCAATTAACATGAAATGGTTAAAATAAATGAACAAAACACATGGCCATTCTTTATTTTATTTGTCTGTATTGTGTTTGTTCTCAAACTGCCTGGTCTTGCAATGGGCTGAATGTCTGTTGTAAGGTACTGGGTGCCATTAACACTCACTGCATGAGAGTGCTCAGTTTGCAATGGGTCTCCAAGCCCTTAATGAATCAACAGGACACCACAAACATGAAGTTAGCTATGTGATTGTGTTTCTAGGCAATCATTTCTCAGGCTGCAGGGGATCAGTTCATGCAATCATAGAAATGTTGGGCTGGAAGGAACCCTGAGAAGTCATCAAATTTAGTTCCCTGAGCTGAGAAAGTCGAGTAAATCTACACCATGACAGGTTCTTAAAAACCTCTAGTGATGAGGATTCCACAACCTCTCTTGAAAACCTGTTCCAGAGCTTAACCACCTTTATAGTTAGAAGGTTTTTCCTAATATCTAACCAATTCTTGTCCTAACTTTGGTAGATAGAAAAACAACTGTTCATCATTCTTTTTATAACAGCCCTTATATCTGCAAACTGTTTACAGGTACCTGATTATCACCATATGGCAGGATTCCGTACAACAGTGATCAACTGTTCAGGTACATACCCTGCAAAACTGTCATGACAATTTACTTGTCCAAGCACAAAATCTGGTTCCCAGTTCTAATTCACAATAATGATTAAACACAGTGTATTCAGCTTACCTGTCAAAAAATTAGTCTGATAAGTAGAATTTTAGCACCAGGTAAAGATTTTGTTATAGTTGAGATATCTGTCAATGCCAAATACTATAGTGAAACAAATCTTGAGTCCTGGCATGATATAGGCACTCATTCATTTCAGAGTCTGAATGGTTCTAATGGCAAAACTAGACACGGTCCTCAGGTCTTTGTGTATATGTAACAGAAATCTGCCCTCAGTTCTATTGAACGTTTTTATAATGCCCCTCAATGTAGCAGCTAACACAGTATTTTAAATGTCTTTATTCCATTATTCTCAACTAATCCACGCTCTTAATTTAAAATTGGAACTTGCCTTCTCTCTTCAACCTCTGCTGTGCTACAAAACCAGTGCACTTGGTCAGAAACACACTTGTTACACAATGATCTTTCAGTGGGTATCTTTGTATACGATAAAGAGTCCACTAAGGTTACCAATGATTTTAAGTAACATCATGCTTGTTACAACAACAGTTATCTTTGTCGTACCTGGATTTCAGTTTATCCATGCAAACAATAATAAAACTCCATCTGTATCTGAAGTTCATGTAAGTGTTTTTATAACACTATTTGGTACAACGTAGTACAAACCCTGATATTTAACAATGATACTTTTAGCAAGGTGCACATCATAACTCTGACAAAGTTCAGTCAATATATTAAATAATGTCCTAGTCAAAGATCAGGTTCGTATGGAGTTATTGTGAAGCTCATGGGAATTTCAGGAGACATCAGGTCATTCTCTCTATTCAGAAAGGATCCTAAAAACTTGCTTAGTTCAACAGACCTCCAAGACGATTCATCACAAAGTAGAAATACTGAGGATTTGATTTTGCCAATGTTCAGCTTGAAACTATAAAGGGGTCCCCAGCCCACAAAACGTTGGAAACCACTGTTCTTATTTTTTTCTTTTATTTAGGGTATACATTTAGTTTAAGCCTCTATTATGTTCTTTTTAAAAGTTTCCATGCAGCTTGCAGACATTTCACCTTGTGACTGTTTCTTTAATTTTCATTTACCTATCTTCCTCATTTTTGTGTAGTTTCCCTTTCTAAATTAAGTGCTGCTATGGCAGGTTTCCTTGCTATTCCTCCCCTCCCCCAGATGATAAATTTAATTACATTATGGTCAATGTTTCAGAGAGATTCAGCTCTATTCACCTCTTGAACCAGATTCTGTCCTTCACTTAGGACTACAGTATATTAATTATCAGTATATTAGTAGCCATTATTGGTGTCTGAAAATCTCTCTGCATCCTAACCATACAACATACCCTGGCAATATATCCCAGAATAATATTAGCCTTCTTTGCAATGGCACCAAGTTGTTGACTAATTCAATGTGATTCACTATAACTTTCAGGTCCTTTTCAGCAGCACTATCACCAAGCCAGTCAGTCCCCATTTTAGGGTTTTGTTTTCCTTCTTTCCTTTGCATTTATCTTTATCAAATTTCATCTTAATATATTTTCAGAAGAATCATTAAAAAGATTATATATTATTCTAACACACAGTGGCGCTGCTAGACATAAATATTAGGGGGGGCGCAGCCCCCGTCAGCTGCCAGGGCCCCAATCCGTTCCCTCCTCCCCCTGCTGGTTCCCCAAGCCCTTCCCACCCACCTCACCCCCACGACGATCCTCCCAACCCTTCCCTAACCCCAAGTCCCACCGCTGGTCCCTGCTGCCTCAGGCTGACCCCCTCCCTCGTGCCCTTTCCCGCTAGGCTGGCATGCCTGCCCCTGGACTCCCCCCCAACCCCAGCTCCCTTACCTGGCTGCTGGAGGGACAGTGAGGCCGTGGCAGCAGCTGAGGCCCCCTCCATGACCCTGATTTGAGAATGCTCAGAGCAGGATCGGGTGAGGGCGGGAGTTTTAAAAACTCCCAGGCCCAAACTGGGGCAGCTCCCTCTCGGCTGGTAGACTCTGTCTTTCGGCCAGGTAGAGGCCTTGGCTGCCGGCAGTGTTCCCTGCGTGGGGGTGCAATGGTGCATCCCTGTGCAGTTCTGGGGTGCACTACTCAGGGGCTGGCCCTGAGTTTCAGGGGGGATGAGGACCCGGAGGTCCCCCCTCCAGCGACTCCACTGCTAACACACATTGTACATCTTGAATTCCCAGTGCTAAGTGGCGTATAGAAAACTTTTATAGGCTTAACTGTAATGATATATGGAAGTGGGAAAAGTGGAGGAAATGAATGAATGAATTCTCTTTCTTTCTTGCCTGCTGGAAGAACTGCTGAGAACTGAAATTGTCAAATGCAACTTCTACATTCTTTGTCCATTCAGTTTTAATGGAATTTGCTGTATCTGAGCCAGAGGATTAAAACTCATCTGTTTTTCCTACTATATACAATTGCATATATTGCAATATTAAAATCACTGAAGTCATTTACACAAGAGTTATACTGATGTCTAACTACTGAAGCAGCAAAATCTTAGATGTTCACATTGCTGACAGAGCCCCAGGAAAAATAATTCCCTTCTGATCCTATGCTATTTTTTTTTATTTTTGGTAATCAAGGAACACTCTTTCATATCTGCATAAAAGACACTCTCATAGGACCTAATCAAGTCAGCTATTCCATGAAGGTCTCTTTCACTTGCTCATCCACCAACATGATCTATGACATCATGTGCCAGAGATGCCCCCCACCTTCTACGCTGGACAAACAGGTCTCTGTTCAAAAGAATAAACAGACGCAAATCTGATATCAGAAATAACAACATTCACAAACCAATAGGAGAACACTTCAATCATCCTGATCACTCCATTGATGATCTGTTAAAAGCCATACTCACCCAAATGGATTAAAAAAAAAACAACAAAAAAACCCCAAAGCTTCAAAGAGAAACTTCAGAACTGGAATTCATATGTAGATTTGACATCAACTTAGTGCTAAATAGAGACAATGGGTTTTTTTCCTGTTACAACAGGTAATTCTGCTCCCCCCTCCCCTGCTTATTGTTGTTCTTCACTGTTTGAATCTAAACTACTGCTTGGTTTGTTCTACCAGTCTCCTGGCGCTGCCCCTGACCATGCCGCTGTGTCCCCTTGCACCATCCCTGACCCTGCTGCCACTTCTCCGACCGTGCCATCCTGACCATGCTGCTGCTTCCCCCTGCGCTGCCCCTGACCCCCAGGAACTGCCACCACTTCTCCCTGCCATCCCAACCCCCTCCCTAATCCCTGGGCCCTGCGGCTGGCTCCCCTGGGCTGACCACGCCCCCCCACCCCCGTTCCCCCTTTCCTTGCCACTCCGGCGGCTAGGCAAAGTAAGGAGAGCAAGCCCCAGCCTGTAAGCCCTGCTCGGGCTGAGCGCACAATGTGGCCACTCTGATGCTGCCCCCCCCCCCCCCGCCCTGAGCATGCACTGAGCATGCTCAGGGCAGGAGATTTAAAACTCCTAGGCTGGGGCTGCTCTCTGATCTCTGACCCACCTGTAAGCTGAGTACCCTTTTTAAAGGTGATATTCAGGCACAAAAATCTCAGCTTATATGTGAGTATATATGGTATTTCTGTTGGGCACTGGAGAAAGGCAATTGAGGTAAATTCTAGCCTACCTTAAGGTTACAACTGCACTCACCCTCAGCACTGCAAGTTGTACATCTAGGGTACAATAACACAGAGATTAGGGTAGTGATTTTGGTAGCCTTTCCTAAGTTTACATGATTTCACTTCTAGCATAACTAGCTGTAATTCATCAAAAATGACAGGAGAAAATCAAAACCGAATTATGAAATAGTTAGTAGGTATTTTAACACATTAATAGCTCTTTAATGACATTTTTTTATAAAAGTTCTATGGTTACCTAAAACTTTTCCTTGGTAGTTTGTATGCTTTATGTAAACTTTAATATTTGAGCTTCTGGCTGCTGCGCTCAACGCCACCTGTACCCTGGAGCATGAAACCTCGCCAGAGAGCATGGCCAGATCCTGCCTGGCCGGTAGGTGAGGGGTGGGGGTGGCTGACAGTGCCGGCAGGAGAGGGGAGGGAATGCCTCCACTGTGGGACCCACTTCCCCTGTCCTGCATCCCAAGCACGGTGACTCCTGGGCTTGGTCCATGCCCCCTTGGGGCTGCTCCCAAGCCCCCAAATCTCCCTGTCCCCACCTCCCCGCACAGCAAAGCAGGAGCAGGTAATGTGGGCATGCACAGGGAGCCTGCCCTGGTGTCCGCACATTACACTTCACATCATGCATGCATGCGCATAGCAAAATAGTATAGTAGATAGGTCTACTCTTCTGCCTACCTGGTAGGCAACTGATAAATTCCCCTTGGCTTCAATGGGATCTTTATGAATGAAGGAACTGGCAATTTACAATTTATTCTTCTAGCCCATGCAGTTAAGATATATAGCTTACTTCCACTCTTCAGTAAGCGTTTTTCCTCCTCCTTCAGCCTGTTTTGCATCAGACGCAGTGTGTTCTCTGCTTCCTGCAAGGAGAGAAAGAATACATCAGATTCCGAACAGCTGCCATATTCACAGGTCAGATGGTTAATCAGATGCTCCGGAAGTAATGAAGGGTGCTCATGAGCAGATTGAGGCTGGAGAATTTCAGCATGGGAGGTGTTTCAAAAAGAAAAGGTCTTCATTTAAATTGGAGAGTTTATACCCTTTTTGATCACAGGGCAAAGGCGTAAGGAATACACAGAGGTAAAGCAGCGCACAAGGAGTCAACCCTACAACTCCCCATGGGAGTCCTGTGACTAAATCCCCACCACACTGAAAATGAACCTAACTCTCAGGTCTACTCCAAGGTGGGATTTTGGCAGCAGTCAAAATGGGCTATGCAAAGTATTTAAAATACTTTGTACTTCTTCCTTCAGCTGCCTACCAGCTTCTTACCGCAATGTTTTTAGTGTGCTGAGTTGAAGGGCAATGAATGCCCTCTCTCGAACTCAGGGCTACTCTACTTACTAGGGTGGTCTTCAGCAACTGACTTTCTGATCGGCTGAGCGCGTCTTCACAGACCTGATCAGTCGATTGGGAAGATCAAACTGACAGCAGTGAATTTGCCACCATCAGTGAACACTAGGACTCTCACACATAATTACTGCCATTACACTATGAGGAATAAAGGATCTAGGATAACTATAGTATAGCCAAAACAAACAAGGAGTCCTGTGGCACTTTTAAAGACTAACAGATTTATTATTGTATAGCCACCACATATGTAGATTGAGAGCAAAGATAGCTAGAACAGCGACTGCTGTACTGATGAATAGTGATAAATTTCTGGAAAGTAGGATTTCACATAAACTCTGGTGATTCACAATTCATTAAAAGGTTTGAGTCTAAGGAGCAAGAACCATACATAAGAAATTAAAAAGCAGCCTTTAGGCCAGGGGTTCTCAACCTTTTGAGGGTTGTGACACAGCTTGGAGGGTTCCCAGCCATGTGTGACACACCAAGGCTCCCCTGCTGCCAAGGCTCCCCACCACTTTCAGCAGTGGGTTCAAGCGGCCCCTGCCACCAAAAGAAAACTGCCTGCAAATGCAGTAAAAGCAGTAAAGGCTGCAAAAGCGCCCCCCACCCTTTCAGCCAAACGCCACTGCTGAAAGTGATGGGGGCTGGGCTATAAGATTTTTTGAATCCCCACCTGCTGGTCTGGGGCAGCTGGTGAGCTATACTTACATTGCCCCCCCCCCATTAGTGAGACCACACTATGGGAGGGGAAGGTGGATCCACATCCAACTCTCTCCCCTCCATCAGTGGCCAACAGCAGCATACTGCAGGGATGGGGAGAGTCTGTGGGTCCATGTCCTGCTCCTTCCCTGCTGTGGGGGGCAGTGAAGCAGCTGTGAAAGGCTCTCTGTGGGTCTCTTCTTCAGTACAAGTCAAGGCTGGAGGATATCCTGACTGTGAGCTGTGGGCAGTGAGGCTCTAGCTCTCACATTTCCCAGCAACCTTCCCTGACATCCCTATATCCCCTCTTCCCTCAAGGTGTCCCCTCCACTCACATGTGCCTCTACCTCAGCCTCCTTCCCCCAGCCCCTAACCTCCCCCTTCTCTGAGTCCCCTGTCCCGATTCCCCTGCATCTCCTCATCCACCCTCCAGCTGTACCTTGCCTCTTCCCATCCTCTTCTGGCCTCTTCACCTCCTTAGGCCTCTCACCTCTCTTCCCCTTCTAGCACAGTCTCCCCAACTCCTCTTCAGCCCTCTCACAACTCTGGCTCCCAAGAATCAAGCTGGGAGTGCAGTGCATCCCCCCTCTCCTTCCCTCTCCCCACAAAGGAAGGCAACTATGGCAGGCAGCTTGGAGAGTGGGTGGGGGAATTGCAGTCAGCTCAGTTGGGAGCAGCCTGGAGCCAATCCTCCCCCTGCAGCTGGGGGTGTGTCAGGGAGGCTGCACTACCTGGAGCAGGGGGGTGGGAAGGTCTCTTAGCAGAGGTGATGGAAGTGCTTCTGCTGAAAGTGCTCCCGGGCTGCTTTTTTTGCTGCTGGCCCTTAAAAACTGCTGGACTGGAGCAGCAGCTTCGGAGGATCAGTGGGTTAGTTACCAGTAACTGTCCTTCTTCGAGATGCGCTGCTTGGATTCATTCAGTATCAGGTGTCTACGTGTCACAGCGCAGGACTGGCCGGAAACTCTTTAGCCTGTCAGCACAGGGCTGGTGGCCACCGCCCCTTGGCCACTCTGTGGCTATATAGAATCACAGAATCATCTAGTCCAACCCCCTGCCAGAGGTAGGACCACTCCCACTAAACCATCCCAGGCATGGTTTTGTCCAGCTGGGCCTTAGACACCTCCAAAGACGGAGATTCCACCACCTCCCTAGGCAGCTCATTTCAATGCTTCACCACTCGCCTAGTAAAAAAGTTTTTTCTAATATCCAGCCTCGACCTCCCTAACTGTAACTTGAGACCATTGCTCCTTGTTCTGTCCTCCATTACTACCGAGAATAGTCGAGTTCCCTCCTCTTGGAGCATCCCTTCAAGTGGTTGAAGGTTGCTATCAAATCCCCCCTCAATCTTCTCTTCTGCAGACTAAATAAGCTTAATGCTCTCAGTCTTTCCTCATAGGGCTTGTGCTCCAGCCCTTTAATCATTTTGGTTGCCCTCCGCTGAACTCTCTCTAGCATGTCCCTGTCCTTTTTGTAGTGGGGAGCCCAAAACTGAACAGAGTATTCTAGATGTGGCCTCACCAGTGCAGAAGAGAGGGGAATGATCACATCCCTTGATCTGCTGGTAACACTTCTTTTGATGCAGCCCAGTATGCCATTGGCCATTTTGGCAGCAAGAGCACACTGCTGACTCATATCCAGCTTCCCATCCACCATGACCCCCAGGTCCTTTTCTACACTGCTGCTACTTAGCTGAATGTTCCACAGGCTGTAGCAGTACATGGGGTTTTTCCGTCCCAAGTGCAGGATTTTACACTTGTCCTTATTGAAGCCCATAAGATTTCTACTGGCCCACTGTTTCAATTATCTAGGTCTCCCTGAATCCTGTCCTTGCACTCCAATGTGTCTACTGGTCCCCCCAGCATGGTGTCATCCGCAAATTTACTGAGAGTGCAGTCTATTCCATCATCCAGATCATTGATGAAAATGTTGAACAGAACCGGCCCCAGGACCGACCCCTGGGGCACACCACTCGTGACTGGTTGCCAGCTAGACATGGAACCATTGATTCCAACACGCTGAAACCATTGATCTAGCCAGTTTTCTATCCACCTTATAGTCCACCTATCCAACCCATACTTCCTTAATTTGCCAATGAGAATGCTGTGGGAAACCGTATCAAAAGCCTTGCTGAAGTCGAGGTATATCACATCAGCGGTTCTTCCTGCATCCAGAAAACCAGTCATTTGATCATAGAAGGAAATGAGATTGGTCAGGCATGATTTACCCTTGGTGAATCCATGCTGACTGTTCCTGGTCACTTTATTTTCCTTTAAGTGTTTTAGGATGGATTCTTTGAGAACCTGCTCCATAATTTTTCCAGGGATTGAGGTGAGGCTGACACGTCTGTAATTCCCCGGATCCTCCTTTTTCCCTTTCTTGAAAATAGGTACTATATTTGCTTTTTTCCAATCTTCTGGCACCTTCCCCGTTCTCCATGGGTTTTGAAAGATACTGGTCAGTGGTGCTGCTATCTCATCGGCCAATTCCTTTAGCACCCTTGGATGCAGTTTGTCTGGCCCCATGGACTTGTGCACATCCAAATTCTTTAAGCAGTCCCTAACCTGACCTTCTGTCACCAAGGGCCTCTCTTCTTCTCTCCAATCTGCCATACCCATGGTAGTGGGCAGGGAGCTGACCCTGCCTGTGAAAACTGAAGCAAAAAAAGCATTGAGCACTTCAGCTTTTCCCTCATCCTCTATCACAAGGATGCCTGCCCTATTCAGCAAGGGACCTACACCATCCCTGATCCTCTTCTTGTTATTAACATTCTTGTAGAACCCTTTCCTGTTATCCTTTACATCCCTCGCTAGCCGCAACTCCATTTGTCCTTTGGGCTTTCTGATTTTATCCCTGCAGTCCCTAGCAATATCTTTATATGCCTCCTTAGTCATCTGACCAAGCCTTCCACTTCCTGAAAGCTTCCTTTTTTTTGTTTAAGCTCAGAGCAGAGTTCTCTGCTAAGCCATTCTGGGTGCCTTACATGTTTGCTGTTCTTTTTCCTAATTGGAATGGCAACTTCCTGTGCCCTTAGCAGGGTTTCTTTAAAATATAACCAACTCTCTTGGACTCCTTTCCCCTTCAGACTAGCTTCCCAAGGGATCCTGACCATCAGTTCCCTGAGGGAGCCATAATCTGCTTTTTTGAAGTCCAGGGTTTGTGTTTTGCTTTTTTCCTTCCTTCCTTTAATCAGCATCCTGAACTCAACCATGTCATGGTCACTACTGCCTAGTTTGCCATCTCCCTCTACCTCCCTGATCAATTCTTCCCTGTTTGTGAGCAGCAGGTCGAGAGGTGCAAGGCCCCTAGTTGGCTCCTCCAGCATTTGTACCCAAAAGTTGTCCCCAACACTCTCTAAAAACTTCCTGGATAGCCCATGCACTGCTGTATTGGCCTCCCAGCAGATGTCGGGCTAATTCAAGTCCCCCATGAGCACCAGGGCCTGTGATCTAGAAGCTTTCGCTAGTTGTCCATAGAACACCTCATCCACCCCCTGCTTCTGGTCTGGTGGCCTATAGCAGACACCCACCACAACATCCCCCTTGTTGCTTTCCCCTCTCAATGTAACCCACAGACTTTCTACTGGCACGCTTCCACTTCCATAATGGAGCTCTGAGCAGTCATAGAGCTCTTTTACATATAGTGCTATATATATGGCCGCAGCCCTGCTCTTCCCCAGTTCCGACTAATAGCTAACTCCAAGTAGCAGGGATGGCGGAAGGGACCTGTAGGAATCTGAGCAGCCCATCTCGAAGAAGGACATTTACTGGTAAGTAACCCACCGTTCTTCTTCAAGCACTGCTCGGATACATTCAGTATCAGGTAACTGCTAGCTGTACTGTGGAAGGTGGGCGGAGTTAGAACCTTATCCGCTGTCAGCACGGCTACCCACAAATAGCACAGCACCCAAAATTGGGTGAAGCAGCAGTGGGCTGCCAGGCAAACACACACGGACATGCCACCAAATGCAAGATCTTCGAGAAAAGATGTGCATGAGAGCACCAAGGGGTCATTTCCAGCTCTGTCAGGAGACCAGAACTCCAACAGGGGGCAGTCCCCGGTTCATTATCAGGGAATTTGCTATATCATAATAGCAAAAGAACATCCTTGTCACCAGCAGGACCGTCTAGTGTAGGAGGGTTGCCCCTTCCTAGAAGAATCGATTCCTGAGAAAGGTAGTCATAATCCATGGCAACAGCCTCCTACAGCTGCAGGTGAAGAGCAAGGGTGGAATAGTTGCTGCCGTTGCCGCCTTGGCCCCCAAAAAGGTGTGTGGGGGGGTCAATTGGATTAAGTTACTAACCAAAACTGGGGGCAGGGGACACATCGCCCCCTGACCAAACAGAGAATAGGCAAAAGGCCTTTCCCCATTAGCCTATTGGCAGGAGATACCATGGGTAGGATTGATAAGGGGCGCCCTAAACTAAGGCGTCCTGCCTCCATATGGAAGCTAACGTAGGAAGAAGGATAACAAGGAAGAAGTGGCTGGGGACCCCTGCCCCTCCATCCATTGGGAATGGAGGGCCTGGAGGGAAGGTCCTGGAGAAAGGCCTAGATGCTTGGCAGACCCATCTATGGGGCCCAAAGGGCCAGAGACACTTCATCAAGGAGGTTGTCGTAAAGAGAGGAGTGGACATCTCAGAAAGACCCTTCTTTAGAGGTGACCCTTGAGCAGGGTTATAGTAGGAAAAAAGGGGGAACCCTTAGGTACACCCATCCTAGCATCAAGAGAGAAACTGGGAGATAGGTGATTGAATTCCCATGTTAGGTTGTCCAAGACCAAAGGGGTGGGGGAATGACCTGGGACAGGGGCGGTGAGAAACCATTGTGGGGCTGTGGGGTGGGGCTGGTGCAACGACAAGGCTAGGTGTGCTTATCTCTCCCCTGCCCCTTTACTCTACTCTCCTGGTACGCGGACTCGTGTAGGGAGAATTGTGCTGAATCGAAGGAAGGGGTATCCAGCCATCTCTGTAGATGGGTCAGGTCCACCTTCATAACACAGCTGGTTTGATGCATCTCTAGCAGTGAGCGTCAGTGCTGGGTCCCAGCTGCAACAGGCCAATTACGAGAGATCTTGCATTGCTCCTGATGAGGAGAGAAGACGACGCCTTAGGCAAGATGCAAGTCAGACGTCAATAACACCTGCTCTGAGGGGAAGGGGTGTTATTGGTGGGCCTTCCCACATATTGGAAGGGGTAAGGCTTGGGCAGGTCCCACATGGGAGGAGGGAAGAGGGAGAGACCCTGGGAAGAGGAGAGGAGAGCATAAGGCAACCCCTACTTAGGGAAAACAAAGAAAATCTGCTGTGTCCTTTAAGGAATATGGAGGAGGGCAAGAGGGGACATTACAAAATCGTCATCATAAGGCGTCAGACTTTCCAACCTGTTAAGGGTTTGTAACTTTCCCTGGGAGTCAGAGTTCTGCAGGGGAACTACCCTGGGCTAAGGACCATGGGTCCTCAAATGGCTCACTCAGGTGTACAAATACCAATGGTGGTTAAGAGTTCGATCCCTGACTATCTCCCTTTGTTCCAATTCTAGGGAAGAGAGGGATGCCATAGAAAGATCAAGGCAGCTCATAGATGGCTGTCTAGGGTTTTCAGAGGAAAATGACCCTTGCCTGGTTAGAGGGAGGCACCAGAGCAGAGGAGGTTCCAGTCAAGGGCTAAACTTGAGGTTGGCCCGTGGACAGAAGGACCAGTGTGATGTGGTGAAGGTCCTTGGGGAGGAGAGGTAGGAGCTGAAGAGTCAAAACCCCTACGGTGAGGCTCAAGAATCCCTCAGGCAAAAGCCTAATGCAAGTCTGATGAGCATGGCCCCGATATTAAAAGGAGGCACAGCCAGGGTAGGCGAGAAGGGAGAAGATAGAGGACAAGGGGTACAAGCTTGCCCTCTTACCTGTCAGCTAGGGGGCGGGGTGCATCATCCTGCAATAGTTTCCCCAAAATCCGTTGCAGGCCAA
Organism: Podocnemis expansa; assembly: GCA_007922195.1. Lineage (NCBI taxonomy): Eukaryota > Metazoa > Chordata > Testudines > Podocnemididae > Podocnemis > Podocnemis expansa. Next base: position 25,821,678 of record ML682016.1, read on the forward strand.
CATGGATAAGGAGTGCTCTCGGGATAGAGACACAGGCGCGTACTCTTTTTAGTGTGCCCGACTGGGAAGTTGTTGGCAGAGGTGTAGGAATCCTCCCCTTCCCCAAGAGGACTATAGTGGGTTTGTTTTTTTTTTTGTGTGTGGCGACATCACGTGCCTGCTTCTTATATCTCTATGACCGCTGGATTTCCACCAAGGCTCCAAGGGCTTATGCGACTGGAACCAAGTGCATGTGAGGAGAGTTCTCTGGCTGCCAGGCCCTTACCTAACCCAAAGGGTATGGTGTGGGAAGAGGGAGACGCATCGTTACTGGAGAGGGGGAGGAGATATCTCGAGGCTGATTGTGAGGGGGCATTTAACAAAAGCGTTTAGGGTACTGCCCTGACATTCAAGAGTTTGATGGAGGGAGAAGCGACTCTGTTGGAGTTGATCACCTATAACGAGGGAAAGGGGCCATCATCCCATGGTCCAAAGGCTCCCAAAAGCCAGACCTTTTGGTAGTGTGTGTGTGTGTGTGAGGGGGAACAACGAGGATCCCTCCCCCATGCATTCGAGGGGTTGCAGTAGACTGGGAGAAAATTGAGGCAGCCGGGGAGTAAGCGTATCCAGGGCTTTGAGAGCTGCCCTATGGGCACAGTTGCCACAGATCAGGGAGTCGGTGGCAGGGGGGTCAAGGAAGACCGTCCCTCTAAAAAGAGGTCTAATATGGACTGCTGTAAGCCCTGTGAGAGGTCAAAATCCTGAAGCCAGGCTGCTCAGTGTGTAACCACAACTATAGCAATGCCGTGGCTGGCCGTGTTCAAGGTATCCCATGCCATTGTAAGGGCATCATGTGAGGCCAAGGCACCTTCCTTGACGAAGGCATCCAGATCCTCCAAGTGTTATCGTGGGAAGAAGCTGCTAAAACACTACATAGCATCCCACAGGTCTTGGGAATATCTTTTAACCAGGGCCTGATGGCTAGCAACCCTCAGCTGAAAAGCTGAAGGTGAATAGGCTTTTTCTACCCAGGAGGTCAAACTTTCTGAGACTCCTAGGGGACCCAGCGGTGAATCAGGGCGGCTCAGGCCAGTGTATCCCAGCAATGTCAAGGACACGAGTAAGAAGGGGGAAGATCATAATGGCAACCGGAGAGGTTTTGAACCCCAAGTCTAATAAGGGGTCCTAGTCTCCCTCGAGGGGTGTGACCCTGACCCAGATAGGCGGTGACCCAGTGAAGGGGTTAAAGCGTGGTAGGGTCTTCTCTGTAAGACCCTGGCCCTTGTTCATGGCTCTAGTCAGGAGAAGGAACAACCCTGGTACTGGGGTGCCCTCACCCGGAGGAAAGGCACTGAGTTGGGCCTCAGTAGGAGGTAGCCAGCTTTGAGTGCAGTACCTAGAAAGAACCCGGTGCCGCGGACCCTTCAGTAAGAGGCTGGGCCTAAGGAATGCACTCTCAGATCTCTTGCGGTGCCAAGGCAAGGGTGTCAGCACTGTAGCTGTTGGAGCCCATAGTTTCGCAGTGGCACAGGGTCCAAGTAGTGAACGGCTCCCCCTGGTGCTGGGTAAAGTGAAGGAAGGAAGGCGGACTTACCATTTGCATTGGCAGCCTGGTGGTGTGTTCAGGAGCCAAAGGGCCTCTGCTGCTTCAAAGGCCTCTGGTGTGGGTGGCACCATGATATGCTCCAGGTGCTCACCTGGGAGGGGAGGGCCAGAAACGGTGCTGGCACTTTGTTGCTGAAGTTGACCCCGAGCGTGCTTACCAGAGCTTTGCTAGGGAGCGGCACCGAGAGAGCCTTGGTATCAACTGGCATGTGGAACTGCTGCCAAAGTGCAGAGCTCAGATGCTCCAGCCCTTTCTTTGCAGAGGAGGTGCCAGCGATAAGATCACATGGCGTGAGAGGGTGCCGAGCATGATGCCGATCATGGATCTTTATTCGCAGCTGGAGAGCAGCAGCAAGGGGGCTCCAGTGCCAATGCACGTGGTGCCGCGTTAGAGGCTGATCATGGCTTTTATTCATAGCCGGTGAGCAGCAACGAAAAGGCTCTGGTGCTGACCAAGCACACAGTGCTGAGTTAGAGGCTGATTGCAGCTTTTATTCATAGCTGGAGAGTGGCACCAAAAGGGCTCCGGTGCCAACCGAGCATGTGGTGCCAAGTTAGAGGCCGATCACGACTTTCATTCATAGCCGGAGAGCGGCACCGAGAAGGCTCCAGTGCCCGTCCAGGCTGGTGAATCCTTGGGTGTGACAGATTTACCCAGCGTTGGCTGCAGGGCCCATTCCTGAGCAAAGTTATGCAGCCTTTGTTTCCAGTCTTCCTGAGTCCTTCATTTAAAAGATCTGCAAATAGAGCATAATCCGCCCAGTGAAGCTTACATAGGCATTAAAATACCACCCGTGGAGGTTGTCCCCTGGGTTCAGGTTTCTGTTGGAAGGAGTTGGTAGGAGTGCTGGTGATGTCCACAAACAGATCTTCCAGTGAAAAATACATGTAAAACAGAGCAAAGAGACAGGCACTTGCGTAAAGCAAGAACAGGCTGTTCCGTAACCGTCGCTGCAGGCGGAAAAAATGGAACGGGGAAGCAGCAGGGCTGCGGCCATATATAGAGCCACAGGGTGGCCAGGGGGCAGTGGCCGCCAGCCGTGGCCGCCAGCCCTGTCCTGACAGGCTAAGGATAAAGAGTTTCCGGCCAATTGTGCACTGTGGCACATAGACACCTGATACTGAATGTATCTGAGCAGCGCTGGAAGAAGAACCAGCAGTTGCAGCAGGGTTGTTTTCCTGTGGATAACACACTGACAGCTGTACAGAGACACACTTTTGTGCCGAACATAGTGGTTGAGAACCGCTGTTTTTGGCAATGCAAACTCCTAGTCTGGAAGGGTAAACAGATGTTAGAAATGGCTCTATTAAACAGTACAGGTAGAGAAGTGCAGAGCATTATCTGGGGCTTAGAAGAGGGTGAAAGCTGGAAGAGAGGAAATCTGGCTGCAGTGCTAGTGATTTTGAGGGTAAAAACAGCAAGGCCAGAGAAATGATATATTCCTCCCAACTGAGCATTCTGAGGAAGAAAAATGTGCCTGTCCTTGAAAAAGGGTTTAGAGGATGAGGGCAGATGTGTAGAGTGAATACTACAGACAAGATACTCTTCATATAGCAGTTAACAAGCTTGAGTTCTTTACAAAACAACTATAGGCAGCAGGGTGCAAAGAGTGCAGAGAGCAGCTGAGTTCATGAAATTCTCTATTCCTTTAGGACTAAAACACATACAAGACACTAAAATGCATGCCAGTAAGGCTGGATTCATGGAAAGGATATTTCATTGTTACAGCCAATGGTCAAAGAAGATAAGTTTGTTTTTGTAAGGCTACATTAGTTGGTTAGAAAAGTGCTTCAGAGCAGACTGGTGAGATGAATCAGAGGTCAGAATCAGAGGTCAGAGGTTTAAAAATTAGGGTAAATTTATGTCAGCTTGTTTAGAGTGACAGTGAGAACAGAGGAAACTGCACTGGATAACCATGGTAAGATGTCTGTGTGTTCCCAGAAAGCATAATGGTGGTGGTGGTCATGGGTCAACACTGGCCTGTTTTATAAAAATCAGATAAACAAAACACACCTGTATGGGCAATAAAAGGAGAGCTGACTGACAGTGGAAACAGCAACAAGTGTCAGATCCTGCTCTATGCTATAGCTCCTTTTTGCCACTCAGGCAATGTCAAGAAGACCTGAAACCACCCTAACTGGGTATCTAAAGGTGACCTTGGCATGGGGAATCTTGGGATAGGGTCCATCCAGTGTAACCAACTCTATGTCACCTACACTAGACTGCATGGTGCTAGAGACCTGGAGCCATGTCAGAGTAGAGCCCAGCAGGAGGGGTCATGAATGTTGTTGAGCTGGGAGAACAGTTCTCTAGGGGCTCTTACCACCTGGGGTAAGTTAGAGCAGCCTCAGTGATAAAAAAGTATCCAAGAAGTCTAACAGATTAGTTCTGATAAGGCAAACAAAATAAAAGAAAGTGTTACACAACCCTCATCAGCTTGCCAACAATTAATTTAATGATTTTGCTTCCAAAAATATACTGGATTTGTAGTCTCAACTACAGCCCCACAAAAGCAAAAAAGGTAGACAACAGCTTCAATGTTTTGTTTTTTTCTGAGGCTTTGATTTAGCAGGCAGGAGAGAGAATGTGCACCTAATTAAAAATAATAAATACAACAAGTGCTTTGATAGAAGCCTAAGCTAGGTTGAACTTGCATATTAACTTTTCATACTGTGTATGAAAAAAAAAGAGCTAGATACAAGGAGAAAAGTTAGAAGGGAAATCTTCCCTCCCAGAACTCACGTGGAGCTACTAAACTGTTAATGAAGAGAACACACTGCTGGTACATTAAGCAAATTCTGCCTCCAAATGGACTGCTGATACAGTAGTTGACTGCATGGTTGTAACACATACAACTTTGCACATTCAGTCCTCAATGGCACAGGTATGCTAATGGCGGAAGAAAACCCTCTCAGCAAGCATCACAGAATGGCAAGCCAGGATTCCTAGCCAGCACTTGTGAAAACTGCTGGAAAGTGGACTGGCTAGTGGACTAGCTAATGCACCATAGTCCCAAGGAGGCAGGGACAAGTCATCAGAAAGTTAGGGCATAAGCTGTCCTTGGCAGCAAGTGCTAGTTGTGTATGTCTCTCATGGAATGTGGGTGATTAGCATGCACCCATTAGATGTTATCTACAATTAAAAGGTTTTGATGACTAGATCTGTTGATAGAGCTATAGAGGGAAACCTGCCTGTGGAAACATACCACATACCAACAAAAGAGTGCTTTTTGCTTGTATAGTTCAAATCAGTGCCCTGCATGGCATAAACTGTGCCAGCAGAAGGATTCTTTTGCTGGTATAATTGCAGCTACACTAGGATTTTTGTGAGAACAGCTGGGTTGGCTACAGGAGTTTTTTTACCTCTAACAAACATAGCATTAGCAAAACTTTCCAGTGTAGACCAGGCTGTCTAGCTGGCAGGGTTTCCCTCTAAATAACTTTGAATTATTTTGATCAATAAAGGGGGCTAAATGTACTAGCTGGAAAACTATGCATGGTGACTCTTCTGGGTGTTTCAGGAGCCTGGAGTGCTGGGTGAGCTGCACTAGGATTAAGAGTCCAGAAACATTCCTGCAAAATGGTTATGTTTTCCTAAGACTTTTTCAGTACCAAGTGCCAACAACTGTCATTTTATAAGGAGCATAGCCTCAAATTCATTTGCTAGGCACAGCCCTACAATGGGAATGGAGGGCAGTTTGCAAGCTGGGTATGGAAGGTCCCTGTCCCCTGTACCCAAAGATGCTAGGAAGAAATAATTCCCTAAAATAAGAACATGGAAATTGCAAGTTCTCCAGCCAGGAAGCACAAGTCAGTGGTCTTTACATCCTTCTCCTTTGCTTCCCTACAAAAGAACTAACTCCCATCTAACCTACAGTATGTTTCAGATGCCCATGGAAACTGACTGCCATATGGAATTGTTCAATACTCAGCTTTTTAGAAAGTATTAAGGCTAGAAAGCTAACAGAGAGAGGACAATGTCTCCATGGATCCCCAGAAAGCTGCTAATGATCGCAAGAATCATGGATATAATGGTACAAACCCTGGATGGGTATTATGAGCTCCAAGGCTATAGAAAGAGAATAAAGGTTATGGCACACTGTCTGAACTGAAGACAATACAATCTGTGTGAGAGGCAAAAAGTCAGGTACTGACCTCGTCAACAATGAGAACCATGAATTCTTTGGGCCAATATCATCAGTGGCTTTGTAAGTGCCAGGTCCCATGCCTATGTTTCAGCATATGCAACCCCTTGCCTACACACATGGGAATCTGGCAGCTAATTCTTTGGCTATTTGGCCTGCACACACAAATGTCCAGAAAGGCTAACTACTGCACCTATATGGCATGAGGAAATCTGAGACTATGCGTAAGAAAACCTGCAGTGTTACAGGCTGCTTTTGGGAACTGTAACCCAATAACTATCTTAAAATTCCAGTGCAGGGAACTGAAGCAACTAACATGCTACATAGTGATCTTTTCAGGGGGCTGCAGCATAGTTATAATATGATTCAGCTAGGGGATATCTGTCGTCTTGTTCACTGAACACATTTTCTTATTTATTGTGCATCATGATGTCAAACCAAGTATATCCCACACTAAGTCCCATAATCCTCGGCTGCCCACACACAGAACTCATCAGATTTGTCTTACTGTTCCTAGCCACAGTTCCAAGGTTAGCCATTTCCCAGCTGTGCTCCCAAGAGTCAGTAAGCCAACAAAAGTTAGAGCACAGGAGTTTCGAAAATTAAAAAAAAAACAAACAAAAAAACAAAAAAACAAAAAAACCCTACCACAAAGAAGCAGCCTTTTAGGGCTTGTCAGTGAGTTGCCACATAGGGTCAGGCTTTTAGCAGTTGTCTACAGTTCAATATACTTCAATCCCTCCTCCAGCAACTCTTGCGGCATGTTCCAAAGTATCTGAAACACTGATTGCTTCAGAGAGACGCACACATTTGGTTTTTGCTTTTGCACTGAAGACGGTCAAAATTCCCCAGCAGAATCGTCATTCTCATTTCAAAGGCTTGTTTTCATACCCTTGAGTTTCCTTCAATACAGATCTTTCTCTCTCTTTTTTTATGGTTTCCCTTTCTGAGGAATAATAAATTCTGTCATTCCCTAGCAGTAGCTAGATAACAAATAGCAGCAGCAGATTGCAGCCCCTTTTTGGAGGAAGGGTAACCATTAGTCATAATGGAGTCAGTCCTGCTGAGACAGTTGGCTTAGTTAAAGGAAGTTGGCTCCATTAAAGGAAGTCAGCATCCATCCTTATTCTGGGGAGCCAGCCAGCAATCTACAAAGTCTGCGGTCTGGGCTGGGAGACTCTATGTAAACTTCAAGGTGTGCAGAAGTGACTTTCCCAATCATCTCTGATTGTCTGACAGTTTCAGGTGCCTCACCTCGCCTGCAAACAGGCCTTTAAGTAATCAAGGTAATATATAGAGAATGCCAATCTGTACCAGAGACTTAAAAAAAAACAAACTATAAATGTATCAGAGAGAGACTGGTTAGGTGAGGTAATAGCAAAATCTCTCTAATATCTTGGGACCAATATAACCTCAACGCCACCGCATATAAATGAATTAGGCTATCTCCAGACCTCTCAAACGTAAAATGTCATATAAGGACACTTCTTACTGTACTCACATAATTTTCTATTACTCTGGGAAACTGTGCCTTCCCCATTTCTCAGCTGTTCCACATGAACTAGAACACAATTAGCTTTCATGATGTGGACTATGCCTGGAAGGAACAAAATGACAAATAGCATAATGGGTATCTGAAGTTTGCTAGTAGTTTACAAACAAGGTGTAAAATGTCAGAGCCTGAGGGACTGTGTACAATCCACCCAGAGTCAAACCGCTAAGTATTAGAAACTGAGAGTGAGAGGGGGCTTAGAGAATAAATGGAAGGCTTTAACAGAGATTTCAAGGGTGTGTGAGAGAAACAGTGAGAGAGAGAACTAAGCAAGTGATGGTGGGAGAGGGAAATATTACAGCACAGACTGATGATTTTTAATGTATTTTTTTTAGATTTATAATTATTATTACAAAAACAACCCCACCCCAACTTCTTATTGATTTTTTACAGATTACTACAGTTTTGTGTGTGTGAGTGAAACACCTATTGAGTACTGCACAGTGTTCATCTTTTCAACTGCACTGAACGTCTGCTTTGATGAGATTAAACTCAGTGATGGATAGCAGAACATTTAGAAACCTGTGCATCTCCTTCTGAGAATGTGGACAGGGTTCTGAGACTAAATAATTAAATGAATCGTACAAAGAGTGTAAAATAAGAGGCAATTATTTAATTACTATTTTGCACCTAGATGTTAAAACTAATGAAGATGGATAAAGTTCTGATGGAGAACTTTGCAAGAGTGCTAGAAAGCTGCTAGAGCCGTGGAGAGGGGAAAAGAGATTAGCACCTTTTCCTGACAGCTTAGTTCCTCTGAACTCACTACATTCTACTCCATTCAGGAACCTGTGCTCTGATATCAGCTGCTTCTGTCAGGAAGCGACTCGGCCAATTTGCCTCAGTATGGCATACTGCTGCTTCTTCCAAGGAACCCCACTTTGCTCATTAAAATAAGTGAGGATGGGAAACAGGGGAAGAGCCAGAAGTAATTTTCTGGCAGTGTCTGTCATTGACTTGGATGATCCTGGACCTCTTCCTGCTTCCAGTCACGTGACTAGAAACAGGAGGTTTGGGAAGTGACCAGAAAGCCATACGCAGAGTATGGGCAGCAGAAGCAGCACATTGGGTGGTGCTGCTTTCAAAGTGGGTGGGCCTTGGCCCACCCATAACTATGCCCTGAGGGGAAATGAAGTAGCTAGAACAGTTGTTTCCAACTTTTTCAAGTATGAGAACCCCTTTTCAACATCAAAACATTTCATGACCCCCAAATGATAACAGTTGTTATTGGGGACTGACTACAGGCAGTGGTGCTGCAGAAGGGCAGTGGAGGACCTGGCCCCCACCTGCTTCCAAAGGGTGGAAACATAGCCAGAGTATGGTTGCTCACAGCAGGCAAATGAAATTCATTTAGAGCAGAAGTGTCAAACTCATTCAATGTGGTGGTGCCAGATGGGAAGACAGGACACCTGTTGCAAGCCATGTGGCCACATGGGCCCCTCAACCCTCCCCCCCCCATGTTCAGAGAGGCATGGACTCCCCTTTCCCACCCCAAACACTGCAGACTCTCCCACACCTTCCCCCTCCCCTATCCTGTGGGCCCCCCTTCCCTATGCTGGCTCCCAGATCTCCCTCCCTCCCCTTCCCCTACCTCCTGGTGGCAGGAAAAAAAAATCAGCCTCAGTCACAGGCAGCCAGGCTGGGATCCCACCTTGCCCCTCCTGGCTCACTCACTGTCAGTCATTCAGAATACTGGGCTTTAGTTTGCTCAGTCCTGGCTGGTCTTTGATTCTCTTGTTCCCACATGGGCCCCAGCCACCTTTTCCTTTTTTATTTGTGATTTGTGCAATGTGCTATTAATCAAATTAGCATGCTGACTTACTGACAGTGAACAGTTGAGATGGAGGGCAGTGTGGTGGCTCTCCGGAGCCAGCTTAGCCTGCTGTGACTGAGACTGATTGGTTGGCAGACCATAGCAGAGCTGACCCAGGATTGGCTGGAGTGCTTTCTTTGTTCCCCTGTTCTCTGATTCCAATTACATGAGTCAGAAACCTGGCTAGCCTTGCTCTGCCAGCAGCCTGTCTTTGGACTTTGCTGCTGCAGACAGCTTCCAGGCACAGCCCAGGAAGCAGCTTTGTGGGCCAGATGAGCACCCTTGATGGGCTGGATCTGGCCACATGGGCTGTAAATTGGATAAAAAATCAACAAGGAGTCGTGTGGCACTTTGAGACTAACAGATTTATTTTTCGCATGAGCATTCGTGGGAGAAAATCCCACTTCCTCAGATGCTTCGAAGATGAAGCATCTGAGGAACCGGGATTTTCTCCCATGAAAGCTCATGCAAAAAATAAATCTGTTAGTCTCAAAGTGCCACACGACTTCTTGTTGTTTTTTTGCTGGACTAGACTAACATGGCTATCCCTTTGGAAATTGTAAGTTGGATACCCCTGATTTAGAGCCCTCTCCAACATGCATCACTGGCTCGCAGTGGTTGGGGCCATATTGGGCCCGGCCTGCCTGCCATTGGCTGGCAATGGCTAGGGCCCGATGTATTCGCAGACTGCTTGCAATAACTCTGCAGACCCCCAGGGGTCCCTGGACCACAGGTTGGGAACCATTGAGCTAGAGGTTGGAGGGAAGCAGTAAACTGGGATGGGAAGGACTGTGGGTCTTGCAAGCAAGCTAATGAAGGTTACAAACTTGTAGCTGTAATTCTTTGACTACATCACCTCTACGTATCAACACCATAAGAAAATGAGGTGCAAAAGTTCACGAGCTCTAGCATTGTTCATAGCAGGGTCCACACTGACCCTAGATCTGGCCATCACATCTGCAGATATAAATGGCTCTTCCAATTAAGTCCCTTCCATCCTTCTCCAAATTAAGAAAGCCCATTTACTGATGCTGAAGAAAGTAGGAAGGGGATAGGTTTCAAAGGCAAAATATTCAAAGAACTCCAGTTACTGTTAAGTGATCATTCCTTTCTTCATTGTAGTGGCTAACACCTCTGCTTAACATGCAGAAGGTCCTGGGTTCAATTCCCAGGGGGTTGGACTCGATGATCTCACGAGGTCCCTTCCAGCCCTATGATTTGATTTGATTTGATTGTGAAATTAGTACTTTCAAAGGACCTTCCTAGCAGATCAGCAAGCAGAACCAATATGCTGGAAGAAAACTGTGAAGCACTAATTAAATTAAAGATGAAGCTCTGATCTCTCAAAATGAGTTTCTAATCTAACTCCAGAACCAGAAAACAATTCTTTGCAAGGGATGACCTGAACTCCCAGTGACTGCCTTACAACCTGCAGTAACAAAGACTTGCAGTCAATGCAGATGTACCCTAACAGAATGAGCTCTTACAACTGGGGTCCTGGGACTCAACCTGCTCATTATGGAACCAGGGAAGTACAACGCATTGGTCTGCTTCATTGTGTATGTCTACACTACAGGGCTCAGGTAAGTCAACTTAATGTCTACTTAAAGTTGACTTTATTAAGTTGCCTTAGTGAGGCCCTATTTGTTTAAGTTTACTTTATAAACTCGATTTAAGCACGGGAACATATTTAAAGTCGACTTTAAATGGGTCCGCTGACTTAAGTAGACTTCCTAAAAGTAGACTTAAAAGGCTCTACTGTGCTAAGTTGACATTAATGGGCATACAGCATTAAGTTGACTTAATAAAGTCAACTTAACTGTCAAAATTGACTTTGAGGGCAGGAGTTATTAAGTCAACTTAAGCAAGTGCTTACTTCAAATTAAGGAACTCCAAATATGGCTAGGGAGTTGCTCAAGTTGACTTAAGCCTTCTTAAGTTGACTTAAGCCTCTGGTGTAGACATATCCATTAGGTTTACAATGGTACAGATTCATTATGTCCCTTAAAAACTATGAATTACAGAATGGCTTGGTTCTGTACAAGTAACCACTAATGACTGTTTTCATATGTAGCTATCTGTAAACTGGTTTTCCTAGTAAGTCATAAAGTTTTGGGAGGACGACAATGTGTACCCCTATGTTCATTCCTTTTGCCAGACTAAAATACATCTTGTCAAAAGCCTGCCTGGTGAAGTATCCATCTAAAAAGACATAATTTGCTGATCGTTATTGTCCCAGTAAAATGTGTGTGATAACAATGTATGTAAAATTATACAAGTCTTCTCTATATTACTAAGGGCGACCACAAACCAATTCCTGAGAGACAAAAGGCAAACTGGTGCCTCAGCCATGATTCAACAAAATAAAATGGACTATCACCTGGTTAAGCATCCATATCTGGACAGGAAAGAGGATGGAAGAAAAAAAATCGATATTTTCACAACGAAATGGCTTGAGAGTTCCATCCACACAGACTTGTCTCCTGAATCTCAGTGGGAGGTGACTCACAAAGAAAAAAGATAACTATAAGAAGGGGAAATGGCTGCACCCAAAATATCTCTCCTTTTATCTCTACTCACAGCGTCATCAACACTTGAAGAACAAAGAAATCATCATTGGATTGGGGAGAACTCTATCTGTAAGAAGGTCAGTCAGTTATATTACAAAGATGTGATCAGAGAGACTTCTGCTTTCAATCCATTTAGCTTGTGTTAATTGTATTTTACTTTTCTTGTTCCCAGTTCTGACTTTCATGCCTCATTATTTGTAATCACTTAAAGTTTTCTTTCTATAGTTACCAAATTTGTTTTATTTAAACCTGTATGTTGGGAATGAAGTATCTAGGAAACTCTATTTGAGATAACGGGATTAGTGAATACCATTTTTTATTACTTTCTGTGAGCTGTTTTGTCCAGAAGGAGAGACAGAGCTGGGCAGTATGGGGTAAAGGCTGGCACTGAGCATTTGCTCCTGTTGTTCTGCAGTGTAATTCAGAAGTGGCTGGCTATAGCATTCAGACAGTATAGCTGGGGGTGATTTAGATGCTGGAGGCTGGGTGGGAGCTGATCAGGCATGGTAGCTCTCACAGCAAAGCAGTGTAAATGGTATGGTAGCTTGGAGACTGAGGGGACATAACGGTTCATTGGTTTAAATTGCACTCTGGGTAATGTTTCAGGAAGGAAAACTGGAAGTATAATTGGTTGATTTAAATGAATCTCTTGACCCTACCTTTGAAAAATATTTAGGATGCTCGTGTGAAAAAGAACAAAGGATTTGGAAGGGGTCACTTAGCCAAGTGAGTCCCAAACTTGATGGCTGTTGTAGCTCACAGAATGGCTTCTGAAAAGGATGTCTCCAGGGAGAGAAAATGGAATGAACATTCTCTCAGTTGTTCAAAGGGAAAGAAGCACATATAGGTCACATAGACTCCAAGGTTGGTGATTTGGTAGGTACAAGTGGAACAACTGTCAAAGGAAATATTGTACAGATGCACGGAACAAAACCAAAGCCCACTTTCAAGAACGTTGACATAAGTTATTTGGAATCCTGCCTTTGATGACATCGGTTATGTTCACTGCCCTCAACAGGTAAGACTGCCATAGACAGCAGCAGAGGTAGGAGTAACATGTATGGAGCAGTTAAGTGTAAAGCATATTACACATTTCATTTTCCATTTATGAATTGCTTACAAAAGAACTTGTCACAAAATCTTGGCTCTTTTGAAGCCAATGGCAAAACTAAATGGGGGCCAAAATTTTTCCCTTGAAATCTAATAATTATTATAAAAAAAGGAGCTAAAATAGCTTTGGGTACTACCTTTATCCCTGCCTGCCTAGTTTTATGATTTTACAATCATGTTTCCTTGGTTTTTATGGTATGACCAGATTTTCTCCAAAATTCTTTTCTCCCCTCTTAACTTTAGACAGTTCTAAACGCTTTCAAGTATTGCAGTAAATGTAACATATGTAAGGGGACTGATAGCCCCTTACTGAGAGTGAATGGGCCTTTTTATTGGCCACTCCCGCTTGGAAGCAGGACTCTGAAACAGACAGCCCCAGGGCCAGTGGGAGAGGCCAGTGTCCCAGGATGGCCTGATTGATTGAAAGTGCTCCCCCGCCCCTGAGCTGAAACTGCAGGCTGGACATGCCTGGGCAAGCCAGTGTGTGTGCCCAGCTAAGGAGGAAGCACTAAGCAGCCAGCAGCTGGGAGCCAGAGGACCCAGGAAGGGAGGCCAGGCTGAGCTGATTTGGGCAGAGGAGACCCACAGCAGCTGGACCAGCAGAAAGCCAAGTGGAGCTGAGCAGAGCAGAGCTGGAGGCAGTGACAGAGCCAGAGGTGCCTGAAGCTGGGGCAGGAGGCCAGAGAAGGAGCCCAAGGTGCTGAGCTCATCTGTGCAGCCCCACAGCAGGAGGGCCAGAGGAGCCACACTGAACCAGAGCAGCGGCTGGGAGCCAGAGTTGCAGCCTCCTGGAGCCGGGTGTGGTGAGCAGCTGGGGAGCAGTGAAGGGGGCTGACGCTGGGAAGAAGGGCCCTGCCCCTGGAGCTTGGGGACGTGTGGCCACAGCTGGAGCCTGCATCTGGCCCCCTGGATCATCCAGTCGCAGCCAGGCCTGGGCAGGGCTTGCAACGTGGAGGACAGACTGTGAGACTGTTCCTCAGGCCCCAGAGACTCTGTTTGTAGTGCTCCCACACCAGGCAGCGGTGCTGGGGGTTTATTATTCACCTTTTTTCACTTTTTTCTATTTTCTTATTGGGTTATTCTTTTTATTTCTGTATGCTTAAATAAATTGTATATAGTGTCTATAGTAACTGGTGGGCCAGAAGAGTGGTCAGTGTGGTCAGCACCCCGGAGTGGGGACACCCTAGCCCTGTCCTGAGAGACCACGATAAGAGTGGGGGTCGAGCCCCCAGGAATCCTGGGGCCCAGCCTTGTCGGGGTTACAGAGACTCCTCCAAACAGGAGATTGGGAGGTGAGCCTTTGAGGTCAGGCAGGCCTTGGGGTAAAGGAAGTGGGAGCAGGGACTCAGATCCTTTTGCTACCCACCTTCACCAGGGTGGTATACAAAGTCTGGGAAGTTCCCCACAAGAGCGGGTCCATCCCCCCGCTTACACGTACCATATGTATCTATTGGTACATTTTTTAGTTCAGTAGAACTGAGGCCATACTAATCTGAAATGTGCCTTTTGCTATTATTCTCATCATTTTCACATGACTCAGTCCATCTGAAAGATGACAGAAGAGAAACGAAAAGACATGATAAAACATAATGGCACTGAGTGCTCTTTAAAACACATTAAAGAATGCAATGCTATAAACTTCTTTAAGATGTAATTTCATAGAGGACAAGAGTCACATTTCCTATGCTTTTGTAATACTGATAGTTCACTAGCAATGGATCTGGCCTTGTCCTTCTTGAGCAGCCATGAGTGACTGACTAAATGCCTCAATTAGCAATAAAAGCAGGCTCAAGTATTTAAGCTCTATGCTGAGTTTATGCAATGAACATGGAAGACAGCCATAGCACGTGGCTTTCTTCTATGAAATGGCTGTAACTAATTAAAGGAGCAATACAAACTGTAGCACATCCATGTTGTGGTAATGCCAATTATTACAAAATAAGACTGCTCCTTCGGAACCTGAGTACCAACTCTGAAAGGCCCCAGGGGCTCCACAGAGTATGAGGACTGGAATCTCTACTTATTTCAAAGAAGGGCAGCCCCACTAAGAGGTGAAAATCTGAGGGAACTTCTTGATTTCCTGTCCTATGGTAAGTGTTTTTTTCTGTACAGTGACACGATCTTCTCCGTAAACTGTAACCACTTTGATCATGTTACAAAACCAAAATAATATTATTCCATAGAAACATACACAAACACACTTACACGTTATCTAAGATTTCCAAAACTGGCTGTCCTCACTGACAATATGTCCAGGTCTTCTAGCATATGTTGAAATAATCCCCCCCCCCCCCAATTTATTTGCTTATATTGGGTTGTCAGCTCTTCCTGAGTTTGTATTTTATACTTGTGTTTGTAATGTGCCACATACATTCAGGGTGCACTATAAATATCCAATAACATCAACAGAGATGTCCCAGGACTGTTTTTCTTTTCCTGTTAGCACAAAATAGAACGTTTCTTTATAAATATTGTCCCACCCACATGCACGGTTCATTTGGCCATGCACAGATGGTCCGCCCAGATCAGCAAGAATTACAACCATCATCTCTAGGGCTTTTGAGGTAGTAAGGTTTCCAGCGAGATTCTTCCCGCTGAAGATGGTATGAATGATATAATATAGACATTTTGCTGTATCTCATTCCTATTTTAATTGGCATAACAGACCTGTTTGAGCAAGCCTCTGGAAACATAGCATTTAGGTGTTCTGCAGTGCATTTAGGTGCACATTTAGGTGCATTTAGGTTCTGCAATACATTTAGGTGTTCTGCAGTACATCCTCACATAAACAAGCCTGTTACTTTAAGTGAGACCCAAATATTGACTGCACACTCCTGAGACTGGGTAAATGGGAAACATCTGAAAAACATTTTAGAGAAAGCTATACAAGTTTAGCACCCCCATAATGATTCTTCATCAACCAGCAGAATTGATTTTTTTGTTATTTGCACTACTGCTTCCTGAAGAAAATGGACATCAAACACCACAGTGCAATTGTCTTTGTAAAAGCCAGTGAGTATATAGAGAATATTATCTAACAATTGGAGCAGGGGACTATGTATCAGACTGGCTCTGCTGCTAACTCATTATGTGACTTTGGACAAGCCATTTATGATCCAATTTTCAGATATGCTGAGTACATGCACTTCCCACTGACTTCAAGGAGAGTTGTGGATGTTCAGAAAATAAGGACATTACTCTCTGCATGCCTCAGTTTCCCCAATGGTGAAATGAGTATCATTATTCATTTGTAAAATGGGGACAATAATACTTCCCTCTTCAACAGAGTTGTTATGAAGATTAAGTCATAAGAATGGCCACACCAGGTCAGACCAATGGACCATCTTGTCCAGTATCCTGTCTTCCAACAGTGGCTAATGCCAGGTGCTTCTGAGGGAATGAATAGAACAGGAAATAATCAAGTGATTCATCTTATTGGTCATTCTACTCTGCCAAACAGCAGTCCCTGCCTATTGGCCAACAACAGTCTATCCTCCATGAATTTATCAAGTTCTTCTTTGAGCCCGGTTACAGCCTTGCCCTTTACAATCTTCTCCAGCAAGGAGTTCCACAGGCTGACTGTGTATGCTGTGAAGAAACAGTCTTTCTGATTGTTTTAAACCCATTGGTTATGTCCACACACAAGCCCTTGTTTCGAAACAAGCCATTTTGAAATGATGCCTTATTTCGAAACGTCTTATTTCAAAATAACAAAAAGCTATTTCAAAATAAGAAAAAAAGCAGGAATCAAAATAGCATGTCCACACAGGAGTGGGTGGGTGGGTGGGGCACCAGGGAATCCCGGGTGTGAGGTGGCCCTGGCCTCGCTCGCGGTAGAAGCGGTGGGGGGGGCCAAGGAACCCCAGGGGCAGGGTGGCCCTGGCCCTGCCCCCAGCTGGAGCGCGGGAGGATGCCAGGGAACCCCAGGGGCGGGGCGCCTGGAGCCACCCCTGGAGCAGCCACCCCGCGGGGGCTGCAGTCCCCTTGACTGGGCTGCGGGGCCAGCAGCTCCCCTGCAGCCGGGGCAGGGTGCAGAGCCCTGGGGGTGCCCCAGCTGGCTTTCCCCCACTTCCCCTTGCCAGTGGTGGGGGGGGATGAAAGGGGCTGAGGCACCCGTCTCCCCCTGCTCCCAGCAAGGGGAAGCAGGGGGAAGCCGGCTGGGGCGCCCTCCGACCCCCTGCACTCCACTCAGCACCCTGGCCAGGGTGCTGATCCCTGGCTAGGGTGCTGAGGGAGGGTGGGACCTTACCCCCAGAGTGCTATGCACCCTGAGAGGAAGGTCCTTGTTATTTCAAAACAATCCTTGTTTCAAAATAACACGTCCAAATGGCGTTATTTCAAAACAACTGGTTTCAAAATAACCCTCGTTTCGAAAGCAAAGTGGTTTAAGCTGTTTCAAAAGGAGGGCTCTTGTTTTGAAACGAGGAACTCCCTCCTTTTAAAACAAGAAAAGATTGTGTGGACATAGGACTTTTATTTTGAAACAACCAGTGTTGTTTCGAAATAAAAGCCCTGTGTGGACACACCCATTGCCCATTATTTTTATTTGGTGACTCCTAGCTTTTGTGTTATGACGAGTAAATAACATTTCCTTTTTTACTTTCTCCACACCAGTCATGTCTTTATAGACCTCTATCATGGTGCCCCTTAGTCATCTCTTTTCCAAGCTGAAAACTCCCAATCTTATTAAACCCTCCTCATATGGAAGCTTTTCCATACCCCTAATCTCTTTAGTTACACTTTTCTGTACTTTTTGAAATTCCAAGTATCTTTTTTGAGATGGATAAACAAGTGTGGGCATATTATAGATTATCAAGGCACCATATATCTTCTGTGTTAGTATCTACCCCTTTCCTAAATATTTTGTTAGTGTTTTTGACTGCCACTTCACACTGAATGAGTGTTTTCAGGGAATTATTCCCAATGACTCCAAGATCTCTTTCTTGAACAGTAACAGCTAGCTTAGGCAGGGGTGTCGCTGCCCCGGGGATGGACCTGGGGCACAAGCACAGGCCCTGCCCCCGGCCCATAGGCCCCGCCCCCAGACTGCAGGCCCCACCCCCTGTCCAGGGACAGGGCCGGAAGCCACCGTGCTGCTGCGGGCGGGTAGGCCCCTCATTCCTGGCTGGGGATGGGGCCGGAAGCAGCTGCGGGTGGCTGGGCCCGGATCCCCGGCCAGGTACAGGGCCGTCACCACCGCGGGCGGTCGGGCCCTGGATCCCTGGCCAGGGATGGGGCCGCCGTGGGCGCCAGCGGCTGAGCCCTAGATCTCTGGCCCAATTCAGCCAGAGACCGGTGGCCCCGCCAGATCCGGGCACCAGTGCTGGGATTCAGTGCCCCGGGTGTCCAGCGCCAGCGACACCCCTGAGCTTAGGTAACAGTTAAGCCATTTGTAAACTTGGGATCATGTTTCCCAATGTGCATTAACATCATTAACATTGCTAAAGAAGCTGGCTATAGGAATGGGTCTAATGGCCCCACTGTCAAACACATTCTATAGATTTTAGTATCTACAGGGCACCTGAGGGCCAGAACAGGGTGCAGTATTACTTATAGGCACCAGCAGACTCCATTTGGGGTGAGAGCTGCTCCAGGCCTTTAAAGCTCAAGTGGCTACAGTACACTTCAGTGCCAACCAGGGATCCCTGGCAAGATTGCTCCAGACCCTCCAGGGTTTCCTGCAACATGTAAGCTTCAGGCAGCCAGAGCAGATGCAGCGCAGAGAATACAGTCCTCTGTAAAATACATCTTGCTATGGTTTCTTTACAGTTGTTTCAGCATAAATATATAGACCCCTTTTATAACGACAGTGTTCAGTGATTGTGATAGCTCTGGAAACACCTATGTGTATCTGTAGTTCTATGCCCATCAAGCTGGCTTTTCACTCCTGTGCTGACAAGCAGTTAGATGACTATGTCTTCACTGGGATAAAGATGCTACTTTATCTGGGGCCCTCAACTCAGTTGTCAATCTCCCATGAAGGTCATGTTCCAATCAAAGGGTTATGGTTCTTAAAACAGAATTAGGCAGCAAAAGCTATATAAAATGTCTTTGGGGAACAGCTTGAGGACATAAGCCAGTTCTGTCTTGATTTATCTTCTAGTTCTGACTATATGCTTCCAAATCAGGGATAGCTGAAGTGACTCCAAGAGTTTGAGATGGACTCTGAGATATTACTTAAGAAAGATGTATGGAACTTGTCTATTTTTGAATAATTTTCCCCCTTCAGATGTTTCCTAAATGACAGCCTGTACACTTTATTATTTGAATCTACTCTGAACATGTCTTGTCCAATGATACTCACATTTTGCATTATGTAGAGACTTAAATATTCAGCTGTCCAGGAGTGGAAGGATAGGCTCATTTCTAATTTGGATTTATCTCCTGATTTATATCAATATTGAAAATGCACATTTCCCTTCACTGAGTCTGGTATAGAAAATACTTAGCAACCTTTAAATATTTTTTAAAAAATTATTCAAGCATGATAAGTCTAATAAAGAAAAGCAGTAAAGCAGCTGTTTTCCATCTGATCATCTGTGGGTCTGTATATATCAGTGCTGCTCCACTGACTTTGATGGAGTTAATCAATTTACTTTCCTTTTCAACAGGGTTGGTGTCAGTCAATTTGGCCCAGTCGGGGATCTGATTCTGTCACTCTTGTGCCTTGCTTTTCCTGGGCTCCCTGCATATGCTTGTGTGGGATCCTCTTATAAAAATGTGGCCATAAACATTGAAAAATAAAAAGAAGTTGCAGGCAATTTGACTTTAAATGTGTCCAATCATATTACTCCTTTTGCATATGGTCCACTTCCTTTGTTCACTTTGTTAATTCATCATGCCAATTGTACTAAATTTTTATTTTTGGTCTTAAACAAATAAATAAAAAATAGCAGTGGTATATTTCAGTCTGAATTTTAGGGAGCAAATCTCAGATCTGAGAACAAAGCCACTCTGGGCATGCCTTTGAAAAACCAAGATTCTTTTTCTTTATATTCAACTGAAGTCTGCCTACAATTGAGAATTACTAGAGAAGACCAGCTGTTAAAGTAATGTGACAGGATAATTTACACAAGAGTACAATCCATTAGGTAAAATCATGCTGGAGTCAGTTACAAGGGCATGAATTTCTTTTTGATTAAGAACCAAGTATCTGATACGATAATATTAACACCTGCAGAGCAACAGTTAAACAAAAAAAATCATTGAGAGGGCACAGCTTTCAGAAAAATTGGTATAATCTACACTTGTATATAATATTCAGTAATAAGTAGTCTGACTTTTTATTTTTAACTCTGCCATCAAAACCTTTAAAAGGAAATTTACAGGAGGGGAAGACACAAAACATTGATTAAATCATACTTCTTTAGGATACATCAAGTGGTCACCCTTCTGCATGTCTACCTCTCGCAAGCCACCTTTTCTTTGTACTTTCTTGAGGAGCTCTGAAGCAGTATATCCATCCCAAAATACCTTTTCAGTGTTGGCTTGTTGAACCAGACAGAAATGAGGCTGGAAACAGACCAACCACCTCCAGTTCTTTCTCTCTGGGTTCTTTTTAGCAGTGTTCAAGTCTATCCATCCAAGGATTTCTATGCCCCACAGCACTGAAGCCTGGGCAAAATCACAATCCTTAGGGTATTTATCCTCATCACACCCCATAAGGTAAGGCAGTGCTACTGCCCCCATTTTACAGATTGAGGACTGAGGCTCAGAGGATAAGTGACTTGCCAATGTCTCAAAGAAAGTCTGTGAAACTCCCAGGTGCTAGCCTAATGCCCTAACGACTGGAACTTATGCATATGGACTGTGACTTGGGACAAGAAAAATCTGAATGTCTTTATATAGACAAAGCTCTGCAAACTTCCTGATACTGCTTATCATTCTGATTTGTAACCTGAATCATTCCCCTAACCAGCCTCTGTATTTCTCAAAGGTGCTTGTCTAGTCAATATAAATCTTACTCGGTATAACCAGGGGTCCTCTGAGACATCTAGATTTAACCCATTGTTTTTAGAACTGGATGAAATTGTCTATTTCTATCCCTTGACATTTTCTAGTTCTAAATTCATGGTTTCAGCATCATTAGTAGCAAGGATTGCAAGCAATAGGACTATGTTGTCTACTTTTTTACTTGGGGCCTAAGCATTATTGCATTCATACCACCCCAGGGCTAGAACTAGCTGTTCTGGCACCCAGGGCAAGCAGCCCCAAAAGCATCCTTGCCCAACCTGGCCCAGGGCCCGATTCAGCCACAGCCACTGCCGGCACGTGGTGGGAAGCCAGATCTGTTCCCAGATGGTGGTGAGGAGCCAGATCTGTCCCCAGGCACCATAGGGAAGTGGTGGGGAGCCAGATCCATTCCCAGCAGTGGCGGAGAGCTGGATCTGACCCTCCTGCTACCTTCCAGCAGAGGCTGGGCACAGATCCAGTTCCCCACCACCCTAGGCGCCGAATTTTAGGGGGCGGGCATGGACATGCGGCTGCTGGCCCTCGGGCACTCTCTAAGATTCGGTGCCTGGGGTTTTGCTCCAGTTGACCCACCCTAGTTACAGCCCTGTACCACCCCCACCACACCTCATCTCCAGTGAGAAAATCCTAGTGAGTACATTAACATATACACGGTTCTGCTGCACCTTTGCACAGAGCTCGATTAGTTACTGATAAGTTTGAAGGACTCAGATCACTTCACTGGCTCTGTTGCTGTGGCTGTGAATCTGTTGTCTGCAGCACTCAAAAGAGATGACAAGATGAAGACATTTGGTCTTGATGTCTGCTTTAAAGAAGTGCAGCCAAGAGCTTTTAACTTTGTTGGGTTTTTGCATGGTTTTCTTCTTTAAAACAATCACCAAAGTGTTGTCACTGTTTTAGGGATAATCTCCCTCCATACTGAATTTTAGATGGTGTATTCCTATTTTTTAAAATAGAGCTCCACTCTGTACATCTACTTCCTTAGCAGATCAGCTCTACTTGAGGCTCATTTTCATTTGAAAGCAAATTTATGTCTGATTCATTCCCATAATTTTCCAACTATTGGTATCTGATACTTAGCCTAGTAGTTTGCAGTTCTTCTTTGAGCGCTGCTTGGATACATTCAGTAATAGCTGTATCTGTGCCACAACACGCAATTGGTCGGAAACTTATTGTCCCAACCTGTCAGGAGAGGGCTGGCGGCCACTGCCCCCCATGCCGCCCTGTAGCTATATATGTGGCCACGGCCTGGCCCCTCGTCAGTTCCATTTTGTCTGCCTCAGTGACGGTTCATGGAACAGCCCGCTCCTTGAGATCGCACAAGCAGCCTGTCTTCTCTGTTTATGAGCCAGCGGCTCGATTGGGAACACCTCTTTGTGGACATTCCACAGAAGAGCACTTCCGAGTGTCTGTTGGAGCAGCAACACCGCTCCCCTCTGCTGCCTACCATGCCACGGTTTAAACCTTGTGCTGCCTGTGGCAAAGCCTTCCTGCAGGATGACTCCCACGCGAAATGCCTTCGATGCCTGGGCAACGCCCATTTGGTCACATCCTGCTCCATCTGTCTGTCCTTTAAACCCAGGACAATAAGAGATAGGGAGCAAAGGCGCCATGTGTTGGACTCAGGGCAAGCGCGGCAGCCCACCCCTGAGGCTTTGGGGTCTCCTGCAGCATTGTGTGCCTCTTTGGTACCAGAGCCTCCCCGGCACCGCTCACCTAGAGGCCACAGAAAGGCCGGCTTAGTACTGGTCCTGGTACCGCAATGCTAGCACCGATCCTAGTCCCTCTCTCAGGAGTTACCAATGGACCGAGGGGAGTTGGTGCCACAACCCGTGACACTGGAGGCATTTGAGGCAGCAAAGGCGCTCATCTTTTTGCCTATACTGCCCTCTCCGGTAGCCACCACGAGGAGGGGTAAGCTGGCGTTCGCCTCCAGGGTTAGGTCCTGCAAAGGCCACTGAACATCCTCTCCGGTCTTGGTCCTGAGTTCCCTGTTGCCCGAACCCCCCGGATATGAGAGCCCAGCACCGTTGAGCCTTCTCCCCGGCACCCTATCACTTTGCCATCACCAGCACCATCATCACGGTCCTGAAGAGTTTCCCCTCCTTCGAGTCTGGAGGAGGGTGCCTCAAGGGGGTATAAATGGCCCCGTCCTAGGCTCTCAGCATTGGCACCGTTTAGGTACCAGACCCAGGAATGGTCTCCTCAAGAGACTGTGTCAGGCCTCTGCACTGCTGCAGAGCCCTTGGTGGCACTGGTGCCTCTGGCACCGGCCAGAACCTTAAGCCTCATGTCATCCTCTTACATGGGAGACCTCACGGCACACTTTGATCTTCTGCGTCATGTTGCTGCCCATACGGGGATGGAAGTTCAATCTTCCGAGGGCTCTACCAACATACTGTTTGGACCGGTGATCTTGTCTGGCGGTCCTATCATGGTCCCGTTCCACCCTAGTGTTTGGGACCTTACCTCGTCACGATGGTGAAGCCTGGGCTTTATTCCCCCAGTATCCGATACAGCAGGCCTAAAATATCAGGTCCTGGGGACAGAGTTTCCTCCCTCAGCCACCACCTGGTATCGTCAAGGGTATGGTGGAGGCGGCACTAGGCCCAGGGCAAATCCCCCATGACCTCCTCCCCACGTCAAGGGACGTGAGGGAGGTAGACCTTCTGGGGCAGAAGGTATAATCCTCCTCCACCTTCCAGTTGCATGTGGCCAACAACCAAGGCCTGGTGGGCAGGTTCATGATGGATGTGTGGGAGTTGATGAATAAGTTTAGACACCTACTCCCAGAGGAGGCTAGGGAAGATTACTTCACCTTCCTGGAGGAAGGCAGAATAGCATCCCAACACCTTCTCCTTTTGGCTTGGGATGCAATAGACACTGCTCTGACACAGTGGCCATGGCCGTGACCCTCTGCTGCGCAGTATGGCTTAGGGAAGCGAGGATGCCCCCGGCCTCCCAGCAGGTCATCTTCAACCTCACCTTCAATGGGGAGGCTCTTTTCCTGGCGGAGACTGAGGCCATCATTGCCAGCGCCCAAGACCCCCAGGAGGAGGTTAAGTACTTGGGCCTCCTCCCTCCCACCCAGTAGGCACTTTATGCCTGCCCTGATTCATCCTTTTTGGCCAAGTGGCCGATTTGTGGCATGCTAACCCCTGAGGCCTGGTTCCATTCATGGACAGGAAGGTTTCTCCAGTCCCAGGCCCATACACCCTTCCTGCGGCAGAGGGACTCCTTCCTCCACCAGAGGTTGGAACCTCTCATTCTGGCTGTTGGTTGTTGGTCTCTTCTTTAGACAGGGACCACGTACTACTCTGGGCCCCAACACATTTCCTCCTATTACCCAAAGTAATGGATGCAAAACATCCACCAAAAGTTCCTCTCCTCTTGGTGCCACCCATGAATTCTCACTGGGGTTTTTCCCCTATTGGGGAGGGAACCTGCCCTGCGCTCTTTCACACTAGATGCTTCTCCACTCCCCCTTGTGGGCACACAGGGCAAAAACCAGGGTGACTCCTATAAATCTTGGGAGTGGCAGCATTATTCCCCGTTGCAGAAGCAAGGGGCACTTTCTCGGGTAACCCCTGCTGTGACTTGGTGGAACATATGTTTGCTTAGCCTTGAGGGCCATACCCGTGATTCCATGCACCCCGACCCCACAGTTCCAGAACAGTTTTATCCCTATCTGGGCTCTGGACCCTCACGCCTTTCTACCGCTTCCAAAGGCTTTCTCCTTTTCCTGCCTTTCATTCCCACAGTTACCGAGCCCAGGTGACTTACATCACGAGCCACAATGCAGGCCTCCTTCATCCGGCGGCTGTCCTTCAGGCCTTGGGCCCTACCCCTTCCCTTCCTCAAACAATCCACCTTCAGGGGCCTGCGGGACTGGGTAACGTGCTGTCACCTGCCTGGGCGCCGGCTCAAAACAGCTGCATAGGGTAGTTAGTTATGCCTGGTATCTCAAACCTGACTCTTCCACCCGGATCAGACACCTTATGGGTTATTACCCCCCTTTTTTTCCCAGCCTCAACCCCGCGTAGCCTATCCCTAGCTCTGGGGTGAACACGCTTGGGTGTGTCTCTTCATGATAGGACCTCTGGCCTGACCCCATATTTTTCTCTCTTTTCCAGGTAAAAAGGGGACTTCTTACTCTTAGCGAAAGAGGAACTCTGTTCCTCTAATATCCTAGCTCAAGCCCCCTGGTGGACCACAGGCTGTTTATCAGGCAGTCCCGGATAGCCCGGGATCCAACAACCCAGAGCTTCGTCCCCTAGTACTCAGAAGGGTTTGGTTGTTTCAAGGGGATAGGAAGCGACGTAGGGCCGCTTAATGAGTACCCTGGGGGGACAGGAACGCCCCTAGTACCCACATCACGGACCGTGGGGAAGGGCATTCATTCCGTGGCCCAATTCCCTCCTCTCGATGCCTTCAGTAAACTGTTGATCATTAGGTCTCAGTTGCTGAATGCTTCTTTTAGATGGGTGTAATGCCCTGAAGTGTGTAACAGCTCCCTTCCACGAGAACACTGGGAGAGTTTTGATGTCTTCAGTGAAGACACCTCGGCCTCAAGTGACACCTTAATAGTGGTGTAGCTTGCCCAGGATATGGCCGGTTGCACCATCCCTGTGACAGTGCATAAGCACTCTTGTCTCTTTATGGCGATCTAAGCCGACCGCGTAGGCATTGCGTCCTAATTGGCAGTAGCCCATGCCCCCTCCTGACGCCCCTTGTTCGGCTGGGCTAAGGAAAGGGGTCCCCCCCCTTTCCCTTTTTCTCCTCTTCCTTGCGTCTTGCAACATTTGGTATCCGCAGCTAGTAAGCGGATAGTTCCAGGGTCGGCTACCTTTTCCTGTAACCTTCACACTTCAATCGATGCTAGCGCCAGGATACTGGGTTTTTCTACCTCAGCAGTTTCCTTAACACAAACTGCTTAGACCCCTATGCTGAGTCGCTTCCACGATCACAACCTCACAGGTGTCCTCGTTTGAAAGCTCACACTAAGTTGGCATTAGGCCTGGCTGCCCTTTGTGGGTCAGTAGGCTTTCCAACGCAGTAGGACTCGTGTACTCTACTGGTCCTTGCCTGGAAGGTGGTTTTAGTAGCCATTCACCTTGGCTAGAAGGGTCTCAGTGTTGAAGGCCTTTTCCCGAGAAACCCCACATACGAGGTTCTTCTTAGTAGGCCTTCTATTCTCCACTGGGGTCAGATTCCCTGGCCCAGGCTCCTCTTCTCCGGGTTCTCAGTTCCGAGGCCAACATCTTAGGTCCCTCCGGGAGACCTTGCTGGCTTGGGGGAGGCTAGCCTATGTGGGAAAAGCAGTGCTGGAGGCAGCCAGGGCCACCTCTGCCCACCATCCATGAGCACGGCTAGTAGTCGCCTATTCTGAATATATCTGAGCAGCGCTTGAAGAAGAATGGTGGGTTACTTACAGTAACTGTCCTTCTTCAAGATGGGCTGCCTGGATTCATTCACAACCCTCCCTCCGTCCCTGCAACTTGGAATTGGGGACTTTTAGGGACTGAGGAGGGGCCAGGCAGTGGCCACATACATAGCCACAGGGTGGCATGGGGGGCGGTGGCCGCCAGCCCTCTCCTGACAGGCTAGGGGCAAAAAGTTTCTGACCAATCGTGTGCTGTGGCACAGATACACCTATTACTGAATGAATCCAAACAGCCCATCTTGAAGGAGGACAGTTACTGGTAAGTAACTCACCGTTATCAAGCAGATCATATTACCCGCAAGCAGAAAATGAATAACAGTTACATTAATCCTTGGTTACCATAAAAACAATGGCTTGCTACTTGGTGTCCTTTGTCTGTTTCAAGTGGCAATCACTCCCTCATCTCAAACTCACAAAGGGGTGAATGAATAATCAAGAATAGCACAAGTGTCTCCAGAGCAGTTAGTCACATTTTAACTCTGCTGGTCTCACAGAACTGCTTTTTGGTACATATCAGACATTAAACTGTTTAGAGAGTCACATGCCTGGAGGCACCATGACTTTGGGAACAGACTAGGCCATCTGACTGAGCCACACTCCTGAAGCCCATGCTTGGAGAGAGTGGCCACAGAAAAACCTTGGTCAGTCAGAAGACTTCAGCATTGCCAGTTCTTGTGATTTTAGCACAAATTTCATGGCATTTTTCTTAAAGCTCCAACTGCTGGAAACAAGTGAGTTTGGAAAGACTTCAGCTTTCATTTTTTAACATATGAGTTTGTTTTTTTTTAAATGAGCTTCTAGCCCTCGTGTTTACAAAGACAAGCTTGAACCTAAAAAGCAAGTGTGACCTAAAGGCTCAGCAAGAAGAAGGTAAATAAAAAGAACCATTGTTTTTTGTTTCAAAATATCTCAGTATTTTCAGGGGGCTGATATTATTTTTAAACGCTTAGAATACTTTGTCACTCAGGCACATGTCCTCAAGAGTTTGGACCACAGGCACAGGTCAGTTGGCCAGAAGACAAGTTTCCCACTACAGTGGAAGTGAGAAGAGGAGAAATGGAGAACACCACAAAGGGAGCAGGATCTGGAATGAGCTCAAGAGACAGCAGAACAGAACCTGCTTTCTTAACTCAGTTGTTTGGGCAAGTAGATGGGATGCCAACTCTTTTTGCCTAGAGAGTTTTAATGCTCCTAAGACCACCCCTTCCCACTCAGTTATTCCCTCAGGCTTTCCTCTTCTCCCCCTGTTTTACCAGAGATGTGTCTAACTCCTCCCTTATCTGTGCATTTTCTAACCTTTAAAGCAGAACACAATTACTTCTTCTATTTCTTGTGATTAGCTGCAGAATAGCAATAATCCCTACTGCTTTGCAGTGTACTCAGAATAAATGGCTTTGAAGATGGATTTAAATGCCCCCAGCTCCTCTTTGGCAATTAATCAATTCCAGCAGCTGTTTACTGCTTTGTGTAGAACAAAGACACAAAGATCATCCCTTAATATATGCACATGATGAAATTTCTTTTCATAATAGGTTGTTGCCACTCATTAAACTAGGGTTAGACAAACAGCACTGATGTGAGGAAGAAAAATTGTGTGGCACCTGAAATGAGAATGTGTCAATACGCTGCCTTCTCTGTGCTCTTCTTAGGTATAGCAAAAATGCAAGTTAATACAATGTTAAGAATGTATTCTGTATAGAACACTGTGTTTGAAAAGCACTATAATGGGCTAGTTCTCAGAGGTGGTGAGGACCCAACAATTCTTACACAAATTAACAAGAGCAGCAGATGATCAGCATCCCTGAAAAAATAAAAATCAAAACTGCAACCATACAGCATTCCTCGTGCTCTCACAGGATGAGATTATTCCATTATAGTACAATTAAATTACAGCTACTACTTCAAATAAAACCAAGGAAACTTAAATGAATTTAGAGCTGAAGATGAATCTGTTAGTCACAGGGAATGAAGTGCCAAATTACTAACAAATCCAAATACCATGCTGATCTAACAGATTATTGATAGACAATTTGCATATTCTACCTCAGCTGTCATTTTATTTCTGTACATAACTTAACTTACTTCCAAGTTACAAGATTAGAATTCTGAATGCCATGTTTATGGAAGCTTGAAAAAGATGATTTTCCAATGAGGTCCACAGAGAAGACAAATATGGGGAGTCTAGTGATTCATAAGAGACCATCTTCTGTGGACACAGATGCTAGCCGTAGGAACAGCCTTCACATGGGACTGCTAGCTTTAACAGACATGCAGCAGTAGCACACCAGGTGCAGGTTAAAATAACATATTCTTTCACTATTGTACAGTGCACTTATAATGGCCATTAATTAATTGCCACTCTGGAGATGGCTGAGCACTTGCTATTATTTTCTTTTATCATTGTAGGCTTTTAAAAAATGCTTTAAATATTATTCTTGCTAGCTAGCTTTATAAGGAAAGAGTGATCTTGGCACTACCCAGTATGAGTATGGCAATTCTGTATTACTTGTTTGTTTTCCTCTCTCTTCTGCATGTCATTTTATAAGGATTTTTCCTTTCCCGAACATGGTTTTTGAAACTGAACATGAAAAAGCCTCAATTTCCTTATCAAATGGCACTGCATTGTTTAGACACTATTAAACAACCCCCAAATCAGTTTAACACTGCTCCATAGAACAGGCAGGGTTTTTCTTTTTCCTGGAGGCTGTTTGGTCATAAACTTTCCTATTTGTTTAGTTCAACAGAAGGTAGTGAAGATTCACTGGCTTTATTTATTATTAATTTGTCACAGACAAATCACCATATGCCAGCATAGTACTTTATTTATTTCTACTGTTTCCATGTCCTTTGCCATGAGATTTTAGTGTTGTTTGCACAATGATAACTGTAAATAACCAAGGACACAAACACTGATGAGAGTCACAGGCTGAGGCTAATGGGGAAAGAAGTTATTGCCTGACCTCTGAGCTGATACAAGATTCAGTCAGAAGTGAGTGACTGGAGCTGGGAGATACAAAGCTTGGAAATATAGAGCTGAGAAACTGTAGGGTTTGCTCCTGAGAGCCAGACAGCCAAGGCTGAGAACACCTAACTCATTGCGCAATGGCCAGAAAGAAACAAGAAATCCTGTGAGTGTCTGATAAAGACATCCTTGATTTCTGTCGGGAATGGTGGGCAGGAGGGGCATGGCTGATTTCTGAGAAGATGAGTCTAAGCAGAGCCATGAAGGAAGCAGGGAAAGCCAACAAGCCTGGTCTTTTTCCTGTCTAAGTGAGAGAAGTGCAGGTTTTGATTGAATAAGCCAGTGATTAGATGCAGCTGAGTGAGAAGGATTGAGTCACACCCTCCAGCTGTGTGTGGGATGGGCAGTGAAAATAATGCAGGCTCCCAGTGGCTGGTAAGACACATTGCTGGTGCTGATAAAACAAAAGTATCTTTTGAATACCTTAGGCTCTTTGCATGGCCTAAGAGGATGAGCCACTGAACCTAAGTGTGAGATGACTACAGGGAACAACTAATGAAAAACCAGGGACAGGACTGAGGGTCTCAGGTTCAAAATCAGGAATCTGATCAGAGAACCCCAGACAGTGTCCACTGATCCTCAAAGGCATCCAGAGAGTCAGTGGATTTCGGCCAGAGGAACTCTACCTGGAGACGTGACTTAATGGAGGATCTGAAGTAGGCCCCACAGTTGCAGAGCACACCCTCTCCCCACCCAGCTTCTTCTTCCCCGTATGGTGGATGATCATCTTGGCCAGTGCCAGGAGGTTGAGGAGGAGGTCTTGTGATTTTTGAGGGGCTACAGATAGGGCAGGCTGCTGGTAGCTGGTAAGACACATGGCTGATGAAATAAAAGTAGCTGGAAGGCTAAGGGCATTTTTACACTGGCGGGGGGACTGGCGACAGCGTAGAATCAAATTTGTACATTTGACTTAGCATCAGTAAAGATGTGCTCAAACAAACCTGTAAGTTGCTGGAAGTCAATGATTTGAAACCACCCCCTCAAGTGGCGTAGTACTGTGTTGAGGGAAACGCATTTCCTATTGATGCAGCATAGCGAAGACACCGCTTAAGAAAAGGAGTTACCAAGTTTACAGGAGTTAGGCACGCCACTCTGCATAGCTCATTTAACTCCTGTTGACTGCTGCCAAATTTCTGGATAAGTGTAGACCAGGGCTAAGAGAGTTCACCAGCTGAAGAAGACAGGAAGATACAGTTTTGTGGGTTTTTTTTCCTCTTTTCTTAACTTGTAGGTATTCTACAAGCAAGAACTTACAATGTCAAGAACGCTGTGTGTTGCCAATACTAATGCTAGCTCTTCCCCTGCCAGATAGGCATGCTGCCCCTGGAGGCTTCCACACAGGCCCTGGTCTTGGCTTGTTGGGACTGCAGTCAGCATGTCTGCACTGATAAAAGCCATGCAGGGAAAACCAACAGTTGTGTTGTGAAATGTGTCCACTGGTGGAGTCCCTCAGGAAGCAGAGAGAGCAGCAGAAGGATGTGACTCATCTGCAGTGCATCCAAAGAGTTCATCAACTGGACACACGTGGAAGTATTCAAGACAAAGGATGATAGCTGACTTCAGAGGCACCAAAGGAGAAAGGCAAACAGCTGCTTTATGGGGAGGAGACAGGCTGCTGCCCACCTCAGGAAGTATTCAGTGCAGTACACCCAATCCAGGACCCCTGTCCATCATGGTTAAGAACTGGTATGCTGTACTGGCAGCAGGAGGTGTGGGGCAGAGCCCAAAGGCAGAGGAGGAGGAAGCTGGGAAGCTCCTGTCGACTACACCAAAGAGAAGGAGGCATAGAGTGCTGATGGTTGGGGTCTGCCTTCTCAGGGAGATGGAGGTATCCATCTATTGACCTGAAATGATTTCACAGAAGGTATGCTGCCTGCCTAAAGCCTACAACTGAGATGTTAGAGAATGGTTGCTGAGGCCCATCCATTCCTCTGAACACTACCCTACTGTTCACCAGTGGAGGGGTCTAAGGATAAGGCCAAGCACACACCTGAGAAAATCAGCTGTGATTACAGAGCTCTAGGGGCATGGGTGAAAGAGTCAGGGGTGCAAGTTACAGTGATCAGACAGAAAGTGTGAAAAATTGGGATGAGGTGGGGACGTAACAGTTGCCTATTTAAGACAAAGCCCCAAATATTGGGATTATCCCCTAAAATCAGGACATCTGGTCATCCTAGTGCAAGTTGTGTTCTCATCCTAGTGCAGGTTGTGTCTCCCACCTCCTGGTTGAGGGTGATGGCCCAGGAAGGAAAATGCACATTCCAAGGATGAATGCATGATTGTCCGGAAGGTGTAGATGAGAAGTGTTTGGATTCCTCAATTATGCATGCTGTCCTAGGGAGGAGTTCTTCTAGGAAGAGATAGGGTCTAGCTGACCAAGAACAGGAAGAGCATCTTCATGTACCAACTCACCAAGCAAGTCAAGTGATCTTTAAACTAGGTTAAAAGGAGGCAGATGACAAAAGCCCACAAATGCGCATTATAAAAATAGAGGCCTAGATATTGGCAGGAACATAGAAAATTACAGTGGGGTCACAAGAGCAACAAGAGGGAAACTGGCAGAGGAATCTACTGAATCTTTTAGCTGTCTATCACAAATACAACGAGTACGGGAAAACACAGAAAGAACTAGAAGTATTAGCATATGAGCTAAATTATGACTTAATTGTTAGCACAGAGACTAAGTGGGATAAGTCTCATGACTGGAACACTGGTATAGAGGAGTGTGACTTGGTCAGGAAAGCTAGGCAAAGAGGAAAGGGAGGAGGAATTGCATTACAGACCAAGAATATACACACTGGTTCTAAGTCTAGAAAGATTTGAGAGGCAGACCAATTAGGGGTGAGACCATGGTTAGGATCTACCACAGGCCACCAAATCAGGAAGAAAAGGAGGATAAAGCATTTCTAAAACACACATTAGAAATATCTGAAAATGCAATACCTGACAGTAACTGGGGACATTAACTACTCAGACTTCTGTTGAAAAAGTAATACAGAAAAACACCAAATTTCCAATAAGTTCTTGGAATGTATTGGGAACAACTTTTGTTTCAAAAAGTGAAGGAAATAAATGGAAAATGACCCTTTTAGATTTGATTCTGATCAACAGGGAGGACTTGCTTGCAAATCTGAAAGTAAAAGGCAGTTTTGGTGAAACCAATCACAAAGTGATAGACTACATGATGCTAAAGAAAGGAAGGAATCACAGAACAAGGACAATGGACTTTAAAAAAGTAGACTAACAAACTCAGAGAACTGAGAAGAAAATCTAAGGGATAAAGTTGTTCAAGGGAGCTGACAGTTTCTTAAGGAGACAATATTAAATGCACAACTGCAAACTATTCTGATGCAAAGGAGAGATAGGAAGAATAGTATGATGTCAATACAGTTCTGTCAGAAGCTTTTCAGTGACCTAAAAATGAAAAAGGAATCCCACAAAAAGTGGAAACAAGGACGAATCGCTAAGGACGAGTACTCAGGAATAGCACAACATAAGGACAAAATCAGTAAGGATTAGTAATCAGCAAGGACAAAATGAGTTGCAATTATCAAGAAACAAAAAAGACAATAAGAAGTTCTTTAAATACATTACTAGCAAGAGAAAGATAAATTAAAGTGTAGGTCCTATCCTTAATGGGAAAGGAGATGTAATAACTGATGACATCAAGAAGACTGAGGTGTTTAATACATGTTACTTCTGTCTTCATAAATAAAGTGAATGATGATCAGATACTCAACACAACTATGCTAACAACAAGGAGGAAGAAAAGCAAGCTGAGAAAGGAAGAAGAATTCACAAAATATTTAGGTAAGTTAGATTTATTCAAGTTGGCAGAGCCTGATGAAATTTAAGTTAGGGTACTTTAGTCAGACCTTGACAAATCCTAGTTGCCAAGTCACCATGGTGCCAAGGATTTGCCCCGGCACCTAATAGCATCAGGGCAAAAGGCCCCCATGCTGCCACCATGCACAGCATGCCAGCTCCCACCACGGAAAAACTGCTGTTGCTCCTTTTGGGTGCGAGCGCAGTGTGCTTAAGAACCCCTACCCCTGCTGCTAGAAAAAAACCACTGGCAGTGGCTCTTTCAGTGGTGCTGGGCCAAGAGGGAGAAAGGGTGGTGCTCCTCCCTCCGAGGGCTGCCATGTCCTCCCCTCCACTCCCACCACCAAAAGACCTGCCAGCAGCAGTATATTTTGGCA
Source organism: Podocnemis expansa (assembly GCA_007922195.1). Lineage (NCBI taxonomy): Eukaryota > Metazoa > Chordata > Testudines > Podocnemididae > Podocnemis > Podocnemis expansa. The sequence continues at coordinate 25,855,090 of ML682016.1, forward strand.
GCAAGGGAGGGAGGTTCTTTTGGTGGCGAGCGCAGCGTGCTAAAGAACCCTCCCATGCTAACGCTAGTCAAAGCCACTGCTAGCAGCTCATTTGGTGGCGCTGGGAGAGGGGCAGGGGAGAGACACAGTGTTGGAGAGGAAGAGCACCACCATCTCTTTCCTCTGCGCTGCTGAAAGCCGTTGGCAGAGGCTTTTTTTTCTTTTGGTGACAGTGGGGGGCCCCTTCTCTGCCAGATACCTAGGGATGCCTGAGTTTTTGGACTAGCTCCTAGGAGTCTGGCAGATGTGTTTAGGCCTGACTTAAGTGACTAACTAAAGCAGTCATGGAACCATCATCAACTTCAAGAATTGATGGAGGACGTGAGGTCCCAAGGGACTACAGAAGGGCAACCATAATACTTATCATTAAAAAGGGGAACAAAGAGGACCTGGAGAATTTTGGGATAATAAATTCAATTTCTGGAAAGATATTGGAGCAAATTATTAAACAATTGATTTGGAAGCACTTAGAAGATGAATAGCATTATTAGAAATAGCCAGCTTGGATTTGTCACAAACAAATCATGCCAAACCAACCTAACTGTCTTCTCTGACAGGGTTACTGGCCTAGCCAATGGGAGAAAGCAGTAGACACGGTATCTTTTGATATTAGTAAAGCTTTTGACACAGTCCAACATGCTATTTTCATAAGCTGATCAGGGAAAAGGTCTAGATGAAATTACTTTAAGGTGGGTGCACAACTGGTTTAAAGACCATACTCAAAGAACAGGTATCAACGACTAAAAATTAAATATACATGGAAGAGATATAACCCAAATAGCAAAAAAGGATGTTTGGAATGATGTCAGTTTAATTTCTCTAGCATTTCCATTTCTTCTAAAGTAGCCATATCATGATTCAGCATCTTGTAACTTGAATAAGTTCAACTAATAAGCAGTAAGAACAACCTGTTTTAGCAGAACAGAGTTAAATTTTGGTCTAAACTGAACACTATGGTTCATAATCTGGTAGAACTGACAGGTAGAGTCATGCAGAGATTTAAAACAGATCAGCAGCTATTTTGGTCCTCTAAATAAATGGTCTGCATACAAAGTTCTCATTTGTGAGTTAAAAGCATCCTTCAGAATAGCTGAACGGGTAGGGACTGAAGCAGGAAGAACCACCAATAAGCAGGGGACAAATCCAGGCTTGCTAATAAAAAAATTGTTCTTGCTCTCTGGATTGGGTTTGATGGCTGAACGAATAAAAGAGAAGCCATATTTAATGTCTCCTAAGAAGCCTGTTTGCTTTCCCCTCTTTTCTCCTTTCATCTTTATGAAGTAAGAAGGGGTCACCTACTTGTAACCGGTGTTCTTCGAGAAGCGTTGCTCCTGGCCATTCCTCAGTAGGTGTCTGCACGCTACGTGCACAACACGCCAGAATTTTTTCCCTTAGAGTACCCGTTGGGCCCTGGAGTGGCGCCTTGGTGCTGCCCCATATAACCGCCGTCCGGCCCCTCCCCTCCTCAGTTCCTTCTACCTCCTTCTTCCAAGGCGGGGAGGTTGGGAGGAATTGGAATGGCCAGGAGCAACACATCTCGAAGAACACCGGTTACAAGTAGGTAACCCCTTCTTCTTCTTCTTCTTCGAGTGATTGCTCTTGTCCATTCCTCAGTAGGTGAGTCACTAGCCTTACCTTAGGAGGCAGGCAGGCATCAGAGACGCACAGACTGGAGAACCGCTCTTCCCACCGCTGTGTCTTGTCGAGCCTGGTGGGTAATGGCGTAGTGCTGCGTGAAGGTGTGCACAGAGAACCAAGTCGCAGCTCTGCAAATCTCCACTACAGGAACACCCGCCAGAAACGCTGCCGATGTGGCCTGAGCTCACGTGGAATGCGCCTTCACCCCCGGAAGTATCTCCCTTCCCGAGAGTAGCATTCTTTAATGCATGCCACAATCCAGGACGCAATTCCCTACACGGAAATTGGCCGGCCCTTCATCCTGCTTGCAATGGCCACGAAGAGCTGCGGTGTCTTGCGAAAAGGCTTTGTTCTCTCGATGTAGAAAGCTATCGCCCTTCGCACGTCTAGCATATGGAGTCGTCTGTCCTCCTCGGACACGTGCAGCTTGGGGTGGAAGACAGGCAGGCGTACGTCCTGATTAACATGAAACTGCAACACAACCTTGGGTATGAAGGCTGGGTGGGGTCGCAGCTGGACCTTGTCCTTAAAGAAGCATGTGAACAGTGGCTCAGCCATCAGAGCCTGTAACTCTGACACTCTCCTCACTGACGTAATTGCCACCAAGAATGCAACCTTCCAGGACAGGCAGAGCAATGAACACATTGCCAATGGCTCAAAGGGTGGCCTTGTGAGCCTGGAAAGAACTAGGTTCAAGTCCCACTGAGACGCTGGGGACCGCGCTGGGGGATACAGTCTTGATAGGCCCTTGAAGAAGCGTTTCACCATGGGATGTGAAAAAACCGATGCATGTCCAGGGATTTGTTTAAACGCCGATATCGCTGCCAAGTGGACTTTGATTGATGCGATTGATAGTCCGTTTGATTTTAATGACCACAAGTAGTCCAAGAGCCCTGGGAGAGGAAGGGTGCCCAGATCCCACCCTTTGTCCGAGGCCCACTGGGCAAACCTGCGCCATTTAGCCCTATAGGTGGTTCTCGTGGTCTGTTTCCTGCTATTGCAGAGAATCTCCCGCACTGGGGAGGAACACAGTTGTTCTCCACCCGTCAACCATGGACGACCCAAGCGTGGAGATGCAGGGCCTTGAGACTGGGGTGCAGTAACCGGCCGTTGTCCTGAGTCAGTAGGTCCGGTTTCAACGGTAGTCGCAGTGGAGCCTGAACTGATAATCTCAGGAGCGTCGAGAACCAGTGTTGTCTCGGCCACGCCGGTGCTACTAAAATGACCCTTGCCTTGTCCAACTTCACTTTTTGAACTACCCTGGGCATCAATGGAGTTGGAGGAAACGCGTAAAACAGATGCTTTGTCCATGAGATGTCGAAAGCGTCTGCCACTGAGCCCGGGCTGTGACCCCTGAATGAACAAAACTGTGGGCACTTTCTGTTGTGCTCTGAGGCAAACAAGTCTACTAGGGGATGACCCCACTTCCGGAAAAGACATTCCAGCACCTGCCGGTTGAGAGATCACTCGTGAGTCCTGAATTTCCGACTCAAAGCGTCTGCCAGGCTGTTCTGAAGACCCGGCAAAAATGAGGCCGCCGGGTGAATCTTGTGGTGAATGCAGAATTCCCAGAGCTGCATTGCCTCCTGGCACAATGGTGTGGAGCAGGCTCCGCCTTGTCTGTTGATATAAAACATGGCCATGATGTTGTCCGTTTGGATCAGCACTGTCTTTCCAGTCAGAAACTTTTGAAAAGCCACGCATGCCAAGTGAACCGCTCTGAGTTCCCTTGCATTGATGTGAAGGAGCAGATCCTCCTTCTCCCAAAGACCCTGGGTCCTGAAGCAACCAAGATGTGCACCCCACCCCTGATCGGATGCGTCCGTCACGAGACAGACCGAGGGGCACGTGGATCTGTATGGGACCCCAGAACATAAGTTGGGCTCCTGGCTCCACCATGTAAGGGAGTTCCACACGTGACTTGGAACCGTGACCATCACGTCCAGGCTGTCTCGAGCTGGACAAAACACTGTTGCCAGCCACAACTGGAAAGGCTGCATGCGAAGCTGGGCATGTTCCACCACGAAGGTCCAGGCTGCCATCAGGCCTAGCAGCCTGAGGCAAAATCTGGCTGAAGTGAACGGGAACCTCTCCAAAGTTTGTACGACTTCCTTGATTGTCTGAAAATGAGAGGGCGGTAGGCTTGCCCTTGCTGCTACCAAGTCCAGTACTGCACCTATAAATTCTATTTTCTGTGTCGGTGCCAGCATCGACTTCTGTATGTTCAGCAGAAGCCCTAAGCTCGTGAACAAGTCCTGGACCGATCTGATATGGTCCAAAACCTCCTGCCTTGAACAGCCAACCACCAGCCAATCGTCCAGATATGAAAAAAGTGTGACGCCTTGCCGCCGAAGGAAAGCTGCGACCACTGATAGGCACTTCGTGAACACCCGAGGTGCCACCGCCAAGCCAAAGGGGAGCACCATAAACTGCAGGTGTCTCTGGCCTACCACAAACAGCAGGAACTTTCTGTGACTTGGGCTTAACGTGATGTGAAAATACACGTCCTGTAGGTTGAGGGCGGCGTACCAATCGTCCAGATCCAGAGCAGGGATTATCGACGAGAGCGAAACCATACAAAATCAGATCTTCCAGAGAAAACAGTTGAGGTGGCATAAATCCAGTATGGGGTGCAGACCTCCCTTTGCCTTGGGAATAAGAAAGTAATGGGAGTAGAAACCTTTTCCCCGATGGTTGAAAGGAACCTCCTCCACTGCTCCCTTTTGCAACAGAGATCGAACCTCTTGCTCCAAAATCTGCTCCTGCCTGCGTCCCTGGAGCAAGGTAGGGAGATGGGGGGGGGTGCAGGGGGTAACGAAGAAAATTGGAGGGAGTACCCCCACTTGATGGTTCTTAGCACCCAACTGTCCAATGTTATTCGACGCCATGCTGGTAGATAATTGGCGAGCCTTTGTGAAAATAAAGGGACTTCTGGATTCTCCGGGCTGATCAGTGGGCCGTCCTCGAGCAAAGCCTCAAAAGGTCTTCTTGGGGGCCGACGAGTGACGTGGGCCACTCTGACCAATAGGTTGTCGCCCATTGGATCTGCACCCCGAGCGGTTCCGCCTTCTGTCGTAGTCCTGGCGGCACGGATAGGAGCGTGGGGGTGGCTGTGGCTTTCGTTGAGGGGTGGCCGTATGCAGTCCCAGCAACTTTAATAGGGCTCGAGAGTCCTTCAGGGTTTGTAAGCGCGCGTCCGTGTGCTGAGAAAACAGCTCCAGTCCTTCGAACGGAAGGTCCTGGATGGTAGCCTGTACCTCCTGAGGTAACCCTGAAGCCTGCAGCCAAGAGCACCTTCTCATCGTGACGCCGGATGCCATAGTATGGGCAGCCGCATCAGCCGCATCCAGGGCGGATTGGAGAAGGGCCTTCGATACGGCCTTGCCTTCCTTGACGGAGGCGGCGAGGTCGGACCTGGAGTCCTGATCCAGGGCTTCTGAAAACTTATCGAGGGCTGACCAAGCATTAAAAATGTATCTGCTCAGGATCACCTGCTGGTTTGCGATCCTCAGTTGCAGTCCCCCCATGGAGTAGACTTTACGCCCAAACAGGTCTAACTTCTTGGCCTCCTTAGATTTTGGTGTGGGGCCTGGGTGACCCTGTCTCTCCCTCTCATTGGCTGCCACCACTACCAAGGATCCCGGAACAGGATGAGAGTAAAAATGTTCATACCCCTTGGAAGGGACAAAGTACTTCCTTTCCGCCCGTTTAGCCGTAGGGGGAATAGAGGCTGGGCTATGCCATAACGCCTTGGTTGAGTTTTGAATAGTCTTTATAAAGGGGAGGGCAATACGGCTCAGGCCCTCTGGGAGGAGAATGTCCACCATAGGGTCTGCTTCATCCGTGATCTCTTCCACCTGAAGGTTAAGCCCCTGAGCCACCCTGCGTAGCAGCTCTTGATGGGCCTTGGCATCGTCAGGGATGGACACCGGCTTAGCCCCCGCTACTGCCTCGTCCGGGGGTGATGAGGAGGACTCCTCCAGCTCCGGGCCTCTTGTCCCCACCTCCGATGGGCCCCTACACTTGCTAGTCACACTAGCTCTGTCCTGGTCCCCTCTCAAAGACTCTAGGTCTGAAGTCTCGCCAGTACCAGGGGGTGCACTGGCCGCACATGAAGGAGGAGGAGCGAGGGTCCTGCTCTGAAACCATTATGCTTGACCTGGAGCCTTGCCCTTGATGAAACACCCACGGGGTCCAAAAAGGCCATTGCTGATTTGGGGGCCAGGCTGGCCATTGAGGGTGGAAGGGGGGGGGCCAGCAACGGTAGAGGATGGAGTACTGGTGGTGCCATAGTGCTGAGCTGGCTCTTTTCCCGGAGTGCTGCTCCCTCTCTAGAGCTCGCAGAGGAGCTGCTCCTGGGAGACCAGGGCAGTGCTGTGGTCGACGGTGCCGATGGCTGGTGCCAACGATCAGTCTGCCATTCCCGGTGCCACAAGTCAGGGGAGCCTTCACTTGGGGATCATGCCGGCGAGCAGTACCGGGGGGCTCCCACAGCTGCCGTAATCGCAGGTGGTACCGGCTCAGAATGGCACCGAGGTTGCGGTGCCGGGTCTGCTCTGCTCCTCTTCTCTGATGCCGGGGAGCGAGGGGGTGTCAGTGCTCAGAGAGGCCTGGGTTTCCCCTTAGAGGGTACCACTCTGCTTGGAGCTGTCGGTGCCGGACCCAGGGCTGCCGATACAGGCTGCTCTGTTAACGATTGAGTGGCTAGGAACGCCTCCAGCGTCGAAGGCAGCACAATGTCCTCCTCCAATATCTCCCTAGTAGGGGAAGAGACCGAGCTGAGGCTGGGCTAGCGCACTCTCTGCGCCGGTGCCGCACGCGCCTCCTGGGCAGGGGCTAGACCGGCACAGTTCTGAGCCCGCTCCTTCAACGACAACGATGCCAGATGGGTGGCGGAGCGCTCCTTCTCCACCCTCTTCTTCTTCATAGGCGGAGCCAGGGACAGCGAGCGGTGCTGCTGAGTGCGGCTGCTAGAGTCTCTCACGCGGTGCCGATCCTTCGGTGCTGGTGCCGGCTCTGTGGCTGCTGGAGCACTCTGCATCGATGGTGCTGCGCTTGAGCCGGAATCACCCGGTGCTGGACAAAGCGCTTCCTCCATCATGTGGAGCTTTAGCTGTTGGACTCTTTCTTTCTGAGTCCGTGGCTTGAAGCTTTGGCAAATCTTACACTTTTCCGGAAGGTGGGATTCACCCAAACATAAAAGGCAAGATCTATGCGGGTCATCCACAGGCATAGCTCTTTTACAACTCCCACAAGTCTTAAAGCTGGGCACAGCCCACCCCGAGACCGGGGAGGGTAAAAGAACGCCTAAACTACACTACTAATAAACTATTTACACAAGTACTCCAAAGAGGACAAGCCTTCAGAGGAAAACACAGCTGCGCTTGCAGCAACTGTTCCAGTGACCGCATGGGTGGTTAGAAAGAACTGAGGAGGGGAGGGGCCAGACGACGGTTATATAGGGCAATGCCAAGGCGCCACTCCAGTGGGTGCCATGTCCGGCCGTACGGGTACTCTAAGGGAAAAAAATTCCGGTGTGCCATGCACGTGGTGTGCAGACACCTACTGAGGGATGGCCAGGAGCAATCACTTGGAGAAGTAGTAAATATTTTTCCTTGTAGCATGCCTCCAGAGTATTTTTCCACACCATTCAGATGCTTTCTGTATGGTTTGCTCCACCTTCACCTGTCCCTGCTTGGTCTGTGATCAACTACTTCTGCTCTTCAAGGTATTTATCTGTTCAGACTGGTTTTCTACAGAACAAAACAAATCCGCTTGAAACACTCCCATTCCCTCCTGCTATCATATGTTTATTTGGGGCTGTATGTTAGGATGCATGGTAATTTAAATTAAATGTCAAGAAAATTTTACATGAGCAATGTGAAGTCTCCTGTAAAGGATGGCAGGTCAGTTGGGCACTTTATCTGCTTTATAACAAGCCCTGCCAACTCAGGGATTGCTACTGCGTTTTGATGAGCTTGCCATTTCAAATTACACTTCTTCATACCGTATTCTTCTTTCTCTTTTTTGAAGCTTCTGAGCTTTGGCTTGTCTCTACTCTTGTTTATTACTGTTACTTACTGGAGGCAGTCGGTTACTTCTGATTGATGTTTTATGTAAGATATATTGCTACAGTTTGGATTCACACAGCTGCTTCACTTACACACCACACTGCAGTCCTGAGGAGAAGTTCTGTTTCTGCTATATGCTAGGACTCAAGATTTGTCCTATGGTCCATGTACCATATCCAAGTAATAGTTGTCGAGGAAACCCATAACTTTGATTTCCACACATTTGTGCATTTAAATTAACCATTGTATGGCTGCACTAATTCTCATTTATTTCTCCCGACCAGACAGACAAAAGCAGGAGGATGGAAAATGGAAAACAGAAAGGCACTGGGGCATGTGACCATGTGATAGTCAGACTGCTTTTAGATAAACCCATGCTTAAAACGTAGAATCATGAGACAAGCATTCAATAACAAATTCAAGCAACCAACAAAGTGTGCTCAGTTTAAATTTGTGGCACTGGAGCTCAGTGTTAAGCATAACCCTTGATCATGTGTGCGGCCATACGAGAGAGATTTATGAGTGTGTACAGCCTACAAACAAACAGACTTGGACCTTTCAGCTCAGGCAAAAGCAGCTCATGTTTTTGGAGCAAGAGGTTCCAGGTTTGATCCCTACTGCTAATGACCCACCCAGGGCACTGAGGTACAAGTCTCCACCAATGGAAAGCCTTTCACCTTGCCACAGAAAAGAGTATAGACCTGATTCTTTTTGTAGAAATGATTTATTTGCACCATATTTATACCATTCTTCTGTGGAACAAAGCACACTGGCAGCTATAAAGAAAGTGTGCATAAAAGTAGAGTACCCTGGAAGAAATAGCTATATACAAGGACACTACACTAAAATACTGTAGTCATGTCCGATTTCTCAGGACTTCAAGCACCAGATACAGATGGTAAAGATCCCATTTAGGTCTTCCACGACATCTCTTTGTGAATGCAGGATTGTTTCCTATTTAATCTTTACCAGTGCTTTGCTCAACCTAATTTTACATGCCTGGTTCACTGAAACCTGATTGCCTGACCCTCCATATTACTGAATTCCTGTCTTTAACCCCTGGAGACAAGGAAGGGAATCAGATTGTGCAGTTTTTATTTTCTGAGCTAACTGAGATACCCCACTCACAAAAACACAAAGGGCCCAATTCACAGTTGTATGCTGTTGTAAATCCATTAATTTCAATGGCATTACAATGATGTAAAATTTGAATACAGCAGTAGTGAAATACATAAGCGATCATACCACATGTCATGAAAAACCTGCTGGACTATGAATGGTCCACTGCCCTGAGTCTCCTTGGGAGGTCTGCTTTCTATCCCAGGTTTCTGAGAATGGGAGGAAGTATCTGATTGCACTTTTACAATAGTACCCCAGACATCCATGCACAGAGCATCCCATATCATCCCAATTTGTGTTATCTCTCTTCATTTCAGTATGTTTCATGGAGGATTTGCACAGGCAAGACATTGCCACCCCAGCTCACCCAACACAAATCCAAAGATCAGATTTCAGACTCTACTGCTGATATCTCTAAGATATTTAACAATAAAAGATCCTTGATAAACCAAGTCAAACGTGGCAGTAGTAGACTCTTATCTTCTGACTAGATTTTACACAACTTAATTAATTGCCCAATCAGATCAGCCAACGTGTCTCTTATCTGAATATCCAGCCATCAAATAATGTATCTGGAAAAGTACATGCAGTCAAATAGCTTCTGCTTTTTTGTTATTCCCTCTGCAACTCTCATCAACTCTCCTGTTCTCCACTCCCTCCTCCTCCGCCTGCCATGCGTGCTGCTTTCGGCTGTGCCGGAGCAGTGGGGAGGGGACAGGAGGCAGTGTGGCCGAGGCAGTGGGTAGCTGTACGGACCTCACACTGCCTCCTATCCCTTCCCTGCTGCTCTGGCACAGCGCGCATGGCAGGGGTGTGTGTGGAGACCAGGGGAGCTGAGCTGGGTTCCACATCTGGCCAGCTTGCCTGGTCCCTGGCATGTGAGGTGGCAGCAGTGTGGACCCCATGCTGCCCTGCTTGACAGGACAGTGTGGGGCGATCGCACCTCTCAGCCCCCCATTGGCGCCACCCTTGGCACCCACTGAGAGTGCGGTGGGCAGGGTTGGCACAGGGGTTGGCAAAGGTTCCTGACCCCTGGCTTACGGCAAGAGGAGTGAGCCCCAGCCTGTTCCTAGTTGCCGAAGTGGCCACGTAAGGGGGCTTTGGCAAGGGGGAGGTTGGCCCGGGAGAGCCAGTGTCAGGGCCTGAGACTTAGGGAGGGGGTCTGGGACAGCAAGGAGAAGCAGCGGCATAGTCAGGGATGGCAGGGAGAAGCAAAGTTTTTACTGTATAGGTAGACCTAGTTTTCATGGCAACCTTAAGTAATTATTAGAATCTAAAATCAGTAGGATCAATATTTGCCCTCTTTTTATGATAAAATTAAAGTGTGCAATGAATTTTAAACTTAGTAAATTTGGAGTAGGTAAAATATGTCTATATGCCTGAGTGCGGCTCTTGAAGGTTTAATAATCAACTTGTGCGGCTCTCAAGTTCCATAAGTTTGGGCACCCTTGCTATATATGGTCAAGAGATAGAACCCACATATAGCTAGCAAAGGAAAAATAAAAGACCCAGGCATGTGTATGTCATCAGCATTTAAGAGCCACTGCAGACATGGAACCAGAGCACTTTAAAAGCCTCTGTTCAAGCCAGTGCTATCTCTCTGAACTGGCCTACTGTCTGAAATCATACAATAGAACAGGCACCTTAAAACATAATGGTTTACTACAAAGACTCACCAGCTAATTTGCTTTCTTTTCTCTCCAGTTCTGGGGAAGGTATGAATTGTAATGACTCAATAAAAGCTCATTTGCTATTCCCTTGATGTATTACATTATTATTGTATTCGTTTACAAGTTATATTGGCTGGATGTGTGACATTTATATGAATGAATTTATGATTCTGCAGTGTAAACCTGGGGTCAGTTTGCATTGTTTGAAGAAATTTATTATCCAAATTAATATTGATGGGAAATTACTAGTCACAGCTGTGCTTCCTACACCCCCATGAAACATTCACCACGACATCATTTCTATCATTTAATGTCATCATTATTCTGTTTCAATGCCAGAAAGAGCACAAACAAACACTTAAAAGCATTCCACAGGAGTCCGGATTATTCACTGTCTTCAAGTATAGCATTTGTTATGGTGCAGAGTACCTGTTACTGGTGGATAGGAGGGCTCAAGAAATTAGTAGCGGAATCTGCTGCCTCTCGTCTTGAGATCAACAGAGCCAATCCAGCCCATTTTTTTGGTAATCAGACATCCCTTCTATCCATTCGTTTTTCAGTGGGCAATATAAAATAAGTTTGTCCATGTTGGATAAGTCCCTAGCTTAGCAGTTCTCAAGCACTGTGTTACAGCACGCAGCTGAGCGTGTCACTGGAAACTGGCCCATCAGCGAATCAAACCCCTGCTGCTGAAACAAACCCACCTCAACCTAGCCCCCCTCATGGTTTTTTTTCCCCCAGTGGTGGAGGCTTCTTGCAGTGGTGGAGGCACTGTATCACACATAGTTGGGCACAGTGCCAACCATGTTGCACCACAAAGACTGAGAACTGCTGCCCTAGTGAACAGGAGCCCACATCACAAACTCCATCAGCAGGAATTGGTCTCCTCATAGGGCAGTGTCAGGAGAGTGGCTATCAAGTGAATGGCTGTGGTGCTCTATTTTTACCTCAACAGTGGTCCCTTCAGTTTACAATTGAGATCGAGTGGTAGTGGAGAACTGTTTAGTGACAGGAGTTTACCCTGCTTTTGCCATGCCATCACTTTTCAGTGGCTATATAGAGAACAGTTTACAAAGTTGCCAGTTTGAACTTTTCACCACTATTAAATTCAATTCCACTATCTACTCACTAGTAGTAGTGAGTAGACCCGTCCTCCCCTGCTGAAAGCACCTAGCAGAGCCACTAGTCGTATCTGCAGGTTGCTCAGCCAGCACCCTCTCCCTGGCTAGTACTGAGCTCAGAAAAACCTAACATAATGAATGCCCTCCTCTCATCTGTCAGCTTCCTCCAGTGCTATTCGCCATTGCATATGACAGCCAGGGGAGTTACAAACTCCTTCCTCCTTGGGGCCGTTAGGCTAATTGCATAGATCAGTGGTTCCCAACCTCTTCTCTGCCATGGCACACCTAGATACCTTTAATTTTTTTGAGGCACACCACCATATCGTCTCCAAATGAACTCATGAATATTCATGAGCCAATCCAGAACTCTGAGTGGTTTTTCAAAACTTCCATGGCACACCTGTGTGCCGTGGTACACTGGTTGGGAAACACTGGTAAAGATTAACATCTACCCATATATATACATACACCACATTAATGGATATTATATGCCCTGTATTAATGTACATCATATCTATGCAAGTGCTGGGAAGTTACATTAACTGAATGTGCTATGTTCGCCCCAGAATGTTGTTCATTAATGTCAAGTGTCACAGTTCAGGGCAACTGCACCTTTATTTCCTCTCCATGGTCAAGCAAGGGCACCTACTCTCAGGCTTCCAGCTCCCCCAGCCATTGCCTTGCTTGGGTGAAGATGTGCATTTCTCTCCCTGTTGGCCAGGTACTTTTAGTTCCCTGACTTCTCTATGTTATTCCCAGCAACAAGAGTTGGCCTAAACAGACCTGTTTGCTTTCTTTTCAGAGACTAACAGTGCAACTGGTACCGTTTTACGTTATCCCCACAGCAATTCTTATGCAAGCCTATTTTATTCTTAATGTAAAAGTACTACAATAAAAGAACCTACGTGCATGCTAATAAGTTACCAGATGTTCCCCGCCCTCCCAGCTGTCTCCAGCATGAGTTCTAGCCATCCTTCAAACACCTCTTTTGTGGCCATGTGTTTGTAACAGCCTCAGTTCAGAACCAGCATAGAGATTTATGGGCTTCAGTGGGCCCATCCTTCCAGCCTTTCCTTAAGATTGGAGTCCTCCATGGACAAAAGGGTCCTGTCTGTTTGATGGATCAGGAAAAAGGCCATTAGCCTGTTTAGAATAAGGAAACATATCCAACAATCTTTTCTTGGTTTGTTGGTCCCTGGAGAATAGTGTTTGAAATAGTATATGTACACCTCACCAGTGGGTGGCTTCAAAGGGCTGATAATGGAAGAATTACATGAGCATTCTCCTCCTAAAGCAGTTCCATACAACTCTACAATATCAACCTTTGAATACAATGGACCTCAAAGCTGTTAAATCTAATTCTTAGAGTCATCAACTTTAAGGCCAGAAAGGACCATTATGATCAACTAGCCTGAGTCCCTGTACCACACAGGCCAGAGAACCTTACCAACTCACCCCTGCAATAGGTTTAGAACCTCTGGGTGAGTTACTGAAGTCCTCAGATCTAGATTTAAAAACAAAGTTACAGAGAGTCCACCTTTTACTATAGTTCAAACCAACAAGTAACAATACTGCAGATGCAGGCAACTCCCCCTCCTCCCAGGGTGTTCACTAATCTCATTCAGGGGTGATCATAAGGTTTGTCCAGAATACTGCAGAATTTTGTCAGATTCTCATATCAGGTATTCCATAACAGACTGAAAAGCTTTTGGATTAGAAAACAGGAAGCATGTCAATACTAGGATACATGAACGTTGTGTCCTCGCACAGAATGGGCTGTACCTCTATACCCAGCTGGCATGGAATATCATACCCAAAACAGAGGTGAGAACAGTAAAGAACAAAACAACAAGTTAAGGAACTGTTATGATCTGTTGGGTTGGTTTAAGTGAATTGTCAAAGTTTTGTAACTTCCAAAATCATATCATAAATACTACTCGCTGAAATGAATATTTCTGAAGCACACCTTCTGTGTAAGGTGAACATAGAATCACAGGGTTGGAAGGGACCTAATGAGGTCTTCTAATCCACCACCCTGCTAAAAGCAGGGCCACTCTCACTAAATCATCCCAGTCAGGGTATTGTCTAACCAGACCTTAAATATATCCAAAGACAGAGATTCCACCACCTCCCTAGGCAACCCATTCCAATGCTTCACTGCTCTCCTAGTGAGAAAGTTTTCCTAATATCCAACCTCGACATCCCCAGATGCAACCTGAAACCATTGCTCCTTGTTCTGTCCTCTGTTACTACTGAGCCCACCCTAGCTTCCTCTTCTCTGGAGCACCCCTTCAAGTAGTTGAAGGTTGTTATCAAATCCCCCCTGTTTTCTTGTGTGCAGCCTAAATAAGCCTAGTTCCTTCAGTCTTTCCTCATAAGTCATGTGCCCCAGCCCCCTTATCATTTTCATTGCCTTCTGCTGAACTCTTTCTAATTTGTCCACATCTTTTTTTATAGTGTGGAGCCCAAAAGTGGACACATTACTCCAGATGCGGCCTCACCAGTGTCGAATAGAGGGGAATAATCACATCCCTTGATCTGTTGGCAGTGCTCCTACTGATACAGCCCAATATGCCATCAGCCTTTTTGGTTACAAGAGCACACCGTTGACTCATTCTCGCTTTCCATCCACCATAACCCCAAGGTCCTTTTCTACAGTACTGCTGCTTAGCTGATCAGTCCCCAGCATGTAGCAGGCATGGGGTTTTTCCATCCTAAGTGCAGGACTTTGCACTTGTTCTTGTTGAACCACATGAGATTTCTTTTGGTCCACTGCTCCAATTTGTCTAAGTTTCCCTGAATCCTGTCCCTGCCCTCCAACATGTCTACCATTCCCCCCAGCTTGGCATCATCCATGAACTTACTGAGCATGCAATCTATCCCATCATCAAGATCATTAATGATCCTGTGAGATAAGAACTGTTTCCCAGCAGAAAAGTATATAGGTCTCCTATTTGTATTCTACTGCTTTGTCTTCCGACTATAAATGTGGCTTTGTTCAGTTTCTCAGTCCTGAGAACATTTGTAAGAACAAACTGCAAATATAATCAAACATCTTGAGTGAACAGGAAGGCAGAGATCAATAGTCACAGAGGCTCTGCATAGCAACTCATGAACAAAGATTGGGGATTATCCCCCTTCAGAATTCTTTCCCCATCTTTAAACTGGGGCCTCCCCTCATTGTAATGGTCCTGCAAAGGCATAACTCAGGACTTGGCCCACTTGTGTCTCAATGTTAGAATGTCTCATTAAGGAACCTTGATGATGTTCACGCATCCTTCAGAAAAGTACATCATATCAAGTATGATAATTCATATTAACAAGACAATGCACCATATGTCTGCAAAGCAGAACTCGGAGGGAACAGCTTGTACATAAGAACTTTAACTGGAAGTTCATGCTCACAACAGAATTGTAATCTAGCGGTTATTTCTATACAATCAATAATTTGAGGATTAGTTAGCCACTAGAAGAAAATAATCCCCTAGTCCTCTTTACAGAATCACTTACACTTGTGAAAAGTGGATGTAAAATGTAACAAAATCAAATGTTAATATTTTTCAGCTTTGTTGCACTAGTGCAAATGGTGACATAAAGTACTAGGCAGAAGAGCGGATTCCAACCCTCAAAGTACACCATTGAAACACAATGTATTTTTGTCATTCTGTGCCATGTAGATTCAACAACCAGGTAGACCAGAAGCATCCAAGAATAACTAGAATCTTTTCTTTTAATGAGTTTTCTTGTTTTTTTAGATCATTTAAAATAAAATGGTTTCTCTGAATGATTTCTGATTCCATATTGACATCTATGACCCCAAATTTTTTATGTGCTTGGTTGATGCTTCTTGAAATTACATACAATTGCTCTGCAGTTCTAATGAATTTTAGACTAGTTAGATTTCTATTTCCTAATTCAGACATTAGTAGTATTTGAAAGGAATATTAATATTGTGCACAAACTAGCAATGCAGCGATGGGTAGTGCAGGCTGAAAACCAATCAGCTCTTCCCCATAAAGCAGACACGCTTTTTCAGTCTACGTATCGGTGCTGCACAGGAAGTCAAGAAGATGAATCTGTGACCGGATAGTTTTATAACTACTAACTGAATCTGCAGCTCTGCAAGCTAAGTTAATGATAAGGGTAATTCAATCTCAGGCTTCAAAGAAGCAAACTAATTGTTTGCAAGGTTGGGATAAATTCTCCCTCACCTCTCATCCCTGTACAGCACTGCCCAACTGATCAAGATACAGACGTGTTCTCTCCAACTCCCACTGCTTCCACAGCAAGGGAGGGTCCAAGATGTCATGGTGTCAGTGTGATTCTCTTGCAAGGGAGCTGAATTTGGAGAGACTCTTAAGGAGTTTGCACACCTGTATATTGCAGAGAATAGTGCTGCAGGAATGTATTCCTGTACAGTGGGGTTTATGTGCTAGAAACAGGGGTGGAACCAGTGGTTCTGCTACTACATGGCTCCATCAGCCACTGGTCTTTGCTGAGCAACATTTCCCAAGATCTACAGCTGCAGCAACCACAGAAGAGTTTAGGGACCACTTTGGGAACTGGGTGGCAGATTTCTTCTCTCAGAGCCCTTATTTTATCCTAGCCCCCAGGTCCCCTGCCCCAACTGAACTACTCATGTTTGGTCCAAGATTTTACTCTGAGTGTATGAGGGGAGGGGGAAGGATCATATTCCTCTACAGTACCCATGTAATCCTCACCTCTGCTCAAGGAAGGGTGCTAGACCAGAAAATAGCAATTCCTCTATTCTACGAACACTTAGTTTGAAATATACCATATACTTAGGCTCACTTAGAGAATGTCTTTGTGGCTTCTTCACTATAGTCAAGGACATGAAAATGGTAGGTTTTCATATTAACTGACTTCCCTTAGATAATTTAACATACACCCTTACATAAAAAAATGACGATTCTTAGTGAAACCCCCAAAAAACAAGAGAAGAATGATTTATGAAACTGCAAACATCAACTGGACCCTCTTTCCCGTCTATCTTCTCTCTCTGGGACACCTCACTGCCACTTTCAACCTGAGTCCTCTTCTAGTTCCTTTATTGCCTACCTCTGTCTGCCTTGACTTTGTTAGTTTCTGGCTATACCAGTAGTGAGTACTTCAAACACTGAAGTCTTTATTCTGGGCCCTGCATTTCTGACTTTGGTATTGTTCCCTTTAATTCAGACTTTTATCACTAGGCAGAAATCTTGTAATCATCCTTTTCTTTCCAAATTTTCTTTATATTTATCTCATTGCCAGAATATATCTCTATTTTGATTCTGTCTCTGTGAAATTTTATCCAAGCTGTAAATAAATTCTCCCTTGGCAGTTATGCTCTTTCTCACTGACTCATAGGCTATGTTCACACAGGGCAGGCTTGTTTCGAAACAACACATTTCGAAACAAGCTGTTTCGAAATAATATGTTATTTCGAAACAACTTATTTCGCTGGACAAAAACGGTGTCCGTGAAATAACGGAGTGAAATAGCAACCTCTGTTGTTTCGAAATAAGAACCCTGTGTAGACATACCCATAGAGTTTAAGGTCAGAAGGAACAATAATGATCATCTAGTGTGACTTCTTGAATAACACAGGCCTCAGAACCTCACCCACCCAGTCCTGTAATAGACCCCTAACCTCTGGCTGAGTTACTGAAGCCATCAAATAATGGTTTAAAGACTTCAAAGTACAGAGAATCAACCAGCAAGTGGCCAATGCCCATGCTAGAGAGGAAGGCAAAACACTTCAAAATCTCAGCTCTGTAAACTACAGTAAGATACAGACACTATCCACTCACAGAAGAAAAAGTATCTGTATTGTTTTTATTTTCCATTACCTTCCCTGGTTGCCTATCCATTTTTGATGTAATTCAAAACTCTTTTCTTTCCCACAGGGACTCTTTGACCAACAAGCCAACCTTGAATCCTCCCACTGGCTATGTCTATACTACAGGGCTCAGCTAAGCCGGCTTAATAAAGTCTACTTTAAGATGACTTAAAGTAGACCTTATTAAACTGGCTTAGCTCGTTCACACTCAAAATGCCAGGAGACTGCCCATGTCCATACTGGCAACTGCTAGATCGCCCTAGGAGTGGTGCATTGTGGGTACCTGGCCCACAGTGCAGCACAGCAGAGGTTTCCCTCTCTTTACCACAGGAAGTGAGTGACCACACCACCCTCCATACTGTGTGTGGTAACAGGTAGCCCAGGGTAGCTGAGCAACGTGCCAGCACAGCACTCCACACCCTCCTTGTGTTGCCAGACTCCTCTGGCTCTGGAACAGGTGCTGCAGGGCAACTGCCAGTGCAGGGGCAGGGTGCAGCAGTTGTTAAGACTCAAACACCAGGAAAAAACACATAGAGGAAGGTGAAGTCAAATCACCTGTTATAATGGGAAAAAAAATCCAAAATCAGGATTTAATTCTAGGGTCACACAATCTAATCTAAAAGAAATAGAAACTTTCTTTCTTTCTTTCTACGTTCTGTTTCCCAGTGTTTGAATCTTAATAACTGCTTTGATTTGCTGTTAGACTGTGACCTGATCCTATGTCTTACACTCCCCTGCTTTTATTTCCTACCATTCTGTAAATTCCCCCATCTTCAAACTGTCTGATGAAGTGGGATTTTCTCCCATGAAAGCACATCCAATAAATAAATTTGTCAGTCTTAAACAGTACCTCCAGACTCCTTGTTTGTTTTACAAGAATATCAGGTGGGTCCTCCGAGAAGAGGAGACACATGGGTTTGGGCAGAGAAGGGGGAGACACCCAGGATTGGGCTGAGAAGGGCAAGGGGGGAGACACACGGGTTTGGGCATAGAAGTTGCGAGACAGGCAGGGTCGGGCTGAGAATGGGGGAGACAGGCAGTGTTAGGCTGAGAACAGGGGAGACATGCGGGGCAGGCTGAGAATGGGGGAGACATGGGAGGAGGCTAAGAACAGGGGGGACATGCAGGGTCGGGCTGAGAATGGGAGACATGCGGAGCAGCTGAGATACTGCCTTGGGCTGAGATGTGGGGAGATGCCATGGTCCGGCTGAGATGATGGGTTGGGCTGAGAACAGGGGAGACAGGCAGGGTCGGGCTGAGAATGGGGGAGACGTGGGGCGGACTGAGAACAGGGGAGACCGGCAGGGCTGGGCTGAGATGGGGGGAGATGCTTGGGTCGGGCTGAGATGCAGGGAGATGCCAGGGTCAGGCTGAGATGTGGGAAGATGCCAGGGTCAGGCTGAGATGTGGGAAGACGCCGGGGTTAGGCTGAGATGCCAGGGTCAGACTTGGATGTGGGGAGACGCTCGGGTTGGGCTGAGATGCGGGGAGATGCCGGGATCAGGCTGAGATGCGGGGAGATGCCGGGGTCTGGCTCAGATGCGGGGAGATGCTGGGGTCAGGCTAACATGCCGGGGTCGGGCTGAGATGCGGGGAAATGCCGGAGTCAGGCTGAGAACAGGGGAGATGCTGGATCAGTCAGAGAACATGGGGAGTTTGGCTGTGTTGCACACAGCTGGGAATGCTCCCAGCTGTTTTGTGCCTTCTAGCCAGCCCCCATCCCCATGTTTTCTGTGGTTAGGAGGCCAATTAAGTCGACTTAACGCAATTCCCTGTCCACATTGCCTTAAGTTGACTTAATAAAGTCAACTTAACTGTAAAGTCGACTTTATAAATAGAAATTATAAAGTTGACTTTAGTGCTGGGGAAAGTCAACTTTACTCCCCTACAGTGTGGACAGTTCTTTGTTTAAGTCGACTTAATGGCCCACAAGTCTTCATTTCCTCCTCTATCCCCTTAGGTGCTCCCCCATCTGGAAATCTCTCTGCTCCACCCACCCTTCCTTGAATCACTGAGTCCCATTTTAAATCCTTTAAATTTCATTTTAGCCTTCCTTTTTCTTCAATCAATAATTCGCCTCTCTTTATGGAGCTTTTAATGGAGGATACTATACAAATAAATGCCGGGAGAACGGACATATAACTACTAAGGGACAGCTAGATGTGCATTTTTGTGTCTAAAACTAGTTGGCAAAATAGTACTAGAGCAGTGGTTTTCAACCTGTGGGTCCACAGACTATATCTAAGATTTCTAAAGGGCTCCACACCTCCCCTCAAAATGTTTTAAGAGTCTCCAAATGAAAAAAAGATTAAAACCGACGCTTCTAGAGCAGTTGTATTCAAACTATGGATTGGGACACACTACTGGGTCACAGAACCTCAGGTTCTGGGTTGTGGCACCCCTGGCTGCCGCCGCCAAAAGACTGGAATGCATTGTTGAAAGGTGTAATTATTGGGTCGTGGACATAAATTATTTTTCTTAGCTGGGTCCAAAAGAAAAAAATTTTGAAAACCACTACGCTAGAGCAGGGGCCTCAAAGTCAAATCACCATGAGGGCTACATGAGGACTAGTACAGGGCCGCACAACAACTAGTATGTTAGCCCAAGGGCCGCACCACTGAAACCTTTTCATACAATGATATTGCAAATATCGGTAATGATAGTGTCATTGCGGACTGCAGGAAACAGATTTAGGGGCTACGCGCGGCCCACAGTCGGCATGTTTGAGACCCCTGCTCTAGAGGATCACATGCTTTGTTGCTTCTTTACACCAAATGCATTAAAACACACCTCGGCTCTGTGCATTCCTGCGACCACCACCAACTCCCAAGACCAGGGCTTCTGTGTGCTCCCCATTCCCATCCTTGGCCTGCTTCCATTCTTATTTCTTTTCTTTCTGTCTGGAACATATATGGTTCAGGGCATCAGCATTTTTAAACTGTATTAGGAAGATGGGTATATCCAAAATAGGCAGGGTATTATCATCTTGGAAGGTGTTAATGGCTGTTACCAAATGGTTCTTTGATTTTATAGGTAACTGGGTGGTTGAAGGAGAGGGGAATCTGTTAATCACAGACAAGAGGTACCATGTTCCCCTATTTCCTCCTTACAGGCTTCTGCTTATTTCCCAAAGTGTTCTGCTCACTGATAGCTAGACCGTTGCCTGAAATTCTGGAATAAATTAGACATGGCATTCAAAAGCTAACATGTTACTGAGAGACACACGGAGAACTGCCATGGATCACAGCGTAAAAACTTGCTTCTTTCAGACAATCACAGCCTGTATTAGTATGTATGTTTTATTGCGTGCTGAACTATATGGTAAGGGTTAAACTCTTTCTGAATGGTCATTCCCACAGGAAAGGAGAATGAGGAGCTCCACTCCAAATCCATCAGACTTGCAAACAAGACTAAGCACTGCCATAATAGAAGCAATTAATTATTACAATTTTTGTGCCTACTTTTAAATCTGATCTTCAGTAACAATTACCTGCATTGGACTGGAGTGGTCTCCTCGTGCCCATAAAAATGCTCT
This sequence comes from Podocnemis expansa, assembly GCA_007922195.1. Classification (NCBI taxonomy): domain Eukaryota; kingdom Metazoa; phylum Chordata; order Testudines; family Podocnemididae; genus Podocnemis; species Podocnemis expansa. The sequence goes on from ML682016.1 coordinate 25,876,122, forward strand.
GAAATACGCATGATTTAAACATGCTTTACTAGAGAACTGAAGACTAACCAAATGCATTTTATATTAACCTTCTGCTTGGCTTCTGCTATACGGAGATTGTGTGATGGGAATTTCCAGATTAAATATTTCAAATTGGACTGTTCACTGCAAAATTTATCAAAAGCATGAAATGAATAGAATTAAATCAAGGACAGAGATAGCACTCAGAGACCACAGTGATAGCTGTCTTCAAAACAGTGAAATATGTTTAAGTGACTACCCAAGGCATTGATGGGAAATCAATGGTTTAATGAAGGTGTTCTTCTAAGTGATGGAGTAGAAATGTACTCAATAAATTTGCAGTTCCCCTGTTTTAGTCTATTAATAAGAGATTGCTTAACAAGGGTGATCTCAGGTTCAACTGTGTATTATTAGAAACTTTTATTAAAGCTTACACTTACAGTGTTTTCTCCATATGATCTCAAACACGTTACCAAGGATAGTAAAGATTAAAACCTGCCTTTTACAAACGACAAAATGAGACGCACTATGAGTGTAGAGCTCAGGTTGTGACTTTCAGCTTGTACAGACAAACCAACACTAATGGTGTAGTCAAGGTAGCACAGTCACTGAGGAGCAGCACCATGAACTAGTCCTGCCAAGCGCAAACCCACCCAAGCCCCGCAGGTACATATTCAACCTGGCTACCTGGAGCCTCTGTTTGCCTCTGCAGATGTAGCTTGAGATTGTGTTACTTGTGCAGATCACACAGAAGTCAAAGTCAGAACAGGGAACTGAAAACACATCTCCTAACTTCTTATTCAGTACCCCATCCACGGGACCACACTGCCCCAGGCAGGGTATGATCTATTCATAGAGATCCATTTGTTAGCTGCTAAGTCTCCAGAGCAGTAATGAGCATCTTTTCAGAATCATTTAGAAAATGTAACTCTAAAAATTGCCAGGATGCCCCAGGGTAAAATATGGCTGCTTTAGTGATGTCATGGCAGAGACACTGGTTTAACAATGACTTTAGGACGCACATCCCTTATGCTAGTAAGGGTCAGGTACATTACCTTCACAATTGCCTAAATTGCTCCTGGAGGGGTGGTATGAGATTATCACTACACTGCCACTCCCCAATGGGCAACTGGTGGCAGCTACATAAAGAAGGATCTTGAAGAAAGATTTCTGAAATATCTCTTGGTTGAAGATATTGAGAAGGAAGTTCTTCAAAGAACTATTTTGAAAAGACACACTCTTCCCATGCTTTGATGGCTGAGCTGAGTGGGGATGAGAGCAGGCAAAAGTGATCAATAATTAGTAGACACTTGGGTGGGCTGTTTGATCACAGGATGACAAGAAGCCGCCAATGTGATGTGGCTGTGAACACGGCAAATATGACCCTACAATGTATCAAGAGAGATATTTCTAATAGAAATAAGGAAATATTAATGACTTTGTACAAGACACAGGTAAGATCCCATTTGCAATACTGCATACAATTCTGGTCACCCATGTTCAAGACAGATGAGTTCAAATCGGAATAGGTTGGAGCAGCTTTTTAGATTTGAAGAAGCAGGACGATCAGGTGAATGGAGGGGACTGGAAAAGTTTGGTTTGTTTAACCCAGTAAAACCAAGACTGAGAGGGGATATCATCACTCTCTATAAATACATTATGGGGTTGATACCAGGGAGGAGGAAGAACTACTATTTAAGCTAAAGGGCAATATTGGCACAAGAATAAACTTGTATAAACTTGCCAAAAATAAAATTTAGGCTGGATATTAGAAGATTTCTAACCATCAGAGGAGCAAGGTTCTGGAACAGCATCCCAGTAGGAGCTGTAGGGACAAACAACTAATTTTAAGAGAGAGATGGACAAATATGAATGGGATTGTATGACAGGGTTGCTTGTGACAGTGGGGGACTGAGCCAGGTAGTTTTGAGGGTTGCCTCTGTTTCATCTCAGATGATCCAAAAATCTCCTGTTTTAGGATGTCTGCTAGTCACCTGTAGGGATCAGGAAGGGATTACTATCCCCCACCCAGTGTAGTCTGAGTTCTGTCTCCTTCTTCTGAAGCCACAAGGATGGCCATACCTGGAGATGGGTCACTGCGCAAGATGGGCTAGTGCTCTGAGGTGGTACTGACGATCCCCTCTTTTGGGCACTTGGCTGACTGATTCTTGCTCACGAGCTCAGACACTAACTGATTGCCATCTGTGCAGTCAGGAAGGAAATGCCACCTGTATTAGATTGTCACTCGCCTACGGACTTTTTTGTCTTCATTTGAAGCATCGGTTGTGGGTCCCTTCCCAGGATCATCTGTGTATATTTCAAAGTCCTGCCAATGCAAGGATTCAGGTACTGGTGCATTCCCCTCTCCCACTGCTCAGGCACTGGTGCATATTCCCCTCCCTCCCATTCTCTGCCTGGAGCAGTTTAGGGTTACAGCTATACTTCAAAAAAACAGTGGCGAATCTCAGAGTCCTAGTCAACTGACCCGGCTAAACTAACAGTTCAAATGTTTGAACTCAGGCTAAAGCGCAGGGTCTGGAACCTGACAAGTGGGGGTAAGGTCTTGGAGGCCAGGTTCCTGGCCAAATGTCTACACTATTATTTTTAGCCTTGCAGTGAAAACCCAACTAACCTGAGTAAGTTGGCTTGGGTTCTGAGACTCATTTGTTTTGGTTTTCTGCAATGTAGATGTATCCTTAGTCTCCAGAGGGCCATAATATTTTGGTCTAATTTCAGTTGTTGGGCTTAGTGTGTGGGTGTGGGGCAGTGTCAGTGGCCTGGGCCATACAGGAGGTCAGACTAGATGTTATACTGGGTCCTTTATTATCTTAAACTCTCTGGCTCTAAACAATATATGTGTTATCAAATTATGTCATCAAACTCGGTTCAGTTTTCAAACTTGTCTCTTTCCTTTACCTCAGTCTTGCACAGTCACCAGTTGCTAAGTCACCAGGCATGGAAAAGTCAGTCTACAGACAGGTTCAAAGGCCCTAACTCTGAAAGGCATAAACTGTTACTTTTACAACAGATTCAAAGACATAGCAACTTCAACACTCTGTATGTCTGGAAATGATTTTCATCTAAAAATGATCAGTGATCATGAATGTTTTTCTTCAAAAGCAGAAAAGTCCTGAGAAGGCCACGTACACAAACCAGAAATCACCTGGTCACGCACTGATGCCCAAGGGCTAGGCCCACAGCACAAGAGGATAATGCTTAATGCTGGATGAGAAGAGTGACTGAAAAAGCAAAGGAACCTTGAAAGAATATAATACCTTTTTTCAGCCTCTCCAGACCCAGTAAGGACCTATTAACCAGTAAGGCCTTGCCAAAAGGAGAGATTACTTTCCCATATGCCAGTGAATGGGAGGGGATAAAATGGAAATAATTTAATACTTACCCACATTCCAAAGTGCTTTTGCAGGAAACAGGAAAGTATCTTATTGCCAAATAACCTAAACTATCTGACCAAATGAGAACAAAAGTTTCAGGCTCTAGGTGGTGAATTTTTAAATATTTGGAAGTTCAGTTCCAAGGATAAGCACTTGAGAAATTCTCACACCAGTGGCTGTCATGGGACTACTGTTGGCACAATCACAGCTGAACTGCCAGTGCTACTGCTGGGTGTTATTACAGACACTGATGGGGAGCCGGAGGAGGTGGGGAGAGAGAGCACAGAAGGCTGGGGACTAGCATAATTAAAGTTACATCTTCCTCCTCTTTATACTTCATCCTGTTAAAATAAGAAAACAGCACTATACTTTGAACGGGCTGGTAGGCGTCAATTTAATTAAAAAGCCTGTACTTGGGTGCAATCTTTAAATCACTTTTCTAATTAGGAAATGCACTCTGGCCAATGTCATTAGCTGTACAACAGCAGCCCAGTGCACACAACTACGCTGTGTCTATCTGTATTAGAAACTACAGCTTCATTATTCATCCAGTCTCTAGACTGGAGTGAGATTTCACCCTATAAACATTTATTTGTTCAAGGAAGGTCAGGTAGGAATCAGTCTTCAATACTGAATGGTACCTAGGGGTGCTGAGTTAATCTAATTACTTTGCAGTTGTTCTTTTTCCTAGCAAGCTATTAAACAAAAACACACAGACAAAGATGACAAAAGAACTGCTTATCATTTCTCCTACAAAAGATAGCTAAAATCTGATTGGAAGAACAAAAAGCAAGTAAGGATTAGAAAATCAATGTGTATTTAGGAAGAAGCTTTGATAGTTTTAAGGGACTGGCTGTTGCAGTGGATTAAATGCAGTTATCTTGCACTTTAGTCATTTTTCTTTTGTTGATTCTGGAAAGAATACAGTGATGATAAAGTCCAGAACAACAAGGAGCCAAAATATCAGTGTTAGAGGTGACAATACAGGCGTAGGCTATGGATTAGAAACACATGAACTAATGACCAAAGTGATGGTGCTGATAAAAAAGGCTGCTACTGGGGAACTGGATTACTAAACTGTCAAATTCCTTTATGGACTTGTCAATTATATTTCAATTTTTCAAAACTTTTATCAGTTTTAGACAAGTTTCTTTTATATTTCGTATAGACCAGGTGTGGCCAAACTGTGGCTCTTGAAAGAAAAAGTGCGGCTCGTGGAAGAGAACAGCAGGAAAGCATGGCATGGTCGGAGACGTGGGGGAGGGAGAAATGCAGCTTGGTTGGGGAAAGCAGAGAAGCAGCGGCATGGTGAGAGACATGGGGAAAGTGTGGTATGGTCAGGGACAGCAGAGAAACAGCAGCAGCAGCATAGTCAGAGATGTGGGGAAAGTGCAGCATAGTTGGGGACAGCAGAGAAGCAGAGGCATGGTCAGAGACGTGGGGAAAGCACAGCATGGTCGAGGACAAGAAGGAAGCCCGGCATAGTCAGAGACATGGGGAAACCGCGACATGGTTGGCAACAGCAGAGAAGAGGCAGCATAGTAAGGGACCACAGATAGGGTCAGATGGAGGGAGAAGTGAGACATGGTCAAAGATGACAGGGAAGTGGCAGCATGGTCAGAGACGGGGGGAAAAGTGCAGGATGGCTGGGGAAGCCACAGCACATTTAGATTTTCTCATAGGCCCTAATGCAGTTTACTCATTGTTAAAATAAAATAATGTTTTACAAGCCCTAAACATGATGTGGAATAATGAGAAACGAAAATATGAAGGAGAACAGTTTAAAACTGAATGTAGATTACTTTCAATTTTTGGCACAACTTACTGCTGTGAAGCATTGTATTCCACAATGAAATCTGTTAAATCAAAACATTGTGCAATACTTAGAGATTAGCACCTGAGAGAGCTTTTACGTACTGCATTGAAAAGTTACTGCCTAGATTTTAAAAAACTCGCCACTAGCCTGCAGTGTTCTACATTCAGCAACAGCTAAGTTTTTACTGTATAGGCCTAGTTTTCATGGTAACCTTAAGTAATTATTAGAATCTGACATGAATAGGATCAATATTTGCCCTGTTTTTACGATAAAGTGCACAATCAATTTTAAGCTTAGCAGTTTTGGAGTAGATAAAAGTACGTGGTTATATACCTCAGTGCAGCTCTTGAAGGTTTAATAATCAACTTGTGTGGCTGAGTTAAGTTTGGCTGCCCCCGGTATAGACAATGCAACAAGATAGGTGTACAAGGGCTGCCCTATCAGCATGCAGAAATATTTTTCTCACCAGATGTCTGTACTGTGAAAGAAATAATAGATTTTATCCTGTTTTCTCCATGGTTACAAAGCAGCCTACATCTCCTATGAACTTCCCTTATCAACTGGACTCTATTGCTGACAATTCTTATTTCCACACAAAAACCCAGAGTGTACAAAACACACTTTCTGGATAGATGTTTGGGTAAGACGAAAGCACACAGGAAGGAGAAGGAATTTCATCATGATTAAAGCAATGTCATCAAAGCATGGAAACAAATTCTGTAACTATTCCTTTTTAGTAAAACAAACAAGGAGTCCTGTGGCACTTAAAGACTAACAAATTTATTTATCGCATGAGCTGTCGTGGGAGAAAATCCCGCTTCAGACACTTTGAAGCATCTTCAAAGTTTTTGACAAAATGGGATTTTCTCTCACAAATGCTCATTCAATAAATAAATTTGTTAATCTTTAAGAGTCACAGGACTCCTTGTTTGTTTTATTGAACCAGACTAACACGGCTGCCCTTTTGGAGCTATTCCTTTTTAGACCCAAGGTGGATGCAAAATTGATGCTGCAAAAAGCAAAATTAACATGCATTTTTAGGTACCAATAACCTCATGCACAGCCCTTTGATGTGCAATATTTTGGCCAGGAGTATGGGTAATCTGAACTAGCAAAGAAAGATATGATCTACATCTGCAAGAAAGGAAAGTCTGCAAAAAAGGAAGCTCTGTATATCAAAGCACCGCACAGCACAGACACAAATACTGAAGGGTAAGCAGATATGGGAGGTGGAAATAATAAACATTTATGGGTTAAAATAAAGGATAAAGAAACAAGGGTTATTTATAGTAAGAAGGGAGCCCAAAGACTGACAGTACTAGTAACACAAACTATGAAGAACAAGTGGCTGAAAGGAAGAGTGGTGAAAAATTTCAAGACACTTGTATACAAAATGGAAAAGATGGGAGGAAGGAAATCCACCAAGAAATGCAAATATAAAAGGAAGAGAAAAAGCAGACTGAACTAATGCAGCTCAGCAAGTCAAGGGAACACATAAGACCCCTCCAGAACAAGAATGAATGTCACATTGGCACAGGAGTCCAAAATAGCTACACTTTTTAACATGTATTTTTGGGTCAATTTTCGATTAAGAGAATGATCATGAGAATGTTGGAGAACCTTATGCAAGGAGACATTAGAGACACTAGTTGACAAAAACACTGAGAAAAGAGTAAGAGCTTGTCAGCATGAAAAATTTCTGCAGTGGAAGCCAAGGTGTGAATCTACAGTTCACTACCTTGCTGCACAGTAATACCCTACTACTGGACAGTGATGGTCAGCTTGCAAAGTGTAACATGCCAAGCTCTACTCTGGTGCACCACAGCAGCATCCACACAAGATGTTACTGTGTAGCAAGTGGGTGAGTTGTACATTCACACCTGAGCTTGCCACATAATGACTTCCCCGCACAGAAGCCCTGAAGAAATAACTTTAAATGACAACTTTAAAGTTGCAAGATGTGCCCACTGGTTTTAAAAACTGGAAAGTGGGAGTTCAGAACTACTGAAATTTGGTTCTTTGTGAGCCATGGGAAGTATATGAGAAATAAAAGACGATAGTGGAAAAGTTGCATTGACTGGAAAAGACAGCAGCCCCAGATGCTGATCTCATTTACGCAGATTTTACAACACCTTAACTCCACTAACTTGTGCACTAAAAGTGTATTTTTGTCTGCTCAGGATCACTCCAGTTCAATTCTAAAGGACACAGAAACAACAATCTTATCACTAGAGATACAGCTCTGAAGACCTGTATTAATTAACAGCACACTACTATGGGAGGTGGCACGAGGCAATGAAAATCTTTTTGGCTACTGTTAGATCACGAATGATGGAATATACAATGGAGCGAAGGTTAAACAAACACCTTGTCCTAAGCCTGGGGTAGGTAACCCCTGGCATGTGAGATATTGAAACGTGAGCCCATTTGGAGCAGCACATGGCACCCTCTGCAGTGCCACAGAAATTACTGCTCCTGCCACCAAAATGCACTCCAGATAGCTTCTTTCCAGGGGGGTCTGAGGCCAGGGGGTCCCCTCCATGCCCATGCTCCAGACATGCCAAGTAAAGATGCTGCCCAGAACGGCTCCTTTCTGCAGCATGCAGCTGCCCAAAGGACCCACTCCAGATAGCTTCTTTCCATGGAGTGCCTGGTGACCCCAAGAGGAGCCAGTCTGGGCAGCTTTGTTTTGCAAGCAGCTCCTTTCAGAGGCATGCCTAGGAAGTACTCTCCTCCTCCCCACTCCAGCCTTGGCCGCTGCCAAATTTTTGGGTGGCTGCTGCTTTTTCTCAGCAGAGAGAACTCTTGACAATGGCACAAAGTCCAGGAATGACCAGCATGGGGGCTGACAAAGGTTGCCAGCCCCTGAGCTAAGCTACTGTGTTGTCCGGAAAGATAACTTTCTTACCTCAAACCTCTCCTGTTCCAGCCTGTGATGATCATCCAGTTGCTGTTCCAGATAAGCTAGATTACGGAATTTTTCCAGATAACTCCTGTACTGTTTCTGCAGCTCTTCCTCAATCTTCTCGTACTCATCCATAAAGGCTGGGCTGGAGAGACCAGAGACAAAAGAATATAGAAATCAAATGTATTGGAAGCTGCAGAACTCCGCAACCCACACTTGCATTTTCTCAATTACCTCTATATTTCTACAGTTTTAGCTTAATTCAAAACGAATCTCTCCATTTTAAATGCTCCACATTATTTTAAAGACACTAGACTCATCACTAGGCAAAAGTCTCCTTCTGGTTTTACTGGTGTGCTGTGAAAAAGGAAACATTACAGGCACCCTTTCATAACACCCATCCATGTAAGCAGAAAGGCAATGTTTTTAACTAGCAGGAGAGACAACACTAGCAAGAAATTTGTTTTCTTGTTGTTCAGTGCTCCATGCCTCAAAGGAGGCATAGTCCAGCAGTCCTACAAGAGCCTAGCACATGTTCTTCTACTTGCTATCTGTGCTTGCCAAGAGATGCTGTTTCTCTGCAGCAGAACTGTTCTCATAACATGGGTGGCTGCAGGCCCATCCTCCACTAGCAGAGAACCATCCCACCCTGTGTCAGAAGCACAACTGTTGTACCACACAGACTGATTCTGCTCCACTGCTCATGCCCACCCATGTGTCTCCACCTGGTAAAGACAGGATTTTTATCACGGTATTTACATATAAACACAATACAGGCACTTCCTCCCCTTCAAGATCTTTGTTTTCACACAGTGAGATCACAAATGAAGAAATTGCTTATACTCAGAACAGGATCCCAATATGACTGGGAAGCTAGAAACCAAATCCAAGGCTTGACTGCGTATGCCTTGGCTGCACGGCAGTCCATGATGCTCTTTAGATGACCCTTCCCCACCCAAGGATCCTCCATGACCTGTTTCTTCATCTACTTCCTACTGATGGTTGGAGAAGTTAGGAACATCTTAGAAATCAAACACTGATGCACATCAGCAGCATGTTTCACCATTACTTCTCCTAGGCCTATTTGCATCCAGTGACATCATCTGGGTTCAATGCCTTTTTGAAACTCTGATTGTTTTGAAAAGCTCAAGTGACAATTTAAAAATGGGTGGTGTTCTGGCCATCGTGGCTGTAGCAAAATGTTAATTTCAAAACCCAGTGATTGACAAATTAATAATTACAGATGGGATTGGGCATTTCTGAAGTGGCAAATCACCACAGTTACCGCCCTTCTCTGAGGCCATCATATTTCTCAGATTCTTTACAGGCTAGTCAATCTTCACTCCACTGGACATTGGGACTATACATTGCCACCACATATACTAATTCTACAGTGGATAAATGGTAATCAGTCTTTACCGGACACTCTGTAGGGTTTGTAATCGCTTCTGGTTTCTTTCTAATTCCTGTTTTCTCTTTTCAATTTTGGCTTCCAAGCTGGCTTCATCGGAGGCCACGTTATTCAACATGTCCTTTGTCTTCTGGACTTGTTCCTGAAAGAGAGCAAGTGACTGATTCATGGCTGCTGGTAGTAAAACTAACTACAATTAACTGTCAGACTCTGGGCTTGATTCTATATTATCTGTGTGTACCTTGTGTCACCAGAGAGTTTTGTAGCCATTAGCCATGTCGTGTGACCAGGCTCATCCAAAGATCAGTCCCACCAGCACTCCTGTGTGTCACACTCCTATTACAAACATCATTTAGCTTCTCAGACACCATGAGTCTCACTCACTGACAGCATTAAAGAGGTCATTATTTGCTTTTCAAATCAAACCTCTTTATTGTGGACATTACAGAGAAAATCCTGGTCTCCCATATCAGCTGGCTTTCCTTTCCCTCTTTCTGATCCTGGGACAAGATATTGATTACAGAGTGACAAGATGCAGAGGGATAGCCAGGTTAGTCTATTTCACCAAAACAGGACTCCTTGTTTGGATTACAGAGTATCACAACTGAGCACAGATGCTGCAGAAAAGTAAGCCAATGCTATTGTCTTGGGACCAAACATGGCCTCCCTGCATGCCTTCTGCAGTTTCAATTGGATGGTGCACTCTTCATTTCTTGTTCTGAACAGCTGCATAGTATTGCAATACACCTTTAAACAGCTGTCATAATGCACTCCAGTAGGGACTACATTTCAGTGGTGGGTAAAAGGAGTTTAGGTGCAATGATTACAAAGCACTTTAGGAGAACTGTGGATTAAGCCACCATTATGAGTGTAAACAACGATTAGGTTTGCCCATTCCGTGTCAGTGGCTCTCAGTTTATTCCAATAAATTCAGTGAGTTTCTGTTCACTGTCTGCTAGTTAAAGTTCTCATTTACAGTACCCATTGAGCCTTTTTCATGTTCCTTCTTCCTGATCCAAAGAAATGAACCTACATTCAAATATACAGCTGATCTAAACTCAGCCAGGTGCTGTTCTAATTGTAATAGAGTCTCGAGTAAGGCTGCATTTATTTCTGTGATCACACATTCAAAGAAGCAATTAACTGAAGATGCAATCTGAGTACTTTTCTATTTCTGCTTGCCTTTAATTAAATAATAAGGAAATTTGATGGAGAATTCTAGGGGTTCAGATGCAGCACTACAGCTGAAATTTTCAACACTTCAAAATGATGAATTTCAAAAATACACTGCCCAAAACAACAATAATTCAGCCTGTTCTGACAGACTTGCAAAATTCTACTTGCCCATTTGCCCAAAAGTAATGTATTTCTTGGCAGGAAAGAAAAATAGTGTTTTGATCACTGCCATTATCATAATTTTGGTAAAGCTGTGAGTAGATTTGGTGCCAGGCCCAGTACATTTTTTAATCGTCTTCCAAGGCTAACAGTTCTCATATGAAGGATATTGTGTGCTATAAATTAGAGCGCTGATCCTATAAACACTACCCGGCACCCTGATTCTGCTTGGTCATGTGTGCATATGGTGGCCGCGAGGAAATACAGCATCTGCTCTCCCTGGCATGGCCCACAAAAGGGATAAAGGAACGCCCTTACAGTAATGCAGTCACAGCTCCTTAGGCACACATGATGCCTGAGAGAAGAATGGGAAGGACGAACAGAAGGCAGAGCAATGGTTCTTTCCTACCTCCTCCTCCACAACAAACACAAGGGTCTTCAGAATCATCTGGAGTGAGGGAGAGGAAGCTGCCTCCCACAGCATAGTAATAGGTATGTTGTCTCTGGGGAGCATATGGGAGCAGTTGGTCTCCCTTAAGCAGATTGCCTCCTGGGGATCCTACTGCTGAGCTCTGCACCATCTTTTAGTATAAGACCAACTGTGTAAGTTCTCTAGCACACTGCCCAGCAGTAAGCACCAATTCCAGTAATGGGCTTCCAGTCTGGGCTGTAACACTGTCCTCACTAACAGAAAATCAGGATGTATGTGCCAAGAGGACAGAGCATGGCTGATGTCGGAATGTGAAGCAGATCCTCGAAGAGGGAAAACCAGCATTTCTCCAGTTATTTTGGTGGAGCCAAGCTAACTTGCAGCAACTGGAAATCTCCCTGAACTCATAACTTGGCATTTCCAGAGACACATGAATTTTAAATCCCAACCATCATGTGGCATGCGTGCACTTTTTGGCATTCTTTTTTAATACAGTCTGTCCATGATTTTAACATTGTCATTTCTCATCTCTGAAAAGGGAAAACACCTCACAAGAAACCTGACAAGCACACAGAAGGCCACTTCAGGGAAAGGCAGGTGAATATACCACTGAGGAATACATTCAGTGAGCTTTTTAGGCCTCTGTCAATATTTTTACCATCAAAAATGTTGTTCTTCCTGACAAATATCACATTTTTAAAAAAAAGCTTAATCTGTCTTGATCTTTGGGTTTTTTCTTTTTTCTTTCTTTTTTTTTTTTTTTTTTAAAAACCCTACCATGGCCATCTTTTCAAAAATAAATTGCAACTCAGGTAGTGCTCCCTACTGTCTCTACCAGAATCAGCAAACGAAAGGAAAAAAACACTTTCAAGAAGCATGTTAAAACATGCTGGGTCCATTCAAAGCATTTGCACCTAGGAAACTTTCGATTGTGTTAGACAGTTGTTTAACTAACAAAGAGCTACACTGAAATTCCAGCAGTGATGGTTATTTGTTTCATTAATTGATCTGGAACCAACCAGCTGAGGTATGTTTGCATTATTGCTATTTTCCAAGAAAATATCTGCTCTAATATCCTGAAAACGGCTTACTGGTGCTACTGTCTAGGATATCAATACATATTAACAAAATTCAGCCTAATATAGACTGTGAACAGCAGAAAAAGTCAATGGAAAGATCACCTAGTATATCTATTGATTTGGTGTGGCTATATAAACCTGAAGCTATGCTTCCTCTAATTATACATACACATGTGCTTGGATATGTTGACTATTCAATAATTGAATTTGGTTGGGCTTGATTCACCCCACCCCTCACCAGTTGGCAGGGGCAGCTATGTGTGTAGGATATTTTTAGTCTTGGAGCAGGATAGGCACTGTTTGCACTGACACTCTCTTTTAGGGGTTTGTCTCCTATATAGCAACTTAAGCAGGGCAAGGGTTTCATGAAACTACGCTGGTGGAAGTGTCCTGACCACATGCTCTTCTCAGCCAGTACCAACTCTTACCATTGATTGTGTTACAGACATATAATCAAATAGAAATAAAAACAAGGTGAGTGTAGGGCCTTGTTCTGCTGGCCAATTACACCCCACCAGTTATTGGCTTATCCCTCAGCAGTTAACAGTGAACCGAAGGGGTAAAACAAAGAGATTTGCCGGCTCTATTCCCTCAAAAAGACAGTTATTCTTACTTCTGCATGTATAAAAAATACACATATCCTCTGTTTTTCATTACAGCATTATAATGGCTCGACATACAGATTATAGCCAGCCATACATGAGCACAAAAAGCCATGTGCAGTGTTCTACCACTCCCCATACAACTGAGCAGGGTATAGAACCATTCCCATTCCTTCTTCACCCAGTACCCAAGGACCAAGTAAGTCAAGAGGAAAGGGTGTGCAAAGGGGCCCTACTCTCTTCCACAATGGCAGACAAGAGGTTCTTTCAGCTGAAATGGATATTCTGTACAAATGAACATCAGTCTGCTTACCAGAACATCTCTGATAGCAATTTTCATCAGCTTTTCTGTCTCATTTATCTCCAGAGGTCTTGCAATGGATTCTGTTCTCAGTTCCTAGGAAATAAAAACACACTGATATCCTCAAGCATCACACAAAGGAATGAACAGTCACAAAACTGAGAGTGGTCAAGCAACTCTGACAAAAGCCATGTGCACAATAAATGGGAGTGGAATTTAATGCTTATGCATCACTGCAAAGAGAACGTCACAGAACGGGAGGTTATGAAAAAGGTCAGAGTTAATGGAGGCCAGTATTAAGAAACAACAATGGCGACATCATTTCAAAGGGAGGTGAGACTTAGGCTGCGTTCACACAGCCTCCTTATTTCGAAACAACAGAGGTTGTTTCGAAATAAGGTTTTGGCTGTTCACACGACGCACGGTTGTTTCGAAACAAGTTAAACCTAGTCTGTGGGCGAAACAACGTTGTTTCACAATGGTTGTTTCGAAACAACGCCGTGCGAACGTGTTGTTTCGAAACAATGGTGAGTCGTTTCAAAATAACTGTTGTCTGGAATCGCCATTTCGATTCCGGCTTTTTTTCCTTATTTCGAATTAACATTTTGTTAATTCAAAATAAGTTGTTTCGAAATAAGCGTTATTAACACAGCCTTATTGTTCTGTGCTGGGAGCACCTTTAAGGGTGCATTTTCATCCACTTACTTGTAATTAATATTGAACGAAACTGCACAGGTTAACACCCAACAGATCTTGCTCAACATTTACCCTGAAAGGTTAATTTTATTATTTTTAACTTTAACTCACCCCTTCACTACAGAAATCCATGCCAACGTCTATAGTAAGGCACAATCCTAACATCATAATCAGTAACACTGACTCCTATGACAAATGGAATCTGTACAAATGCACAGATGTGCATTTGCAGATGTGATCGGAGGACTGGAAAACAAAAGCATCTGTCACTGGATGCACATCCGTGCACCCCTATGTTATGATCTATGTAACTCCGCTTTTCACTTTTGCAATGTAATTGTACAGTTTGATGCCAATTATGCCATGCAAAGTTCCCTTTTGAATGCTCTGCTGTATTGTTATGATATCATGCAGGGGCTTCGCTGGCACCTGGCACATGGGGCAGATGCCCTCGGTGTTGGGCTGCCACTCCAGGCCCCATTCCTGGCCAGGATCTGGGGCTTGGCTGCCTGTGGTGGTGCTGCTGCTCCTGGCCCCATTGCCAGCCAAGGATCTGGGGCCTGGCTGCCCATGGCGACAGGAGCCCAAGGCGGGATTGGGCCTGGGCCCAGAATCAGGGCAAGGGGGCGGGCCCCTCAGCCGGGGGGGGGGGGGGGTCAGGGGGCCCATGCTCATGCCCCAGGTCTTGCCCCAGAGCAGCGACGCTCCTGATACCATGTGTCCTGCAGGATCATGTATGTGTATAGATATGAAGCATGTTACACGACTCAGACCATCAGGGCTATCTCTCAACATGATACCATGGAGAGGTACGTGACAAAGACAATGCAAACTGAGCTTCCTGACGCAGGTGCAAAAAGGAAATCACCTCTGCCCAGGATGAGGAGGGGCTGATGGGGTATGGGAAACAAACAGAGACACTTTGAACTGCTGGGGGTTTGGGGCCAGAAAAAATCCATCTTGAAACATTCTTCAGCTTCAAGCAAGATCTGGGCCCTGCCTGGTGACAGGCAGAGACTGGCTGTAAAAATATGTTTCAGCCGATCATCTTGTGAGCAATCATGTACTATGAGGTTAGGTTAGAGAGTGATGTGGGCTTAGAATGTTATCTTTTAACTTTTATTTGCTTGTGATAACTCCTGACTACTTTATTAAATGACTGTACATTGATTTGCTAGATGTTCACTTAAAATCATGTTCTAATCAATAAACTAGTGTTTGTTTCATCTAAAGCTGTGTGAACTTTGGGCAATATGAATGTGTGAGGCTGGGCCTACCCATTTTTTTGATAAATGGGAAAACAAGTGTCTATAAGTCTACAGTGATTGGGGAAGGGTCCCAGTCTCTGTGGGATGGAAGTTCCTGGTGTGGTATCTGGGAGTATGACTACACTATGGGCTTAAGTTGACGTAAGCAAAGCCCTGGTCACATTTGGAGTTCACAAAGTCAACTTAATAAAGTCGTCTTAGTGCAGTGGGGCCATTTAAGTTGATTTTCAATGGTCATTTAAGACCTTTATAAAGTTTACTTTAAATGGGTCCCCTGGCTTAAGTCAACTTAATGTAATGTGGCCTTACTAAGTTGACTTAATAAGGTCTACTTAAAGACAACTTTAAGTAGACCTTATTAAGTTGACTTAACTGAGCCCTGTAGTGTAGACATAGCCTGGGAGTGCTCACTGGTGAGGGCTGTCCCCTACGTGGCTGGAGGGCACACGCTCACTGCCTGGAGGCTGGGTGTGGACTGACTCAAGAGTAAATAGTCACCTAGCTAAGTGGGGTGAATTTGGGTTCAGAAGTAGAGGTCAGGGTGGGTCACAGCAGCACACCAGACCAGATTCAGGGAAGGGAACATCACAACATCACTGCAGTAAAAAGTAATGCAGGGGCTGTGTAGTGAGGGTCTTGCGGAAGACACTGTAACGCAACAGCCCAGGTAGGCCAAGGGTGCGGGCAAGGCTGAAAAGCCTGAACCACTGTACTGCAATGAGAAGTTGAACTAATGAACCCATGTTATTTGCAACAAATATTTCTACTTAGCTTATCAAAGTATGTATCCAATTTGCTTCCAAAATATGTTTTAACCGAGCTTCCCATAATATGTTTATATTTAACCTGCCAATGCATATCTTGAACTATTGAACCCATTTTGCTTGCCAATACATATTGCTGTGACGCCCCTTTGCTACCCTGAGCACAGGCGTAGAACTATGGGGAGGACTGGAAAGGGAAGACGAGAGTCTCTCTGGGTCTTCAGCAGACGCTGCAAGTTGAAGTCTCCTGGTCTGTGGGGCCCCCTCACCTCCCAGATAATGGCTCTCCTCTGGTGCTTTGCTATGGTGAGTGCATAAATAAAATCTGTTTTGCTGCTTCATCCTGACTCAGTTGTTGTCATCTCACTGGATCCCATTACCTGCTTAATACAGGCTAGCTGAAGGAAAGACTAGAGAACTCAAGTGGACTTTCAGAGTTTCTTTACAGTGAGAAGAAATCAAAACCCCAATCCTGCAAATACTTGTATACATGCTTAGTAGTAAAGTCGAGCAAGTATGTAAGCACTTGAAGAATTGGGGGGGAGGGGAAGTCTTGTAAAAAAGTCCAGCAATTATAGTTTCTAAATGACAAACCCACTGATGGTTTTTAAAAAATGGATTCTTAAGAAAAATTTTTCACATACACCTGTCACAGTTAACTCACTAGAGCTGTGAATCGTCTTGCAGAGGAAGCTTCCATTTCACTGACATTTTTCAGGAGGAAGCCCTAGACTGGTGATGCAGAATAGGAGTGCAAGGAAACTGGGAGTGCCTTGAGGTAAAGTAAATATTATTTCAAAAAACCAAATGAGTTAGTTTATCATTGTTAAAGCATTATTAAATTAAACAAAACTTTTTAAGTGGTTATATCTCCTCTGACGGCCTGTTTTCCCAGGCATACAGACAGGTAGCGCTTTCTCTCAATCCTCCTCAGAATTATGGCTATGTCCACACATACATCGTTATTTCAAAATAAGTTATTTCGAAATGAGTTGTTTCGAAATAAAGTCCTTATTTTGAAATAAGTTAATTCAAATGAAGGGAAAGCCTGCTATCGAAACGGCTGTTATTTCGAAATGGTTATTTCGAAATAAGGCCGTTTGGACATGTTGTTTCGAAACATGTCCAAATGGCGTTATTTTGAAATAACCATTTCGAAATAACAGCCGTTTCAAAATGAATGGGGTTTAAGCTGTTTCGAAATGACGGTTCTTGTTTTGAAATGACAGAGCCCGTTATTTCAAAATAAGAAAATGTCGTGTGGACCTAATCTTTTTTATTTCAAAATAACCAGTGTTATTTCAAAATAAAAGAGACATGTGGACACACCCCATGATGGCAGCTTCCCTTTTATTAATTATTCTTTTTCACTTGGTATTTACAACAGTTAGGGCCAGATTTTTAAAACAGTCTCCTTTCTTGTGTTTTTACTTTGTGGATGGATATAACTGCACTTCTAATTATTTGCAGGCACAACTAATGTCATTACCCAGTAATGTGTACGTACCAGGTAGTCAGACATCACAGTGACATTAACCGTTCCTACATTTATTCATGCTGCCAAAATGGCAGGCCAAGCTAAAAATCAAGCCTTGCACATTCTCTTTTAACATGATTTATTCTTTGGAATTAGATGTGCTGATCAGCACACACTTCAAAATACACAAGGGTTTTCCTTTAAATTAAATCTTAAAGGAAATACTCTTAAGAGAGATGAAAAAATTAAGCCAAGAGGAGGTGGGAAATGGGAACAATTTAGAAATGTATCTGATTATTGTAACTGTTAATGAAGAGAAAACACACACAAACCAAACCATAGAGATATTCATGAGCCAATTGATTGTTTACCGCTTACCCATGGCTCCTGTTCAAGTGCCCAACAGCTCAATAGCTTCTCAATAAATGCTAATTGGAAATCAGGGAAACCAAATGTAAAATTAATTTTGATTAAGTAAAGCTGACAATCATTAAAAGAGAGTCTACAAAAAGCCCTGCACAGGACACCATTTGCTGGTGCTTTCAGTCCCGTGTGCTTTGAATCACATTTGCAACTATACAGCGAAGGCAGATATTTTAATTCAAAGAGTTTTGGGTGAATAATTCTGAGGAAGAGATTTCAAAATCCATGGGCCAGATTTTTAGTTATTCTACTACCATACTTGGACCAGGCATGGAGGGACAGGAGAGTTGGCTAAGTCACTTTTGGGTTCCCCATATTCTGGATCCCATGCAAGGTCTGCCCTAGCTCTAATACATAACTTAGGGCAACCTCAAGGCTGCTCCATTTTCTGTTCTGCTTCCACAGCTCCACAGCAGTAGTGTAAAGTGTGCTTTAGCTATGCCCCTGATACACTAGTCTCCACTCTCCTCACTCCACAGGTTAGAAGCAGTACCAATGTAAAACCCTTGTACTGGTTCTACACTGGGCTTGAACCCAAGCTGAAGGGCTGGGAGGTTCCCTGCACAGGGCATCATTTCTGCCCACCTTAAGACCTTATCAGTCTACGAGGGTGGTATAAAAAGGCTGCAGCAGAACTAAGAATGAAGCTTTTTATGCTTCATGTCCCTTTGATTCAGCCTGGTTAAACTTAGGCATTACAACTCACTCAGCCTCAACCATGTATGCACCCCTAACATATAGATGATAAAGACCTTGGAGACACTTTACCAAGAGAAAACAACATAGCAGACAAGGAGCACAGAGTAGCAGCTCTAGGATTGCCAGCTCTCACCGTTTCACTGCAATTGTAGCAATTCTGAGATGTTTCTTAACCTATCTCATGGAAATAATGATGAAGACACCAACTCATAAATGTTCTCTTATTCAAAATGGCCATCATCTCCTATGACCGTCAAAAGGCCTGAATCCAAAATGATGCTGCCATTTCCCTGCAGTCTGTTTGCACGTAGGAGTAATGTTGCTCATAGAAGTTGGTGGTCATCTCCCGCCATCTTCAATTAGATTGAAGCCAGAAGCAAAATGAGTCCCAAGCTATGGTGCAGGGGAATAGATAGGGCACAAAGACTGTGAAAAGCAGCAGAGACATGGTGAAAAGTGATGGAGAGAGTGGGGAAGTATTGTGAGCTATAGGAGAAAGCAGGAGCAGGACATGGAGTGGAGGAAGAGGGTCTGGAAAAAGGAAGGCAGAGCATGGATGGTAGCATATGGAGCAGGGGTGTGAAGGCAAGAAATGAGGGTTTCTGGAGAAGCAGAGGGCAGGGTGGGTGAGAGGTGGTCCAGAGCAAAGGGAGGCAGAGTTGGAGTGGAGCAGTGCTGCCCAGTCTTGGGCAGAGAAATGAGTGGGAGTCAGGGGAGGTGTTCCTTGCACAAGGCTAAACCAATCCCTTATTATTGTTACTGTGACATTACTGCGTCTACGTGACAATACAAATTCTTTATTATGTATATCTGCAGTCATCAACCCTCCTAAAAAGTAATATAAGTCCTACCTGTGTGTGTGAACCATGGTGCATAAATTAGGTCAGAGGCTCAAACTGTTTACCATGTAGCCTTCCTTTTATCAAAAGAAATAAACTAGGATGGGGAGTATCACAGCAATAATAAGAAATGGAGTCTCTATCTTAGTCACATTTTTTGTGGCCATTCATGGGAGCTTTTTAACTTGAAATTCTCTCTCACACACTGGCTAAGGATAGAGGGAAGTTAAAACGTTAAAAGAAAGACTAAACACCTACCACCAATGATTTCTATGATTTTTCAAAATTTACAATTTTAGGACCCAATCTCATGATTTTTGGGGTCCAATACATGACTTTTGATCTCTTGAGGCAATGCTGCAGTTCAGTCCTGTAAGCACTATTGTTTATCCTTAACTAGACAAATAAAAGGAAATCAGGACAATAGGAAGCACAGGCTCAGGTTCCACCAACACAAGCCACTGCAGCCTCAACAGAGGGGAATTTGGACTGAGAAGCATGGCCTAGCCACAGGCATACACTGATTCAGTGAAACCTTGCATTAGCCCAGGACTTGAACAGAGCCTTGGCAGAAGCCCCAGGAAGGAAAGACAATGTTATTGAATAGAATAGAATCACAGGGTTGGAAGGGACCTCATGAGATCATCGAGTCCAACCCCCTGGGAACTGAACCAAGGACCTTCTGCATATTAAGCAGAGGTGCTAGCAATAGAAATAGTGCCTGCCTTCCTTTGAGGTGAAACCTCACACAAACTATTCCTGTGGCACAAAGAAGGATCATGTTCACCTTTCTCATCAGCCTAGGTAATTCTGGCATATCTGGTGCAAAAACAGGAAGTAAGAAGTCAGACATCTGCCAAGCCAGAAAAATTACTTTTGTGCTAGTACAAATGGCCTGACAAGGGAGAATGTGTTTCAGCTGAAGGACTGAATTCTCACTTTGGAAACTGAAATAAGTGGTGCCTGACTGCTATGCTCTATGTACAGGAACCCTGAATGCATACAAATTTAGGCACAATTCTGTTTCCATTTTATCAGAGCAAAATTCCTGCATTTCAGTCAGTTCGAGGAATAATGCTGATCCTGAAGCCATTAAAATTCCATTGTCCAAAGAAGTTCTTAATCTCAAACTAGCATCATGGTGACAGATGTTCCAAGGGTCAAGAGAACGAGTGATGGAGATTCAGCCAGAGTTGTTCTCCTCATGAAAAGCCTCGAGGCCATGTCTACAAGAATCAAATCAGCAGCAAATCTCCTGGAAGAGACCAAGAACTGAGGTCCCGACCTCTTGATGTACTTTTTGTAGAGTCAGGTAAGGTTGCTAACTCTGACCAGTTATAATTTTACCAATTACATCTTGCCTACTTAAAAGTCTCCCTAGAGTTTCTCTCCTAAACTGGTGCAGTGTTAACAAGCTGCTGCCTTAGAGTTGGCTCCATTTCAGCAGTGTATGGAAACGGTGGGTTACTTACCAGTAACCATGCTTCTTTGAGATGGGCTGCTCGGATTCATTCAGAAATAGGTGGCTCTGTGCCGGAGCACCGGATTGGTCAGAAACTTTTGCTCTAGCCTGTCAGAAGAGGGCAGGTAGCCACCGCCCCTCGCGCCACCCCGTGGTTATATAGGTGGCTGCTGCCAGGCCCCTCCCCAGTTCCCAAGAGTCGCCAACTCCAAGTGTGGAGACGAGGGGAGGGCTCTGAATGAATCCAAGCAGCCCATCTTGAAGAAGGACGGTTACTGGTAAGTAACCCACCGTTCTTCTTCGAGCACTGCTTGGATACACTCAGAAATAGGTGACTGCTAGCCATGCTGATGGACGACAGGTGGAGTTGGCTCTTCCACTCTCAGCACGGCATAACTCCAACATGGATATTTGTCCAACGAGCAGGGACCTGGAGGGTCTAGGTGATCGAACCAAGGACCATTGACCCAACAAGGAGAAGCAGGGATTGCAGGACTTAACCCAGTGGAGGAGGTAGGCCCAGTTTATCCGAGCGCCTATAGTGGCGCTTAAGCAGGAGGGCCTGAAGTCACCCTGTGCATAAATGAGATATGAATGCATTGTATTTAAAGTCAAGGAATGCGACTCTAACCACTCCGCCTAGGGGCATATTGGCAGAGGTGGAATAAAATGGGAAGATTAGAGTTCTGGCAGAACACATGTTAACATACCTCCTATAAGGGAATTCAGGAGGCAGTAGGGTTGCTGGGCTGACATTGGTGGTTACCAACACTGCCGTAACCAGTGGGCTGGTGGTGATGGTCATCAGTACTGTGAGAAAACCCCAAGGGGGGTCTCATGCAAAAGTGGGTGAAGAAGCAAGGAGCTGCCAGGCGAACACCTACGGACACGCCAAGTGCGAGATCTCTGAGAGAAGGCATGCATAAGAGTGCCACGGGGTCATTTACCACTCTGTCAGGAGACTATAACTCCAACAGGGGCAGCCTCCGGTTCATTGTCGGGAAATTTGCTATATCCTAATAGCAAAGAACATCCTTGTGACCAGCAAAACCATCTAGTTTAGGAGGGTTGCCCCTTCCCATAGGAATCAACTCCTGAAGAAGGAAGTCGTGATCCGTAGCAACTGACTCCCACAGCTGCAGGAGAAGACAAGGGTGAAATAATTGCCGTCCTTGCCACCTTAACCCAAAAAAAGGGGAAGGTCAATTGGGTTAAAACACTAACCAAGACTGGGGTAGGGAACACATAGCCCCTCAGCCAAATGGGAGATAAGCAAGAGGTCTTTCCCCATTGGCATACCGGCGGGAGATGCCAGGGGTAGGATAGATAAAGGGGTGCCCTAAACTGAGGCATACAGGCTCCATATGGGAGCTAATGCAGGAAGGACAATAACGAGGAAGGATTGGGTGGGGACCCCTGCCCCTCCATCCGTTGACACACGGGAACAGGGGGCCTCGAAGGAGGGCCCCAGAATAATGCCTAGATGCTTGGCAGACCCATCTCTGGGCCTCAGAAGTGTCAGGGACATTCCTTCAGGGAAGTTGCCATACATAGAGAAGTGGGCATCTCAGAAGGGCCCTACTTTAGAAGTAACCCTTGAGCAGGTTATAGTAGTAAAAAGGAGACCCATTAGGTGCACCCATCCTAGTATCAGGAGAGAAACTAGGAGGAAGTTATTGAATTCCCCATGTTAGATCATCTATGACCAAAAAAGTGGGGTGGGACCTGAGGCAGGGAAGGTGTGAAACCATTGCGGGGTTCAGGCACCTGTCTGTCCCCTGCTCTTTTACTCTAGTCTCCCAGTATGCGGACTCGCATTGGGGAGGTGTGCTGAATTGAGGGAAGGGGTATCCGGCCATCTCTGTAGACGGGTCAGGTCCACCTTGAGAGTCGTGCCTCCCAACTCCAGAATCAGAGTTTTTGGAGTGGGATATGTTGCTCGGAAGGTATTCTCACCTCTCACTTCTACGGAGAGGCAGTCTATCTTCATAACATAGTTGGGTGACTCATTCTAGAGACGGGTGCAGGTATTGGATCCCAGATGCAACGGCCCAACTACGAGGGATCTTGCATAGATCCTGATGAGGAAAGAAGACGACACCTCACGCAAGGCACCCAGGGAAGGTGGCTACATGAGACACTGCTGGATGAACCCTGAGGCGGTTCCCAGACTGACGCCAGGGAAGACGGGTTGTGATCATGGGCGTATTGAAAGGTGGAAGGGTGAGCCTTCCTACATACGACTGAGTGGCAAAGGGGGAGTCTAGTTGGTTTTACAACTTATATCTGGATATTGCCTCTGGGTTTTGGGCCCAAGGGGCTTCTGATTGGAATGTAACAGAAACAGTCCCTTCAGGGGTGGGGAGGAGGATATCTTGGGCCCCTTTCGTGAGGGACAAGAACCCGTTTGCCGGCTTGGAGCCTGGGTATGTGCCACTAGTAGCGATCGAAATCCCAGGTTGGGAAAATTCCAGAAAAGTGGGTCTACTGCTCGCTGGCTCAGCTTCCTTCCCTCTGTATATTTTGGAGGATGGTAGGAGAATGGGCAGCGACCCCGTTCTACTACTACTCTCAATTTTAAATTGAGATAGAAGATTTGGAAGTCCATACCGCACTAAGGCCGTAAAAGAGTTAGCCGCAACTACATCAGGTTGCTAGGTCCTGGCACTTACGTCTGGTATGCAGGAGATGGGGCGAACTACCTGACCCCTGTGGTCGGGGGGGGGTTCCAGCTGTGAACGAATGCTCACAATCTCAATGAGGGTCATTTGGAGACCATGGTTGAGCACCAGCGAGAGAGCAGTAGAGGTGAGTGTGGCCGTGAGCCCATCCATACTGTGGTCAGGGCATGGTACCAATAGTAGGGGTTCTTTGCCTCACAGGTTCCGTAGACAAGGGTGGGTGATGCACTCTCTGATGTTGGGAGTATGCTTTAAGAGTGCCGTATGTGCCCCCTCCGGTAAGAGGGTCACCGTGGTTAAGTGGAGGGGGAAGAGGGGTCTTCCTCAACAGAGTGAATGCACTCATGGGGGCCTCTTGGGCTAGAGTCCGTGGCCATCAATTGTCTGCCTGGGTTTAGGCAATGGGCTTCCATGATTCCCTCCACTAAGGGAGACGAATTGAGCAGTGAGGGCCAGCTCCCACCAGGCCTAGGGATCGACCCTGTCCTACTGGGAGGGAGGTTGTGTCCCATGTGAATCGCCCAACCTCATCAAGGGGGCGGTGCAGGGGGGATGGGTTAGTTGTTGTTCCGGGGGGGAGTCCTGCCACCAGGAGTCAAGCACCAGGCGTGGGGGGGGGGGCGGGGGTGCCCGATGCTGTCTACTAGGCCTCGAGGGGGCCTGGCAGCGATCTGGGTGGTTATAACCCAGGTGGTGACCAGGGTTGAAAACTCTCCCAGAGTTGTCTGGGGCCCCCCCGGAGGGGTTTGAACTGAAGTTATGGTGGTGAGAAATCCTCACCAGCAACAGTAAAGGGGGGAAGACAGGGAAAACACAGAGGATGTGGAAGTGGCCCCGGCTGGAGGAGGCCAAAATATTTTAACTCTCCCCTTGGGTCAAGGGTGGTGCCCATGATGGACAAGGTCCCCCCAGGGAAGAGGGCATCTCCCCTGAACGGCAAGTTGAGGGCGACCTGCAGTGAAGCCGGGAAGACTCTGGCTTCCAGCAGCCAGGCTGTGCAGTGCAGGGTTACGGCGGAGGCCATAGTTTGGGCTGCCATATCCACCGCGTCCCAGGATGAAAGGAGGCCTTGGGATGCTAATTTACCCTCCTCCAGGAAAGCCTCGTACTCGTCCCTCTCCTCCAGTGGGAGCAGGTGTCTAAATTTTTGGAGTGACTCCCACACATCCAACATGCATCAGCTAACGAGGGCCTGATTGTTCACAACCCTCAACTGGAAGGCTGAAGAGGAGTAGACTTTGAGGCCTAGTAAGTTGAGCTCCCTAGTTTCCCTCGATGTCGGGAGGGGATTGGGAGGGTCCTGTCCCGTCCCTAAGGCCGCCTCCACCGCTGCATGAGGAGGGGCTGGATGGTGGGTAAGTGAGGGGAACTCAGGCCCTAGATGTCTATACTTAAGGCCATCCGTATCCAAAACCGGGGAGATGGAACCCGGATTCTGCCAGCGGAAGGAGGCCAGGTCCCAAACGCTGAGGTGGAGGGGCACGGTAACCAGTGCTGCCAATGAAAAGAGTGGCCCAAAAAGAGTGTCCGAGGGTGACTCGGAGGACTGAACCTCCAGCCCATGTGGGCAGAGACATGGCACAGGAGGTCGAAGTGTGCCAACAAATCACCAATATAGGACGATGGTACCAGGTTCAATGTTTTCACTGGTGCCAGGGGGGGCCAGTGCCAGCGAGGTTTGATGGACCTCTTGCAGGGACCAATCCCAGAGGTGGTATTGAAAGGGTGATGCCAAGGCTGCTTGGAGCCACTTGAAGCCTCTTCCTCCAGGCTGGAACAGGGGGAAACCTCTCAGGATTCCCGAGGCGGCACTGGAGATGGGAAGGTGGTATGGTGCCATGGGGATGGCTCCACAGTACCAGGACTCCCAGGGGGCTCTGGTGTTCGGGGTCCTGGGGCTGGCGATGGAGAGGATGAACGGTGCTGCTTGCATGGTACCCAGGCCTTTGAAAGGAAGGCCAGCTTCCCACTTCTGGGTGGCGCCAGAGAAGGGGGTGTAGGCAACAGGAGGAATACCCTCGCTGCCTCCACTGCCTCCGGGGTCAATGGAGTCGGCACTGAGGCCAACTGGTCCCGGGGAGAGCCCTGTGCTGAGGGGGCGGGGCTTCTTTGGCGCCGCGGTGCCAAAGGCACCAAGCTGGTCCTCCAGCACCAATCGGTGTGGTGCTGGGCAGCAGGGTCCGGCACCGAACTGGCACACGGTGCTGCTGGAGGCCCCGAAGCTTCAGGGGAGGAGTGTTGGGCCTGCTGAGAGGCCAGGGCATGATGCCTCTGCTCCCTGTCCTCGATGGTCCTGGGTTTAAAGAACAGGTTGAGGGAGCATGTGGTGACCTTGTGGTTTTTGCCGAGGCACCAGAGGCACTTCTCATGGGGATCGTCCACTGGGAAGGCCTTGCTGCACTCGGCACAGGGCTTAAACCCCAGCATGGCGTACAGCGCTGCAGCGTGATGTTCCAGCCTGGAAAGGGAGACCTTCTTCGGGGGGAGCAAGTCCACAAATAGGTTGTCCCAGTCAGGTGAGAGGCTCATGCAAGCACAGGTTGCTTGCGAAGCAAGGAGCAGGCAGATCTACCGCCGACGCTGAGATGGAAGAAATGAAACTGGGGAGAGGCTGGGTGGCGGCCATCTATATAGCCATGGGGTGGTACGAGGGTCGAGGCCACCTGCCCTCTTCTGACAGGCTAGAGCAAAAGTTTCTGACCAATCTGGCGCTCCAGCACGGAGACACCTATTTCTAAATGTATCCGAGCAGCGCTCAAAGAAGAACAATACAATGCAGGAAAGACACTGTAGAGTCTTTTTCTGCCTAAAAGGTGCAGTACTAATGAAAAGCATAAAGTAGTGATGATGGCCCAACATTAGCCAGCTATATCAAGAACAAATCAAGGCAGCTATTTACCATTCAGTTTCCTCTGCAGATGCCAAAAGCAAAAACCCTACTCTTAGTTTTGAAATGCCCAACTCACTGACACAATACAGACACAGGACAGAAAAACCAACACACTCAGCCATTGGGGAATCCCTTCATACCAGTTTAAGGAAAGTCCCTGCTGGGGTAAAAGCTTTATGCCATTTCCTCTATCAAACCTCCCCCCCCCCCCCAAGGTGGCAGAAAGGGGACAGTCCTAGAAATACAGAAGGCCCCAAAGTGGTATTAAGCCATCTTTCCCCTCTGTATGTTCTGCTTCAAGCAGGGCTCAGCCATGCTTGAGAATCAGCCCTCCCACCTTTTGTTCTCCAGTGGATGTTTATTACTGTCACTCAGCAGGTTTGCATGCTCCCTGACAGCTGTTCAAGAACATCTGCCTTTTATTTTTAGTATGCCACCTACTCAGTTATGTACCAATATCAACCTGTTGGAAAAAGCTTGCTTTTGTTCTCATCCTACATTTGGAGTTGTGGAAACTAAGGACAAGGAAGAGCTTTTGTCAGACTCCTGAGTAAGCAGCTAAAAGAGAGATCTCTGGTACTGGAATTTAGCTTAATTACAAGATTGGTAATAAGGCAGGAAACATCTAGCATTGCCAGCTAGAACAGTTAGGGAACATCACATAAACAACCAAAGTAGCACGTGGGCTTTAGCAGTGTGTGAATTGGTCTGATTAGATAATCAAAATGGAATCTTCTTTGGAAAGTTTTAAGACTGGGTTGGACAAAGCACTGGCTGGGATGATTTAAGGGGAGTAGTTCTGCTTTTAGCAGGGGGTTAGACAAGATGACATCACGAGATTTCTTCCAGCCCTGATATTCTACGATTCTATGAAAATGCTCCTTGCTAGCCTTGCCATGACAATCTATGACCCAATGTGCTTTCTCTCTATATACTCATCTTCTGTGGTATCGCACAACAAACAATATATGTTTGTGTGATTCACACTGAGCCCTCTCCAATACTATACAGCATTTAGCTTCCTATGTTACTTGCTCCAAATACTTGGCTCTTTCCAGACCATCAAGGCTTGATTAGAAACCAAATTTAAAACCTGGTGAGTAGGATGAGTATGATAAGCCTCTAGATTTCATTATCAGGTCACATCTCTCTCTACATGCCTGTATCCATAAGCCATCACTTTACCAGCATACATTGCTGATTGTCAGAACACTGCTTGAAAGAGCACAGCATTGGTACGCCAATAAAAAAAATCCCCAATCCTCTAACCTAAAAGGCCTATAATGGTTTGAAACTCCTTGACTTAAAGAAATACCTGAGACTACTGGGGCTCAGAGCTTTGGTATCAGCATCAACTCTGTGATGTGCTCTGTTGATGCTAAATCAAAGGGCAGAGTACCAACTTTTACTTCTACCAATAAAAGTTGGTCCAATAAAAAAAAAAAAAAATTACCTCTCCCACCTGTTCCCTCTCCTAGACTGTGACCAACACAGCTACAATACTGCAAACAATTCTAAATCTCTCAGCTAATAAAATCCACTTGGCTCAGCATGGCCATATACTTGAATCAACTTTTCTACTTCAGTTTACAGAGCAAAGTGGGGTAAACTGAATTTCAGTGTCCTCCTCCTCCTGGAACTTGTACAGACTAACCTGAACAGAAATATAATATCGTGTAACTAAAGTTTCATTGAAGAATCCTTGCAAGATGAAGATTTTGAAGTGAAATCCTTGGAACAACTTTTTGTAAGGAGGATAGTTACTTACCTGTAACGTCTGTTCTTCGAGATGCGCTGCTCACTTCCATTCCACTCTGGGGTTGCAGGCGCCAGTGTGCCCAATCACCAGAAATCTTTACCCTAGCCCGCTCTGCAGGACCAGCAGTGGAGCCCCCTGTAGTGGCGCGCACACCACCCTGGTTAACTACCCCCACTGGTCCTGCAAGTGCTCAGTCTCTTCTTTCCGCTAACTCCGAAAGCGGGGACAGTGGGCGGGTGTGGAATAGAAGTGAACAGCGCATCTTGAAGAACAGAAGTAACAGGTAAGTAACCATTCTCTTCCTTCTTTGAGCAGCTGCTCACATACATTCCACCTTGGGCAGATGACAAGCCTTACTGCGGATGGTGGGTGGAGTTAAGAGAGACTGGAGTGAAGGACAGCCCTGCCAAAGGCTGCATCATCCCTAGCTTGCTGCACTAAAGCATAATGGGAGGTAAAGGTATGGACCGACACCCAAGTCGCCGCACGACAGATGTCCCGGACTGGCACTCTCACCAGGAAGGCTGCCAATGAGGCTTGTGCCCTGGTCGAGGGGGCCCTCACCTCCCTGGGTAGCAGGACGTGTGCTAACTCGTAGCAAGTTCTGATACAGGATGCAATCCAAGTAGAAATTGTCTGAGATGAAACAGGGTTCCCTTTTACCCAATCCGCTACTGCCACGAAGAGTTGGGTAGTTTTTCTAAAAGGCTTCGTTCTCTCAATGTAAAAGGCCAGAGCCCTTCTCACATCCAGCTGGCTGATGAGATAGCAGTACCGTTGGCCATTATCTTTGAAAACTCGTGGCGAACAGGGGAGGTGCCAGAGGACTGGAAAAAAGCAAATATAATACCTATCTTCAAGAAAGGCAAAAAGGATGATCCAGGGAATTACAGACCTGTCAGCCTCACCTCAATCCCTGGAAAAATTATGGAGCAGATTCTCAAAGAATCCATCCTGAAACATTTGGAGGAAAATAGAGTAATCAGGAACAGTCAGCATGGATTCACCAAGGGTAAATCATGCCTGACCAACCTCATCGCCTTCTATGATGAGATGACTGGATTTGTGGATGCGGGAAGAGCCGTTGATGTGATATACTTTGACTTTAGCAAGGCTTTTGATACAGTTTCCCACAACATTCTCATTGGCAAATTAAGGAAGTATGGGTTAGATGCGTGGACTGTAAGGTGGATAGAAAACTGGCTAGATCAATGGTTTCAGCGTGTAGGAATCAATGGCTCCATGTCAAGTT
Organism: Podocnemis expansa; assembly: GCA_007922195.1. Taxonomy (NCBI): domain Eukaryota; kingdom Metazoa; phylum Chordata; order Testudines; family Podocnemididae; genus Podocnemis; species Podocnemis expansa. The sequence goes on from ML682016.1 coordinate 25,905,603, forward strand.
GGCAAGCAGTAAAAAGTGGTGTGCCCCAGGGGTTGGTCCTGGGGCCAGTTCTGTTCAATGTTTTCATTAATGATCTGGATGATGGGATAGATTGCACACTTAGTAAGTTTGCAGATGATACCAAACTGGGGGGGAACGGTAGACACCCTAGAGGGCAGGGACAGGATTCAGGGAGACCTAGACAAATTGGAGCAGTGGGCCAAGAGGAATCTCATGAGGTTCAACAAGGACAAGTGTAAAATCCTGCACTTGGGACGAAAAAACCCCATGTACTGCTACAGGCTGGGGAGTGATCAGCTAAATAGCAGCACTGGAGAAAAGGACCTGGGAGTCATGGTGGATGGGAAGCTGGATATGAGCCAGCAGTGTGCGCTTGCTGCCAGAAAGGCCAATGGCATACTGGGCTGCATCAGAAGAAGTGTTGCCAGCAGATCGAGGGATGTGATCATTCCCCTCTATTCTGCACTAGTGAGGCCACATCTAGAATACTGTGTCCAGTTTTGGGCTCCCCACTACAAAAAGGACATGGACAAATTAGAGAGAGTCCAGAGGAGGGCAACAAAAATGATCAAAGGGCTGGAGCACAAGCCCTATGAAGAAAGACTGAAGGAACTAGGCTTATTTAGCCTGCAGAAGAGAAGCCTGAGGGGGGATTTGATAGCAACCTTCAACTACTTGAAGGGTTGCTCCAAGGAGGATGGAGCTCGACTGTTCTCGGTAGTAACAGAGGGCAGAACGAGAAGCAATGGTTTCAAGTTACAGCTGGGGTGGTCCAGGCTGGATATTAGGAGAAACTTCCTTACTAGGTGAGTGGTGAAGCATTGGAATAAGCTGCCTAGGGAGGTGGTGGAATCTCCATCTCTGGAGGTGTTCAAGGCCCAGCTGGACAAAACCCTGAGTGGGATGATCTAATGGGAGTGGTCCTGCTTTTTTTGGCAGGGGGTTGGACTAGATGACCTCGTGGGGTCCCTTCCAACCCTATGATTCTATGATTCTATGTGCCACCTCTTCTGCTCACTGGTCGAATGGGGTTTGGGGTAGAACACAGGGAGGAATATGTCTTGATTGAGGTGGAAGTCCGAAACTACATTCGGGAGGAACGCCGGGTGAGGTCTGAGTTGCACCTTATCCTTGAAAAGACCGTGTATGAGGTCTCAGAGGACAGAGCTTTCAACTCCGAGACCCTCCTCGCGGAGGTAATGACTACTAAAAACGCCACCTTCTGTGATAAAGCCAATAACGGAGAGGAAGCCAACGGTTCGAATGGTGGGCCCGTCAAAATCCGGAGGACCAAGTTCAAGTCCCATTGAGGAGGGGGTGGCCGAGTCGAGGGAAAAACCCATTCCAACCTCTTTAAAAACCTCACTACCAGGGGGTAGGAGAAGGTGGCTTGACCCACAAAGGGAATGTGGGCTGCCGAGATTCCTTCCAGGTGGACCTTTAAAGAGGCCAGCGCAAGGCCTTGGTGTTTCAGTTCCAATAAATAGTTTAATATATCTTGAATGAGAGCGAAGCATGGGTCCAACTTCCTGGCCTGGGCCCACCTGCAGAACGGCAACCACTTGGCTCCATATGTCGCACAGGTCGAGGTTTTCCTGCTAGCCATCAAGCTGCGTCTCACCTGGGCTGAACAGGCAAGCTCCTCCGAGGTCAACCAGAGAGTCTCCAGGCCATCAGGTGGAGTGACCTCAGGTCTGGGTGGAGAAGACGGCCCCGGTCCTGAGTTAAGAGATCATGCCGCAATGGGAGTTCCCATGGCAGAACTATCGAAAGGTCCATCAGCACATGATAGCAGTGCTGGCATGGCCAGGCAGGGGCAATCAAGATTACCTGGGCCTTGTCCCTCTTTATCTTCAGCAAAACCCTGTGAATTAGCGGGAATGGTGGAAACACATACATTAGCGGGCCTCCCCAAGACAGCAGGAAGGCATCTGGAAGGGAGCCGGCTTCCCACCCCCTCAGGGAGCAAAACTGGCGACACTTTCGGTTCTCCCAGGTGGCAAACAGATCGACCAGGGGAAACCCCCAGGTGCAGAAAATTGAATCTAGCACTCCTGGGTGTAGAGACCATTCGTATCGAGAGATGAAGTGTCTGCTGAGGTGATCCGCCCTGTTGTTCCTCGCCCTGGGAGGTGAGAAGCCACAACATGAAAATTGCAGGTCACTGCTAGGTCCCAAAGATGCATCGTCTCATGGCACAACACCGGCGAGCAAGCGCCCCCCAGCGGTTTACATAACATATGGCCGTTGAATTGTCCGTCAGGACCTGAACTGAGCAACCCCGCAGCTTCGTCTGAAACACCCAGTAGGCAAGTCTGATGACCCTTAGCTCCCTCACATTGATATGAAGACGCCTCTCTGCATCTGACCACTTTCCTTGCATGCTGAGGCCTATGCTGAGATGCGCACCCCAGCCCAGGTCCGAGGCGTCCGTGATCAGCATCACCGAAGGAGCGTCTGTCCCAAAAGGAACTCCCTCCAAGGCGAACTGCGGACTCTGCTACCATTCCAGCTGTGACAGGACTCCGTGTGGGACCATCACCACTTTGTCCAAAAGATGTCTGCTGGGGCAGAATACCGACCGAAGCCACTCCTGAAACGGCCTGAGTCTGAGGCGGGCCAGGCGTACTACGCTGGTGGATGCAGCCATGTGACCCAAGAGTCTGAGGCAGTGCGTGGCCGTAGTGGTTGTTCTTTGCTTGAGATTGGAGATCATGTTTGACATGGCCTCGAACCTGGCCCTTGGGAGGAAAGCCCTGGCCTGGGTCGAGTCCAAAACTACCCCTATAAACTCCAAACTCTGAACCAGGCGTAATTGTGATTTCTGGTCATTGACAATGAGGCCCAGGCGATCGCATAACAACCAGACCACCTGAACATTGGCTCGAACGTGTCTCCTTGATTGGCCCCTGATCAGCCACTCGTCGAGGTATGGAAAAATGTGAACGCCCTTCCTCCGCAGGTGAGCTGCGACAACGGCAACACATTTCGTGAAGACCCTCAGTGCCAGGGAAAGGCTGAAGGGAAGGGCAGTAAACTGCAGGTGCCAATGCCCCCTCATGAAGTGCAGGAAGCGTCTGTGTTGAGGCTTGATTACCACGTGGAAATAGGCACCCTGCAGGTCGAGGGCGGCGAACTAATCCGCAGGATCCAGTGAAGGGATGATTTGCTTGAGGGTCACCATTCTGAATTTTAGCTTCCTTAGGAACCTGTTTAGGCCACGTAGGTCGAGGATGGGTCTTAACCCCTCGTTTGATTTGGGGATCAGAAAATAACGGGAGCAGAACCCCTTCCCTTCTTGTCCTCTTGGAACCTCTTCCACGGCGCCTAGCCCTAGAAGATTGTCCACCTCTTGATTCAGGCGTAGTTCGTGAGAGGTGTCCCTGAAGAGGGACTGGGAATGGGGAGGGAGGTTGAGGGGTCTGGCACGGAACTGCAGCGAGTAACCATCCCACACCATTCTCAAGACCCAACGGTCCGTAGTAATGGAGGCTCATTGGGAATAAAAGGGGGACAGCCTGTTTCAGAAGGAGGGGTTGAAAGGATCCTGAAGTTGGGTAGTCAGTTCGCCGTTCTCATGCGTCGCATCAAAATCGCCGCCCCTGGTTGCTGGAGCAACAATGGCTGGGCTGAGATGCCCTGCTCTGAGAGTTGTTAGGTCTACTCCTGGGAACTCTCCCACTGTCTCTGTCCCTCTGCCTGGTTGGCCTGTTGGCAAACGGCTGTCTCGGCTGAGAGGGGACCTGAGGAACTTGCTGTCTGAAAGGGCACTGAGATGACATAGGCGAGAAAAGTCCCAAAGATCCAAGAGTTGCGGCCGAATCCTTTAGACTGTGGAGCTTGGCGTCCGTCTGGTCTGAGAAAAGTGACGTACCATCGAAAGGTAAGTCCTGAATCAACTGTTGGACCAAAGGAGGTAGACCTGATGCTTGCAACCATGCCGCTCTATGTAGAGTAACAGTGGAGGCAATGGTCCTGCCCGCTGAATCGGCTGCGTCCCAAGAGGCTTGCAGAGCTGCCCTCGCGACCACGAAGCCCTCCTCTAGGATGGTATTAAAATCCATGCAGCGATCCGAAGGAAGGAGCTGAGCAAGTCTCGCCAGGGAGTCCCAGAAGTTGTAATTATATCTCCCCAGGAGGGCCTGGTGATTCGCCACCTGAAGCTGCATGGTTGCTGTAAAATAAAATTTTTTCCCAAACGTATCAAGAGTCTTTGCCTCCTTGTTCTTTGGAGTGGACGCTGGCTGACCCTGGTGCTCTTGCTGATTCACAGCGTCTACTACCAATGAAGAGGGGGCGGGATGCATGTACAAATATTGGAAAGTAGTGGCCGGAACATAGTATTTCTTCTCAGTGCCTCCTGAGGTGGGGGCCACAGAGGAGGGAGTTTGCCAAATGGATCTGGCAATCCGTAGCACGCCCTCATGGACAGGAAGGGCCAACCTAGTGGAGGCTGAGGCCGACAGCACGTTGAACAGCGAATCTGAAGATTCCTTCACTTCCTCCACCTCCAAGCCCAGGTTGGATGCTAATCTACGAAGAAGGTCCTGGTCCGCCTTAAAATCATCAAGTGGTGAGGAAGGGGCACAGTGTGCCTCATCATCCGATGAAGCGGAGGGGGAGCGATGGGTTGTCGCGGGAGAGTGTTGATGTTCTGACTGGTCCCGAGTTTCCCCCGACACTGATCTCCAACCCCTAGTGCCGTCAGTCTGTGAGCTATGGTGCACCTGGGCATCATGTGGAAACACCCAGGAAGCCCAACAAGGCCAATTCGCCAGCCAACCCTGGGGAGGGGGGCCATCACAGGTGGTTGGTCTCGCCCCAGATCTGGATGATTCTGCGATCTCACTTGCCCCCGAGAGGTGCCCTCCGAGACCAACAAAGATGGTGAGTATGAAGAGGAACAGCAGGAAGGATTTCCCCACTGACGATGAGACTTTTTAGATGGAACATGCCCCTGGGGGAGGGGGGCGGACAAAGAGCAGTGCCTGGGACCCCAGTGCCGTGGTATCGGAGATGGAGAAGAGGACAGGGAGCAGACCTCCTTCTCCCTGAGTGCCTCGGACCCGTGGTGCCTCTTGCGGAAGCACCTGTCCGCCCCTACGCGGCCTTGACTCAAAGTGGGGGACCGTACCGGTGCCTGGGTGGTATGCTCCCTGGGACACGACTCCCGCACCCGCCACGGCGAGTCTTGGGGCGCCACTGGCGCTGGTAGGGAGGGTGGAGCGTTCGTCGGCACCGCACCGCACCATGCCAGCAAGCTCAAAGAGGACTTGCCCCATGACGGCAGGCGGGACGACAGAGCTGCAGCCCGCGGCAGTGAAGGTAAGGCTGCCGGAGCCCTCGCCACTTCATAAGCCTCTGGTGTTGAGAGGGCTGGCAGTGACATTGATCTGGAGCCGCCTGGGGTCAAGGGAGTGCCCCTGTGCTCGTGGTTAGAGTGTTCCCAACCCACACAGGCTTCCTTATGCACAGCTGCTGCGGCCGGTGTGGAACGTGTCCCTTCAGCCGGATGGCTCGTCGGTACTGGGGCCATAGGCTGCCCTGGAGTTTCTGCCGCCGCCGAGGCCAGACTTGCCACAGGGGAGGTACACGGTGGATCCATCGCTGGACTCAAAGCTGATTCCATCAGGAGGGCTTTTAGGCGAATGTCCCTGTCCTTCTTAGTCCAGGGCTTGAACGCCTTGCAGATTTTGCAGAGCTGTGGGCAGTGTCTCTCTCCCAGGCACTTCAAACAGCGATCGTGGGGATCGCTGACAGAGAACGCCTTGCTGCAAGTGGCGCAAGGCTTAAACCCTAGTGAACAGGGCATAGCCCCTAAGGGGAAACTAAATCCGAGCCAAGTAAGGGAATACTAACTAAATAACTTACTAACTGACTAAACTCTAACTAAACTATCCAACTAATACAAGCCAAAGTGTTCCCGGTGACCATCATGAAATGGCAGAAAGAAAGAACTGAGCGCTTGCCGGACCAGCGGGGGTAGTGAACCAGGGTGGCGTGTGCTCCACTACAGGGGGCTCCACTGCTGGTCCTGGAGAGTGGGCTACGGTAAAGATTTCCGGTGATCAGGCACACTGGCACGTGCAACCCCAGGGTAGAATGTATGTGAGCAGCTGCTCAAAGAAGAGCTGATCTTTCGGTTCTGCAGTGCAGCTGCACAGTTTCCGAGCAGCTCCTTCCTGATTACACCATTCACAAAGGGGCCAACAAACATGCAAAGGAAAAGTATGAGATTGAGAAGAGGAAAGAGGCAAATTACGTGTTTGTTATCTCAGAAAGGAAAGATCCATGGTAGGAATGACCAATCTTTTGAGATATTTAAATCAAGTGTGAACAAAATACTAGGAAATATATTATATGGAGCTGGACAGACATCAGACTAGAGAATTGAATTGTTGTGACTTTATAGACCTAGGGAAGGTCAAGTTAAACAGAACCAGAGTGAAATTCTTTAACTTCTACTTTATTTGCATAAAGAGCTGACTAAGCAAATATGCTCTTTACCATGTGCTGGAAGATGCTAAATCTACTAAAAAATGGTGAATTCTGCAGACAAAAGTGCACTATGAAGATTGCCCTCTCAGTAATCTTAGAAGGATGCACCCTAGAAAATGGGAGAAAAAGAGAATCCCAACTTTATTTCCACCCCCAAGACTGGGCATAGAGCTGGAGATGAAGAGGTCCATAATCTTTAACCTTCAAAATTGTGTGAGGTGTTACCTCACCTGGATAGGGTTGCAGAGAAACTGGTAGGCCTGTTAAGCAGAAGTCCCATCTTGAGATGGCTGAGGAGGATAGCTGGCACACCTGGTCTCAATCCGGCAATATGGTCAGAACTCCTACCCTCCTCTCAGAGCCAGGAGAGGTGCTAGGAGTATTGGTTCCCCACTGCTTTGGCCCACAGAGTCCCACTTCTAAATTTGTTGTTGCTGTCTGTATTTATCTTGGCTTAGGGTGTCCTTTCTTTCTAAGTCTGCTTCTTCTGGAAAAGAGGGGTATGTCTACACTTAGAGCTAAATTCGAACTGACAGTCATCAATTCGAATTCTATTAAGTGCATGGACACACTGGCTCTACTCAATTCGAACTGAAGAACTCCTCAGTTCGAATTGATGGAAGCTGACTTTGAATTGGTCAAACCCAGTGTGGCCATGTCATTTCGAACTATTAGTTTGAAGTAGCCACAGCTTGATTTTCCCTATACAATAGCGTCCCTTACCTAATTCAAACTAGAAAGTCCCGTTCATGGACATGCCAATTTGAACTGGATTTTCTAATGTGGCCATGTCAATTCGAATTGACTGAATTCGAATTAATAATTATTAGTTCGAATTGATTAATTCGAATTGATTAATTCAAATTGAAATTTTAAGTGTAGACATAGCCAAAGTGATTGACAGGGGACATGATCAATTTCCAAAGGGACAGATGTGTTAGTCTAGTCCAGCAAAAAAACCAAGGAATCATGTGGTACTTTAAGACTAACAGATTTATTTTTCGCATGAGCTTTCGTGGGAGAAAATCCCACTTCATCGGTATCTGATGAAGTGGGATTTTCTCCCACAAAAGCTCATGCGAAAAATAAATCTGTTAGTCTTAAAGTGCCACACAACTCCTTGTTTTTTTAGGGGACATGATAACAGTTTTCAAGTACCTAAAATGGTGTTATGAGGAGGTGGGAGAACAATTATTCTCATTAACTGCCAATGATAGAACTGGAAGCAATGGGCTTAAATTACAGCAAGGGAGGTTTAGGCTGAATATTAGGAAAAAATTCCTAATTATCAGGGTGATTAACCACGAAATCAGTTGCCTAGGGACCTTGTGGAATATCCATCATTGGAAATTTTTAAGAGCAGGTTAGACAGACACCTGTCAGGGATGGTATAAGATGGTACTTGGTCCTGCTTTGAGTGCAGGGAACTGAACTAGATGACCTCTCGTGCTCCCTTCCAGTTTCTATGATTCTATTATTCTCTTCTTTCTTTTCTCTCACCCTTCTTCTTTTTCGCTAAACTCCATTTTTGCTTTTACATCTTTTTGTGCATGTTTTGCTTGAAAAGTTAAAAGTTAAAGCCACAGTTGGATTTACTTAACTGAAAGCATTTTACTGGTTTTGAAGATATCGCTGCCAGGCAATGAGGAATATTGCTACTGTTTAATGCCTGGAAAGCAGCTTGAGAAAAGCAGTAAATTAATTAAAGAAGGTTCTATCCCAAAGATTAAAAGTTTGCCAGCATGAAGCACTCTTGTTTAAAGGAACAGTCTCTCCCAGATAAGATTTTAAAGGAAGGGAGAAAGGAGACAGAGTCTTTGATCTCTGGTAGGTGGAAAGTTGGAGACGGGACTCATTGAAATTTAACTCTGGGATACAGTTTGAGACCAAAGCTATTAGAACCCCGCACAATCAAACAATGCAGAACCTAGAGTCCCAGAAGACATGACCCTGAAGGCAGGTCTTTTCTGAGGCCATCAGTTTTAAAGTTCCTGATCAACTACTGGGGTCTGTGAAGACCTGCTCAGATGAACAGGAAGGTTAAGCTCAGAAGACCACTTTGGCAACTGGGTACTGCTGAGTGGAAGGGAGGGTCCAACCTGGCTTTCACTTACCATATGGACAAGCCAGGAGTTAGGCCTTCGAACTAGAGCATGCAAGTTATTAAACTGAAACACACAAGTTATGTAAGACTGCCACCAAAAAGGGCAGGCAGCATAGACCTGGCTGATCATTGGGAGACACCCAACTGTTTTATTGGGAGTGGTGAGCATTAGAGGCTTAGTGCATGTGTTCTGTTGATTTGTAGCTAACTGAAAGCCTGGAGCCTACAGAGGGATAGATCCTAGAGCCCACAGATGGGCAAAGCTGGGTCCATTGCACCCTGAGTTCTCACAAAGAAGGGTAGAGTCTTAAATTGTGCTGGCAACCTTTGGACCAACACTGAGTTAAACACTGAAGGTGAACAGAATACTCATGCCCTTCTGCCTGTCAAGTTTCATAACCTTGTGGCAGAATGACCATCCCAGACACCAAAAAAGGGGACCAGGAGGGGCCGGGGCTAGGTGGGTGCCCCCACACTCCTTTCAAAAGGAATAGTGGCAGTCCCTGCTCATGAGGATAGGATGCCTTCCAGGGAAAGGAGGCAACAGAGTCTACTTGTAAGATACCTGAAGTACACTATACTAGCATGAAGCCAAAATCAGGGAAAGATGTGATAAAAGCAGAATTTGGGAAAGCTGCCAGTAATCTGTCAAGTTTGATGTTCCTGCAGGTAAGGCAGCTGTGTTGCAGGGATTGTACTTGGTGGCTATGTTTTTACCAGTAAAGTGCAATACTGTAAGAAATGAATGAAAAAAGCACAAGAAACAACATTGAGTGAGAGAATGGAATTTTAAGATCACAAAACTATGTTGCCAATAAAACTTTAAAAGCTATAGCAGCAAAGAATGATACAATAAAGCTATAGTAAAATTGATGCAGAGACTCCCAAAGTGGTATAGATATCCAAACAAAGCAGAAGCTGGCCTGCAAGAAATAATTAAGGGGCTTTTGCACCAGGGGATTTATTGGAACGGTTAAGCCCACTAATGCTTGCCCTCTGACTAGACCCTAAAAGTGATGATAGGATTTGGAGACTGGTAGTGGCTTTTTACTCCCTTAATTGGGTGACCCTGCTGATGGCCTTCACTGGAGGAAGGAGCAATGGTTTTCAGTTCTGGATTTGGTCTATGCTTTCTTTGCTATCCCTTTACTTCAGGGCAGCTATTACAATTTTGCTTTTATCCTCCAAGGGAAGCAGTTGTGTTTTGCTAGAACTCCCACGGGCTAGAATAATTTCCCTATTATTAGTTATGTTCATGTAGTCAGGATGTGGGATGGGATGCCTGAATCAGACAAGTTCCAACAGGGCAGCCATGTTAGTCTAATTCAGCAAAAACAAAGAGTATTGTGGCACTTTTAAAGACTAACGAATTTATACACTACATGAGTTTTCACAGCAGAAATCCCACTTCATCAGACCCTTGTGTCTCTTTTTATATGGGTGACATCCTATCTTCCAGAGCAGGGAAGAGATTGTAGAAGTACTGGATAGGGTGTTACAAAAGATTCGGGAAACTGGGTTTAAGGTAAGCCCAAAGAAAGCCCAGATGTGCTCCCAACATGCAAATTATCTTGGTGTGGTTTTGAGATAGGGCAGGCATTCCCCTGATCACAGAGGTTACAGATGATTATTAAACTTCAAGCTCCTACAGATGTAACTGCTCCTAAGTCCTTTCTGGGAATGATTAATTTCTCTTGAAACTTGATTGATGGATTTTCAGAGAAGGCAGCCCCACTGCTGGAATTGGTAAAGAGAGTTGGAATGGAACTGAGCCTCTCTGCAACAGGAAGCAGGCCTTAGTTCAGGCTCCAGCTTTAGCGTATCCTTGGGTGACACAACTGTTTGGGTTACAATTGGCAACAACCAAAAGAGAATGGGGAGCTGTGCTGAATCAGGATCATGGAACAGAACTCCATCCTGTGGCTTATGCCTTCAAAATTGTAAATGAAGTGGAAAGGACATTTTGGCATTAGCTTGGGTTTTGCAGAATTTGGAATACCTGGTGGTACTGCCTTCTGTGTTAAGTGAAATATAAGACAATGTGGGTGGTATATGGTTTGTAGCTGGATCCTGTTGTTATAAATAAGAGGAAGAACGAGAAGTAGTTTGGATGGTAACCAGTTTGATTGGAAGCTTGTTTAGAGGAATTTGGAAACAAATAGGAAAGTATCAATAATGCTTTACAGCCACAAGATATATATTTAGAAGTAATAGAAGGAAAATATAATTTTGTTATACTTGTAAAAGAAAAGACTAGTAGGATCTTATTTAGGGTAACAAGGCAATACTCTGCATATATTGTAAAGGTAAGAATATAAAAAAGCAGTCACATTCACACACACATGCATATACAAGAAGTTCTGCAAGCTGGTGTCATACAATTACTGGTCCTTTTATGTGTTGCTCTAGCCGGCCTAGCAGCCAGCTAAGCTCAGCAAAAGGAGGGAGCCGGGGCCTCTGTCAGTTGCAAATCTGATGCTCCAAGATGACAGCTGCAAACTGGGACCCAAAGTTTCCATGTTTTTACCCCATCTTTTATACTTGCTGGCTCTCATGTAAGTCTAGAGGCCTTGCTGTGTCATGGTACCTCCAGATTTAGTATGGTTGTTTAGCATGGCAACACCAGCTAAACTGAAGAATAACTATTTTCTTATTTCCATATTTTCTTTTTTACCAGGGTGGATCCTTCTGTACGTTAGGGTCATTTATTTGCACTTTAGGCTCAAGCTGTCTTTGGGGCTCAAGGTCAGGATGGCAGTCTTCATCTTTACCTCTCTTTTTGTTGTCAGAGCAGTTTAGGCTGATATCTCTTTATGCCCTGCACATACATTCCTCACTCAAACACAGGAGCGTCGCTGCCCCAGGGAAAGAACCAGGGCACAGGCATGGGCCCTGCCCCCTGCAGCCCTGATTCTCCACCCGGGCCTGATCTGGCCTCAGGCTCCTACTGCCACCAGCCTGGCCCTGGATGCCCTGGCTGGGGCCAGCCCAGAAGAGGTGGGTGCCGCCACAGGAGGCCTGGCCTGAATTTGTGGCTGGGACTGGGCTGGGAGCGGCAGGTGCTGCCGTCGGCAGCTGAGCACCGGATCTCTAGACGGGAACAGGGTTGGTCTGCCCTGGATATTTGGGGCACTGGCGCTGGGACTCAGGGCATGTGCCCCCTGTGCTAGGTGCCAGCAACGTCCCTGCTCACACACACAAATTCATCAAGATGATTTTAGGTTCAATAGTATACATCTGAGGAAAGAGTTTACTCCAAGAAATTAAAAAAATGGAGTCCACTTATCCCACACTAAACAGGACTATACCATCAGAGCTGGATTAACTGGCCTGGGGGCCCATGTCCCCTTCCCCCCACTGCAGGGCCCTCACCACCACCTGGACCCCTGCCCCCCCAGCACAGAGGCCTGTCACTGGGGGAGGGGCTCCTGAGGACAAAGGGTGCTCCCACTCCGACCAATCACGACCCCTTTGCAGCCCCCCAGGAACAGACCAGCCAGCCCAGGGGTGAGGTGGGAGCATAGAGCCCAGCCTCTGGCTCCAGGTCCCCCTCATCCCCCAGCACCAGCAAGACAGAAGCGCTCTTAGCGCTCCAGCCCTACCGACACTGAACGGGGCGAGAAGGACTGGAAGAAGTTTCAGTGGCTAGAGACTGAGCCCCCCTTTTTGGCCAGGGCCTAGACTTCATCTCCTAAAGCCCCTGCAGTAATAGAGCCCTGTATACAATTATCATAACAATAAAGTAAACATTTATATCTACCTCTAAGCTCACTTATACAATAAAACAAAGCAGCTACATTGGATTCATTTGCAGAGCTTCTAGGAATGGTTCACAATTTTGCCATTAATTCATTTACATATTAATTTGTGGTTATTTATATAGGCAACAATTGTGTATGTTTTAGAAGTTGCTGCTTTGTTCTCATAATTAATCATTTGCACAATGTAATTAATAATGTCCTTGAAAATAAGTGTTTTTGTTAAATCATTATTAACAAGGAATATGATTTTAAATTTTGTGTGCCTAAATTGATATACAGCCCATTAAGTGCCTAAATTGATATACAGCCCATTAAGAGTAAAATACACCTTATACTCTAATGCAATGCCTGTACCTGTTGGGAATGAATTTGATTGTTGTAAAAATTTTATTTGGATATTCCCCATTTAAGGAATTATTTGCAAGTTGCCAGTCAGAAGGTATGCAGAGTCATGGTTACTCTCCACCATACTACTAAAGAGATTAAATAAGAGACTGAGAGGTTTAGCCAAGATCTGGAATACAGTTGATGGGAGACATGGTTGGGATGGTTCCCCATGGGCTTGGGGATTCTTAATCTGGATTTACATACAATTGTGGTGATTCTAATGTTGCAGATGGCATTGCTTTTTGTGTTCCTAGTAGTGACATGCAGCTGAATAAGGAGGAAGATCGATCAACTGAAAGCCAGAGATTCTGCAGGACAACGGACACTTCCCAACATAAGTACATGGGGTCTGGTTTTTAATGAGGCAAAAACCAGGAGTGAAACCTGAGAGTGCCAGCGAGAAGATTCTTGCTCATTCTTGGTTGATAGCCTTGAGCCTAATGCGGGGCCTTCACAAGTAATCTACTGAACTCGTTACAAATGTGTAAAGGCCTTAATATTAAAGGTAGATGGCATTTAGAGAGGGGAATGTTAACCTGTATATGAGGGGCTTTGCATCCCAGAAATTGACCAAGTAATAGCAGCCATTTTATGTGCATTCAGTCACCATGAAATAATGAACTAGAGCACATAATTAAGGGTTAATTTGAATAAGCAGGGCTTCTAGAGGCCAGGTCAGTGCAGGCTGGCCATTTTTGTTAGCCAGAAAGGGAGGATGGGAGAAGAAAGTCAACAATTTGGGACTGAAAGAAAACAAATAGATGGGAAACTTGAATTTAGACCTCTCATACAGAAGTTTATTATGGCTAAGATTTCTAGGAATTTCTTTTGATGAACAATGTACTGAAGTTAGAAGAAAAGATGATCCCATAGGGATCACTATGACCTAGGTGTTTTGTAAAAATTAGCTATAAAAGATTGGGTAACAGTAAATACCTCAATGTAGTCTAAGGGAACTCTTCTTAGGGCAAGGTGTTTACACCTAAACTCCTCATCAGCTGGACAGAAAGAGGGCCCCTGGAAGCCCAGCTCGTGATAACTCAAAACCATCTGAAACTATAGGTAACTATATTTGGGATGTTCTGTACCTATGGCTTACATTTGTGTGTGCTTAAATCTAATAAATCTAATAAATCCAAGTTTTAGACGAAAGCATACTTAATGATAGAAGATTATGATTGGAAAAGCCCTCAGGAGTCATCTAGTCCAACCCCTTCTCAAAGAGAGGCCAACCATAACTATATCATCCCTAATCAGCGCTAAGTGCTGTGTTCCTATTGTTTAATTCCTAAAACCAGCTGGAATGAAACAAGTTAAGTTACCACTGCTGTGGGTCCTGAAAACCCTGGCAAACAAGGTACCTTCCTGCTAAGTCCAGAGTTTCCAACCACCGACAATCTTCAGAACCCCCTGGATGCCATAATTCTTTAAAAGCAAACAACACAGCAGCCAGAAAAAAAGAATCTGGGATGGATCTATGAGAGGAAAGCTTTAGATTTTATCATAACAGAATTTCTGCAGATAGAATGAAAAAGAATCAAGTCTCCTGATGTAAGGGCCCATGTAAGTGGATGCACAACTGGGAAACAGAGCTACTAAACTGGTAGGTAAGAAAGAGAAGAGAATTGAAACAAAAGTCTGATAGACGATGACATTCTACTACATCCTCCTGTGTGCAGCATCCCCAATAACAGCCTATAATTTCAGGGCTAATCAATTTCATTTGGAGGGTACAATTACCCACAGCTGCCAAATCCTAGCAGAGTCTAATCCTACTGGTATTTTCAAAAACGCCCTAGATCAGGGTGGACAAAATTGACTCACAGCTAGGCGCCAGCAATTTTTACTTTTGGTTGCCAGAGGGCACTCCTCCATTACATTTCAACAGTAGAGCTAGGCAAAAGGCTAATAAAACTGGTCACCATGGTGACCAGAAACATTGATTTGTCAAGGCCTGCCTTAGATCCAGATTACTTGACTGTGGGGCCAGGGGAAGGGATGGTGCTCACAATATTCACATTACTAATCCTCTGAGATGTATTCAGGCTCCACAGTTTTACATGATTTAGGCTTTACAGTCATGACTAGAGCCTCCTTAACAGGATGCAGTCTGCTTGGCCTGTTCCACCTTCTAAGAGGAGGGCAATAACCTGATTTCTTAGCACATGGAAAGACATATCTGTAAGCAAGGAGCAGCCTACCTCCAATATTCCCTTCTATACCAACGATTAATGCTAGAAACAACCTTCTCTTTTCTTTATTAGAGTAGTAGTGACTGTTTCATGAAAGCTTAAAATTTGCTCAAAATAGTGAGTTATAAAAAAATAACATTCTCCCTATAGTGCCTCTCAGGTTCAAAGGTTTTCAAAAGTACATTATAGAGCAGGGGTCTCAAACACGTGGCCCATGGGCTGCTGTGGCCCCTAAAGCTATTTCCTACAGCCCGCAACAACACTATTGTTACTGATATTTGCAACATCATTGTATGAAAAGGTTTCAGTGGTGCAGCCCTCAGGCTAATGTACTAGTCCTCATGCAGCCCTCATGGTGATTTGAGTTTGAGACCCCTGTTGTAGAGTGATGCTGGGAGTGTAGGCAGGTATTGTTCTTGGAACAGTAACTCACACAAGGGTACTTCAATCTTTTCTTCCTCATTAGCTGACTCAGGCGTCTGATTGGACAACATGTCACCAGACTGATCACAATTTTCAATCTCAGCAAAACTTAACCCACGGCAGATGGAGTGGCTGCAATATTCAAGTGAGGGGAATACTGCATAGTTCTTTGCATGAAGAAGTCAGAAAAGGCTATTTGTGTTAATGCATTTTGTTATGATGTACTCACAATTTTGACAGACCCCTGCTTCACATCTGTGGTCTGACATGGGAATAATGGATAATAAGCAAAGGAAACCTCATCCAGTAGGTACAGACCAGAGCACATTATTTAGTGAAATTAGAAATATTTGCACAGTCACACAGGTACAGAGAAATACTGTGAGAGAGAAAAGATGATTGCACAGGCTCTCCCTTTACAAGCGAGTCAGCATGTATGGTTTAATTGTAGAATCTTTGTCAAATTTGCTTTCCATACAAGCAAGATGAGTTTTCTCTATTAAGCCACAAGCATTCAGATTTCCCAGCTAGCTGACAAAATTACCAGTGAGACATGTAGTTGCAGCTATTCACCACTAAACAAAAGAAACCCAGTCTGCTTGTCAATGAAGGAGAAGGTCTGAAGTTGCACATCTTCGAACACTGCTCTGATACATTCAGTATTAGGTGTCTACATGCCATAGCGCACAATTGGCCAGAACTTCTTTTAGTATTAGCCTGTTAGGACAGGGTTGGCAGCCACCGCCCCCTGGCTATATATATGGCCTCAGGCCTGCTCCTCCCCACTTCCATTTTTTCTGCCCTCAGTGATGGTTACGGAACAGCCTGTTCTTGCTTTACGCAAGTGCCTGTCTCTTTGCTCTGTTTCACATGTATTTTCACTGGAAGATCTATTTGTGAACTTCACCAGCCCTCCTAACGTGTCCCTCCAACAGAAACCCGAACACAAGGGACAACACCCACAGGAGGTTTCTTAATGCCTGTGTGAGCTTCACCAGCTAGAGTATGCTATATTTGCAGGTCTTTTAAACAAAGGACTCGGGAAGACAGGGAGCGAAGGCTGAATAATGTGCCCAGGAACGGGCCCTGCAGCTGATGCTGGGTACATCAGCTGCACCCAAGGATTCACCGGCTCCGCTTGCTGGACGGGCACCGGAGCCCTCTTGGTGCCACTCTCTGGCTATGAATAAAAGCCTCGACCGGCTTCTAACTCGGCACTAGGTGCTCAGTCAGCACCGGAGCCCTCTTGGCGCCCTCTCCAGCTATGAATGAAAGCTGTGGTCGGCCTCTAATCTGTCCCCATGTGCTTGGTTGGCACCAGAGCCCTCTCGGCGCTGCTCTCCAGCTATGAATACAGCCACGATCGGCCTCTAACCTGGCACCGTGTGCTCGGTCGGCACCAGAGCCCTCTTGGCACCACTCTCCAGCTACGAATAAAAGCAGCGATCATCCTCTAACTTGGCACCATGGGCTCGGTGGGCACTGGAGCCCTGTCAGCACCGCTCTACAGCTACAAATGAAAGCCGTGATTGGCCTCTAATTTGGCACCACGCACTCAGCTGGCACCGGAGCCTCTCGGCGCTGCTCTCCAGCTATGAACAAAAGCCATCACCAGCCCCTAATTCGGCACCATGTGCTCAGCTGGCACTGGAGCCCTCTTGGTGCCGCTCTCCAGCTATGAATAAAAGCCATGGTTGGCCTCTAACTCAGCACTGTATGGCTGGTCAGCATTGGAGCCTTTTCGTTGCTGCTCTCCAGCTATGATTAAAAGTCACGATCAGCCTCTAACGCGGCACCCCATGCTGGATTGGCACGGGAGCCCTCTCGGCGCTGCTCTCCAGCTGCGAATAGAGAGCCGTGATCAGCATCATACTTGGTGAAGAAAGGGCTGGAGCATCTGGGCTCCGTGCTTTGGCAGCAGCTCCACCTGCCAGTCGGCACCAAGGCCCTCTCGACGCTGCTCCCCAGCAGAGCTCAGGTAAGCGTGCTCGGGGCCAACTCCGGCACTGAAGTGCCCGCACCGTGTCTGGCCCTCCCCACTGGGATGAGCGCCTGGAGTGTATCATGGCGCCACCCACACCAGAGGCCTTTGAAGTGGCGGAGGCCCTTTGGCTCCTGAACATGCTGCCAGGCCGCCGAAGCAGTTGGTAAGTCCATCTTCCTTCCTTCCGTCGTCCACTTTGCCCAGCACCAGGGGGAGCTGCTCACTACTTGGGCCTATGCCACTGCGAAACTGCGGGCTTCAGCCCAGGGACAGGGCTGAGAGCTGCCACAGGCGGCTCGGCCTGGACGCTGGGCTGGGAGCAGCAGCCGCAGCCGTGGGCGGCTGGGCCTCGGATCCCCGGCGGGGGGTGGGGCTGGGAGTGGCAGCCGCGGGCGCAGGCAGCTGGGCCCCAGATCGGGCCAGAAACCGGGAGAGGTGGGGCCCTGCCAGACCCAGGGCACTGGCGCCGGGATTCGGGGCACGAGCCCCATGTGCCCAGTGCCAGCAACACCTCTGCCTACCACACTTGAACCCCTTCACCAGCTGACTGCCTACCTGGGTCAGGGTCACACCCTTGAGGGAGACCAGGATCTCCTATTCAGCCTGGGTTTGAAACCTCTCCAGCTGCCATTATGATTCTCCCTCTTCATACTCATGTCCTTGACACTGCTGGGGCACACTGGCCTGAGCTGCCCTGATTCATCCTGGGTCCTCTAGGAGTCCCAGAAGGTTTGACCTCCTGGGCAGAAAAAGCCTATTCAGTTTTCAGCTTTTCAGCTGAGGGTTCCTAGCCATCAGGCCTTGGTTAAAAGATTCCCTAGACCTGTGGCATGCTATGAAGAGTTTCAGGAGCTCCTCCCACAAGAGCACTTAGAGGATTTGAATGCCTTCGTCAAGGAAGGTGCCTTGGCCTCTCACCATGCTTTTACAGTGGCATTCGATGCCTGGAACACGGCCAGCCGCTGCATTGCTATAGCCATGGTTACACACTGAGCAGCCTGGCTTCAGGGTTTTGACCTCTCTCAGGACTTACAGTAGGCCATATCAGACTTCCCTTTAGAGGGACAGTCTCTCTCTTTACTCGCCCACTGACTCCGTGATCCGTGGTGACTGCCTCCATAGGTTGGCCCTCGGAGCCCTGGGTACACTTACTCCCCAGGTGCCTCAACGTTCCCAGTCTACTGTGACCCCTTGAATGCATGGGGGAGGGGTCCTTGTTGTATCCCCCCACGCCCACACACACAACCGAAATGGCTATCTTTTAGGAGCCTTTGGATTGCTGGATGATGGTCCCCTTTCCTCATTATAGGTGATCAACTCCAACAGGGTTGCTTCTCCCTCCATCAAACCTTGAACGTCAGAGTGGTACCCTAAACGCTTTTGCTAAATGCCCCCTCCCAACCAGCCTCAGGACACCTCTTCCTCCTCTCCGGTAACAATGTGCCTCCCTCTTCCCTTCCCATACCCTGTGGGTCAAGTAAGGGCCTGGCCACCGGACAATTCTCCTCTCATGCACTTGGTTCCAGTCACATACGCCCTTGGAGCCTTGGTGGAAATCCAGAGGTCATAGAGGTATGCAAAGCGGGCACATGATGCCCCCGGAAAAAAAAACAACAAAAAAAACCACTATAGCCCTCTGGGGCAAGGGCAGGATGCCTACACCTCTGCCAACTCCTTCCCAGTTGGGCACACTGGAAAGGGTACGCTCCCGTGTCACTATCCTGAGAACACTCCTTATCTGTGTCAGCCTGCAATGGTTTGGGGGGAAACTACTGCGGGATGATGCACCCCACCCCCTAGGTGATGGGTAAGAGGGCAAGCTCATACCCCTTTGTCCTCTATCTTCTCCCACCTCGCCTCTCCAGACAGTGCCCCCTTTAATATCAGGCCCATGCTCTTCAGACTCATATTAGGCTTTTGCGTGAGGATCCTCAAGTCTCACCGTAGGGGTTTTTGCCTTTTCAGCTCCTACCCCTCCTCCCCAAGGACCTTCACCACATTACACTGGTCCTTCTGTCCACAGGCAGACCTCAGTTTAGCCCTCGACTGGAACCTCCTCTGCTCTGGTACCTCCCTCTAACCAGGCAGGGGTCGCTTTCCCCTGAAAACCCTAGACAGCTGTCTAGGAACTGCCTTGATCTTTCTGTTGCACCCCTCTCCTCCCTAGAATTGCAATGAAGGGAGATAGTAAGGAATAGAACTCCTAAGCACCATCGGTATTCATACACCTGAGTGAGCCATTTGAGAACCTGTGGTCTTCAGCTCAGGGTAGTTCCCGGGCAGAACTCTGGCCCAGGGAAACTTACAGACCCTTAATGGGCTGAAGAGCCTGACACTTTATGGGTAACGATTTTGTAATGTCCCCTCTTGCCCCTCTGTGTTCCTTAAAGGACACAGCAGTTCTTCCTCATTTTCCCTAAGTAGGGGTTCCCTTATGCTCTCCTCCTCTTCCCGGGATCTCTCCCTCTTCCCTCCTCCCACCCGGGACCTGCCCAGGCCTTAACCCTTCCAATACATGGGGTGGCGCACCAATAACACTCCTTCCCCTCCGAGCAGGTGTCATAGACCACACTCGACTTGTGTCTTGCCTAAGGCATCGTTTTCTCTCCTCACCAGGATCTATGCAAAATCCCTCATAGTAGGCCCGTTGTAGCTGGGACCCAACACCTGCACCTGCCACTAGAGATGAGTCATCCAGCTATGTTATGAAGGTTGACTGCCTCTCCATAGAAGTGAGAGGTGAGAATATCTTCCAAGCCAGGTGCCCCCTTCAAATACTATGATTCTGGAGCTTGGTGGCACAACTCTCAAGGTGGACCTGACCTGTCTACAGAGATAGCCGGATACTCATTCCCTTGATTCAGCGCACTTCTCCCTATGCGAGTCCGCACACTGGGAGAGTAGAGTACAGGGGCAGAGGACAGAAATGCGCACCCAGCTTTGAAATTGCATAAGCCCCCCTGCCCTGAACCCAGCGATGGTGTCACACCACCCCTACCTCAGGTCATTCCCCCCCTTTTGGTCAGGGACAACCTAACATGGGGAATTCAATCATTTTTCTCCCAGTTTCTCTCCTGATACTAGGATGGGTGTACCTAAGGGTTCCCCTTTTTTACTACTATAACCTGCTCATGGGTCACCTCTAAAGAAGGGCCCTTCTGAGATGTCCACTTCTCTCTTTATGACGACCTCCCTGAAGGAGTGTCCCTGATGCTTTTGGGCCACAGAAAAGGGTCAGCCAAGCATCCAGACCTTATTCCGGGGCTCTCCTTCCAGGCCCTCCATTCCCATGTGTCAACGGATGGAGGGAGCAGGGGTCCCCAGCCACTCCTTCCTCGTTATCTTTCTTCTTGCGTTAGCTTCCATATGGAGCCTGGACGCCTCAGTTTAAGATGCCCCTTATCAATCCTAGCCATGGCATCTCCTACTGGTACGCCAATAGGGAAAGGCCTCTTGCCTATCCCCTGTTTGGTCAAGGGGCGATGCGTTCCCCGTCCCAGTCTTGGTTAGTAACTTAACCCAATTGACCTTCCCCTTTTGGAGTTGAGGTGGCAAGGGTGGCAATTATTCCATCCTTGCCCTTTGCCTGCAGCTGTGGGAGTCTATTGCCCTGGATCACGACTGCCTTTCTCAGGAGTCAATTCTTCTAGGAAGGGGCAACCCTCCTACAGTAGATGGTCTTGCTGGTGACAAGGATGTTTGTTTGGTATATGATATAGCCAATTCCCCGACAATGACCTGAGGACTGCCCCTGTTGGAGTTATAGTCTCCTGACAGAGTGGCAAATGACCCTTCGGCACTTTCATGCACGCTTTCTCCCGAAGATCCTGCACTTGGTGGTGTGCCCATAAGCATTCACCTGGCGGCCCACTGCTTCTTCACCCAATTTTGGGTGCTGTGCCATTTGTGGGTAGCCATGATGACAGCGGATAAGGTTCTAACTCCACCCACCTTCCACAGTACATCTAGCAATCACCTAATACCTAATGTATTTGAGCAGCGCTCGAAGAAGAACTGTGGGTAACTTACCAGTAACCGTCCTTCTTCAAGATGGGCTGCTCGGATTCATTCAGAGCCCTCTTGCCATCCCTGCTACTTGGAGTTAGCTATTAGTAGGAACTGGGGAGGAGCAGAGCTGGGGCCATATATATGGCCAGGGGGCGGTGGCTGCCAGCCCTGTCCTGACAGGCTAAGGCTAAAAGAAATTCCGGCCAATCGTGCGCTGTGGCACGTAGACACCTAACACTGAATAAATCTGAGCAGCCCATCTCGAAGAAGGATAGTTACTGGTAAGTAACCCACCGTTCCTAGCCACCTAACAAAGCACTAAATAAAAGGTTACTTCAGTGTCTCCTCTCTTCCCAATTAGAAGTGTGTTAGAAGGATTATTTTTCACCTTTACTTGCTCTGTAATAGTTTATAGCTAGTTAATCATAGAGTCATAGAATCATAGGGTTGGAAGGGACCTCATAGGTCATCTAGTCCAACCCCCTGCCAGAGGCAGGACCACTCCCACTAAACCATCCCAGGCATGGTTTTGTCCAGCCGGGCCTTAAACACCTCCAAAGATGGAGATTTCACCACCTCCCTTGGCAGCTCATTCCAAGGCTTCACCACTCTCCTAGTAAAAAAGATTTTCTAATGTCCAGCCTCGACCTCCCTAACCGCAACTTGAGACCATTGCTCCTCGTTCTGTCCTCTGTTATTACCGAGAACAGTCGAGCTCCATCTTCCTTAGAGCATCCCTTCAAGTAGTTGAAGATTGCTATCAAATCCCCCCTCAATTTTCTCTTCTGCAGACTAAATAAGCCTAATGCTTTCAGTCTTTCCTCATAGGGCTTGTGCTCCAGCCCTTTAATCATTTTGGTTGCCCTCCTCTGAACTCTCTCTAGCATGTCCCTGTCCTTTTTGTAGTGGGGAGCCCAAAACTGAACACAGTATTCTAGATGTGGCCTCACCAGTGCAGAATAGAGGGGAATGATCACATCCCTTGATCTGCTGGTAATACTTCTTCTGATGCAGCCCAGTATGCCATTGGCCTTTCTGGCAGCAAGAGCACACTGCTGACTCATATCCAGCTTCCCATCCACCATGACCCCCAGGTCCTTTTCCACACTGCTGCTACTTAGCTGAATGTTTCCCAGCCTGTAGCAGTGCATGGGGTTTTTTCGTCCCAAGTGCAGGATTTTACACTTGTGCTTATTGAAGCTCATAAGATTTCTATTGGCCTACTGCTCCAATTTATCTAGGTCTCCCTGAATCCTGTCTTTGCCCTCTAATGTGTCTACTGGTCCCCCCAGCTTGGTGTCATCCGCAAACTTACTGAGAATGCAGTCTATTCCATCATCCAGATCATTAATGAAAATGTTGAACAGAACCGGCCCCAGGACCGACCCCTGGGGCACACCACTCGTGACTGGCTGCCAGCTAGACATGGAACCATTGATTCCTACACGCTGAAACCGTTGATCTAGTCAGTTTTCTATCCACCTTATAGTTCACCTATCCAACCCATACTTCCTTAATTTGCCAATGAGAATGCTGTGGGAAACCGTATCAAAAGCCTTGCTAAAAATCAAGGTATAGCACATCAACGGTTCTTCCTGCATCCAGAAAACCAGTCATCTGATCATAGAAGGAAATGAGATTGGTCAGGCATGATTTACCCTTGGTAAATCCATGCTGACTGTTCCTGATCACTTTATTTTCCTCTAAGTGTTTGAGGATGGATTCTTTGAGAATCTGCTCCATAATTTTTCCAGGGATTGAGGTGAGGCTGACTGGTCTGTAATTCCCCGGATCCTCCTTTTTCCCTTTCTTGAAAATAGGCACTACATTTGCTTTTTTCCAATCCTCTGGCACCTCCCCCGTTCTCCATGAGTTTTGAAAGATAACAGCCTGCAATGTTCCCTCTAAGCTGCGCTGGCGCGCTTAGCACTTATAGCACTGAGCAGAGCAAACATGTCCACAAAGGGAGTTTATTATATTTCTAAAGGAGCTAGTCACCCCTCCACTTGGGGCCCTCTTCCGCCTCTCACTGTAATTACAACACTCACCCCACTAATGGAAAAAATGGTAATCTCCAAAATGCTATTCCGTGGCTAGCTAATTGAAGGCCACCTGCCTCTTCAGCACCTTCTGGCCCAGTGTCCTGAACAATTAAAGCCATGTGGTCACCCTTAGCACTGATACCTAAGCTATGGCCTATTAAGAGATGCATCATCTCCGTCTCCATATAGAGAAAGTAAATATAGAGAAGATAGTGCTTTGTTTGGCGCTCAGACTTAATGTCTGATCATTAACATTACACAGCTGTGTTTTGCCTGATTGAGATCTAGAGTGGTTTAATCCTATACTAGAAAGTTTCATCTTCTATCAAGCTGTGCATTTACTCCTACAAATCTGGCTGCACATGCTCTAAAAATGAAGGCTCTATAGTTGTGCTAAAAGAATTTATAAAATGTCCCAAAAGCAGCAAAAAAAAAACCTAACAAAGATGAGCATAGATAATAATACTATGCACATCTATACCATATCACCTGGGGATCTTAAAGGGTTTTGCCAATATTCATCCATTAAGCCTAGTTATAACCCCATGTCACAGATCAGTATTATTATATTGGTTTTCCTTCTGGTAAAACTGAGGCACAAAATATGCAGGTGACTTGGCCAAGCACATACAGTGAGCAGAGCCCAGTACAAAACCCATGAATTCTGACATCCATGCCCAGTTCTAACATATGACCACACACTGCTGGAGGACCTAAAACTGACCAGAATGCAAAGAACAAACTGTAAGAGGCAATGCTTACATCATATTGTAACAAAAATTACTTATCCATCACACAGTTCTTTTTCACAAGAAACTCATAAGCCACATGTTACCAGCATCTAGGCAATTAAATTTTTACTGAAATTATCTTGGAGTTCTATGGCACTGAAAGACTAACAAATTTATTCATTGTGTGAGCTTTCATGAGAGAAAATCCCACTTCGTCAGACACTTTGAAGATGGGGGGAACTAACCCCTTTGGAACTTGAAATTATCCTCTCTCCAAAGTAAGGTCTTCCGCTGTTTCCCTGTTAGTGCTCAGTGCACTGCCCTAGTTAACAGTGGCCCAGGAGTCATGTCTATTTGACGGTTACCTAGCACAGCCGTTAACACAGTTCTAGCAGAAGTGCCTATGCAACTACAAATACTGCACAGCACAAATGAGCGCTCCATGGGCACAAAGTTCACTGCCAGTAATGTAGTGCATTTGCTAGCCCTCAGAGCAAAGGTAAATTAATAGAGAGTTTCCTACCATCAGGTTTGAAAACTGTATAATGCTCGTCAAGGAGTTTACAAGTGGCAGCCTCCTACAGCTATTTTACAACTCTTTTGTAAAATCAGGCTTGGGGTTCTTTAAGCTAAAAGATGTCATTTGTGACTTCCACTTCATGGGAAAATTGTAAGTTTGAGCAATTTATCTAAATTTTAATTAGCAACAAGATTTTAACACAGGCAATCATTAATTCTTTTTCCTCCCACTGTTCAGTTGTCTATAGAAAAGAGGGCACAGATTATAATACAATTCTATACATGGTAGATAGCACTTTGAAAGCAGTTACACGAACCTGAAGCATACATGCAAATAAATGTTTACAGTTCTTTGTTTTAAGGGGAATAGACAAATAGTATACTGCATTTCTGAGACAGAAACCCACATCTCAACCTCTCCCTGATATGCTATCAATGTAGCCAAGTTCCAAAGGAGTAGCCATGTTAGTCTACTTCATCAAAACAAGCAAGAAGTCCTGTGGCACTTAAAGACTTACAAAGTTATTTATTGCACAAGCTTTCATGGGAGAAAATCCCACTCCATCAAAGTGTCTGACAAAGTAGGATTTTCTTCCACGAAAGCTCATGCATTAAATAGATTTGTTAGTCTTTAAGTGCCACAGGACTCCTTGCTTGTTTTATTACGGATGTAGAATCTCTTTACACCAACACCCCACATAGGCAGACTACAAGCCATTACGAACAGTATTCTGGATGATGTCATGGCACTCTTAGTGACTGAACTTTGTGATTTTGTACTCATCCACAACCATTTCAGATTTAGAGATGACATACCTTCAAGTTAGCAGCACTGCTATGGGTACCCTCATGGCCCCACAATATGCCAACATCTTTATGGCTGACTTAGAACAATGCTTTCTCAACTTCCATTCCCAAGTGCCACTTCTTATGCTTCATTGATGACATCTTCCTCATCTGGACCTCCAGAAAGGAGCTCGTGAGAAATCCACTAAGATTTCTACAATTTCCAACCCACCATTAACCTCAGCCTAGACCAGTTCACATGGGAGATCTATTTTCTGGATACTACAGTATAAATAATTGAGGGACACATAAATAACACCTATACCAAAAACCTATAGACCATTATACCTACTTACGTCCTTCCAGCTTTTAACCAGGACACGTCACACAATCCATTGTATACAGCGAATTCCTAAGATACAACCACATTTGCTCCAATCCCTCAGACAGAAATGAACATCTTCAGGATCTCTATCAAGCTTTCTTAAAACTACAATATCCAGCCGGGGAAGTAAGAAAACAGACTGACAGATTCAGATAGATACCCAAAAATCTAGTACTACAGGATAAGCCCAAAAAGGAAAACAACAATTACATTGGTCGCCACCTACAGCCCCCAAGCCAGACCTCTCCGACATTTCATCAAAGATCTACAATCTATCCCACAAGACGATCCCTCACTCTGTCAAGTCTTGCGAGATAGGCCACACCTTGCTTACAGATAGTCCCCCAACCTTAAACAAACACTCACCAGCAACTACAAAGCATTGTAACTACTTTGGAGCATAGGATCACAATTCAAAATGATTTGGACAAACTGGTGAAATGGTTTGAGGTAAACAAAATGAAATTCAATAAAGACAAGTGCAAAATATTCCACTTAGGGAAGAACAATCCATTCCACATATACAAAATGGGCAATGAGTGCACAGGAAGGAGTACAGTGGAAAGCGATTTGGGTATCATAGTGGACCACAAGCTAAATATGAGTCAACAGTGTAACACTGTGGCAAAAAAAGCAAACACCATTCTGGTATGTATTAACAGGAGTATGGTAAGCAAGACATGAGAAGTAATTCTTCCACTCTACTCTGCCCTGATTAGGCCTCAATTGGAGTACTGTGTCCAGTTATGGGTGCCTGGTTTCAGGAAAGATGTGGACAAAATGGATAAAGTGCAGAGAAGAGCAACATGAATGATTAGAGATCTGGAACACTTGACTTATGAGGGAGGACTGAAAGAGCTGGGGTTGTTTAATCTAGAAAAGAGGAGCCTGAGAGGGGACATGATAACAGTTTGCAAGTATCTGAGAGGCTGTCATGAGGAGGAGGGGAAAAAACTGTTCTCCTTAACTGCTGATGGTACGACAAGAAGCAATTAACTTAAACTGCAACAAGGGAAGTTTAGGTTGGACATTAGGAAAATATTCCTGTCACGGTGATTAACCACTGGAATAAGTTGCGTAGGCAGGTCATGGAATCTCCATCACTGGAAGTGTTTAAGAGTAGGTTAGACAAACACCTGTCAGGGATAGTTTAAGAGGACATTTGGTCCTACCATGCATACAGGAGACTGGACGTGATGATTTCTCATGCTCCCTTCCAGTTTCTATGATTCTATAACACTAAGCCAGGGTAGGTCTACACTGGAGCCTTAGGTCAACTTAACCTTCCTCAAGGGCTCATTCCCCTGCTCATCTAGTAATGTGATATATGACATCATGTGCCAACAGTGCCCATCTGTTGGATACATTGGCCAAACTGGACTGTCTCTGTGCAAAACAATAAATGGACACAAATCAGGCATCAAAAATGGTAGCATTCAAAAACCAATGGGGGATATTTCAATCTACTTGGGCATTTTGTAAAAAATATGCTAGTTACAGTGCTTCAGAGAAAATCTTAAAAAACCAATCAGAACATGAAACTGCAGAACTGGAATTCATATGCAAACTCAATATCTTCAGATGGGGTTTGAACAGAGATCCTGAATAGCTGGGTCATTACAGAAAGTAATTTCCTTTAAATCACCTTTCTCAGCTTCTGCCTCCTTCTTCCACAGTTTGAATCTAAACAACTTATTTACTTTAAAAAGATTGCGTAGCATTCTCTCTCTCTAGATCTGTTTGAATTAACCTTGTGACCCACCCTTCTCTGCATCTATGTATTTACAGCTAACTCACTATAATTTTTGTTTCATTCATCTGACAAAGTGGGATGGTGCCCATGAAAGCTCATGCGATAAATAAATTTGTTGGTCTTTAAAAGTGCCACAGGACTCCTTGTTTGTTTTGCTGAGACAGACTAACATCTACCCCTCCGGAATCAGTGGCAGCAGAGCTCTGTGTGCGCAGTCAGGAACGCAATGCTTATATTTGGTTCTCCTTGGGAGGTCATCTTTACGGTTGTATGGGCTAGAAAGATGTTTTGTAAAACAGCAGCTTAGATACTGCAAAAATTAATAGCGTCAGCTGTCTCATTCACCAGGAAAA
This sequence comes from Podocnemis expansa, assembly GCA_007922195.1. NCBI lineage: Eukaryota > Metazoa > Chordata > Testudines > Podocnemididae > Podocnemis > Podocnemis expansa. The sequence goes on from ML682016.1 coordinate 25,933,529, forward strand.
GCTCCCCAAGCACTAGTGGCAAGAAAATTTTTCAAGCCTTACTACAAAAACAACAAGAGTCCTGTGGCACCTTATAGACTAACAGATTTCTTTGGGCATCTGACGAAGTGGGTTGGAGCCCACAAAAGCTTATGCCTGAAGAAATCTGTCGGTCTATAAGGTGCTATTGGACTCTCATCATCTTTGCTGTACACAGACTAACACATCTACCCCTCTGGAAAATGAAAGCCTTGCTATAATTCTAGATATTCTTTAAGTAACAAACTACATAAGGGCCTTCACTTAAAAATCAGCTTCTTTGGTGCTGCTTTTATTCAACAGGAATTACAATGACACTAGCAATTCAAATACTAGGGCACCAGCACATACAGCAGTCAGAAAGTCAAAATGACCTGGAGTTCTGTAAGCATTCTTTGAATGTATCACAGACACGATGTAGCTCTAACAGAGGTGACAAAAGCTACATTTTGTTTTGAACTCCTTCAAACATAATTTTAATCCTCAAACAAAGCATCCTTTAAAACAAAGCAGTCACACCCTTTATAAAGAAAGCAAAAAATACCTTATAGTTTGAAGAACAAAAGCAAGCAAACAATCTATGTGCATAATTACTGTTAGAGAAATAATGACAAAATACAAGGAAATCCAATGGAATATTGCCTAAGTCAATTTGTATCAAAAGAGATCAGCTTTTAATTTGAAAAAAAATCTAAAACTAGCTGCATGTTTACATATCACACCATGGATTAAAGCAGCACTCCTTAGGTTAGATGGATCCCTCAGAAAGCCAGAACTGGTCCAGATCATTAGTAACAGAACATGTGAAGGCTCAGTTTGTACTTATGGGAAGTTTTCATTGAGCTTTCACTGAAAAGCACTGTGCCTTTATGACGTAACTCACCTCTCATGAGGCACAGGCCATTTATCCCTATTAGGATTTCTTAAGAACAAGTTCAAGCTATTAACTATCTGTGCAGACCATAAACCCTGCATTTATATAAGATTGGCTAGTCCCAGCTAGAGCAGTGAGTCATTATGCCATCAGGAACACAGAGGATATAATAATTCCCACCCTTCTGGAAATTGCACCCTTAAAAAGGCTTCCAGTGAAGAGAGCTCTTGATGGGCCCAATGAGAAGTGCTTGCACTGGAACACTCACTCATCCCTGATTTTCACTTCACATGTTCGTCACTCTGCTCTTGAATGTGTCCCTCATTCAGGACCAAATCCTGAAGCCAAATGGACCCCTAAAAGCTGTGATTTGGCCAAAACAATAAAATTATACCCAATTCGAAGCAAATGCCATGTGCTCTTCTAAAACTCTTTCCAAAACTGACACACACTTGACCTTTTACTGCGTTGTGTTATAAGTAAGTGCAGATGAGAGTGTGTAGAACAAGGCAGCTTAACCCTTTGAAGCCAGTCACCAACGCTCAAGGAGTGAGGGTTTCTGCGGGGATTCTGGAGCAAAACACTAGGGACTGGAGCAACAGAAGAAGGGACAGTGAATTTAGGGCAGCCAGGAGCTGGGAGTATTTGGGCTGATCTTTAGGGCAGAGGAACTTGGTTGCTGTAAGCAGCATAAGGCCCTGGGAGGAGTAAGGTGCGATGAGGGGGTGATGGAGGGAAGGGATGGGTTTTTGGGGAATGAGGCTCAGGGAGATGGTGAGCAGTGGTAGGGAAGAGTTTTGGTAGAATATTTTATGAGGAGGTTGGATGGGTGAGGGTGCTGTTGAGGAGGTACTGGGGGGTTGGGTTTATTTGGCGTGAATTGGTTTAAGCAAGTTCTGTGGGACTATGTGGCAGACTGGGGTATATTTGTGGGTTGGGTAGGAGGTTATTTGAGAATACAGGGAGCTCTGTGGCGGTGCCCATGGCCACAGTTAGCTGTGGTAGTGTCTGGCTCCCCAGTCCCTCTCCTCTCTCCTTCTCCTCTCTCTGTCTCACATTTTCTTCCTCCTTCCCTTGCTCACTAGCACAAGCCCCAGCTCCATTCGAATGTAGTGGGGGGAATGGGGTTGGCTTGCACAGGTTAAAGTGTGAAGAAAATCCTGCTTCGTCAGATGCTTTGAAGATGAGGAACTTACAGAATGGGAGGAAAATAAATTCAGAAAAGTATAAGTCAGAGGATCAGGTCAGATTGTTACAGTACATCAAAGCAGTTGTTTAGATTCAAACACTGGAAAACTGCATATAGAGAAAGGACCTTGGTCTGCAGGACCTTCCTCTGTATCCTGTTCCCCAGTGTTTGAATTTAAACAATTGCTTTGATTTGCTGTAATGGTCTGGTCTGATACTATGACTTATACTTCCCTGCTTTTATTTTCCTCCCATTCTCTAAGTTCCCAATCTTTAAAGCATCTGAAGAAATGGAATTCTCTCTCATGAAAGCTCGAGATAAACAAATGTGTTAGTCCAGTGGTTCCCAAACTTTTCCTTTATGTGCACCACTACACTGTCCTCAAAAGTTTTTGTGAACTACTACGTAAGCAAGTCATTTTAAACTTTTTTAATGTAGCCTATGGTTGGTTGTTGTCAAACTTATATATCAAGGGGTATTAAAAATGCAGCTATTTCTAATAATTAAGTTCCCCTATCTTCAAAGCATCTGATGAACTGGGATTTTCTCCCATGAAAGCTCATGCGATAAATAAATCTGTTAGTCTTTAAGTCCTACAGAACTCCTTGCTTTTTTTGCTGGACTAAACTAACATGGCTGCCCATTTGGAACTTCACAAGCTTATTGCACTCATCACAGTACATTTACCTGAAGTACATTTACCTGCAGTCCCCCCCACAGACCACCTGTAGTGCCCTCACAGACTACCAGTGGTCCATGGACCACAGGTTGGGAAACACTTTTAGTCTGTAAGTGCCACAGGACTACTTGCTTGTTTTGTATAATGCTGGTCAGCCACTAGGTGGCACTGCATGTAAAATATCTTATTTAAATAAACCTGAACTGTACCTGGCATAGCATTAAAAGATATTATGGCAAATACATCTGGTGTGTATAACCACGCTCTGTAGTCAGTCTTTATCTCGTACAGGAAAATGACATGGTGTCAGCGGTGGGGTATGAAACAAGTCTCCACTGGAAAACCATTCAACAACCCATGAGCTTAGACCTCAAACATGACATTTAAGGCATAAGTGGATGCATGCTGACCAGTGTCAGAAACGAGTACACCAGTTATGAGATACAACCTCAACAGATACGCAACTTTAGGAAGATCTAAGTTATTTGGACCAGCTGCCCCAGTGCATCTAAAGAATACCAAGAAAGTGACAAGAGACTATTCTGTAGTTTGTGGATAATTACATGAGCAAAATGGACTCATAATTAAAGGTAATTGCATCATAATCTGAAATAAAATAAGAAGAAAAATCCTAAACCTCATCCATGAAGGATTAACTAAATGCCATGAATGGGCTAACCAGTCATTGTGGTGGGTAGACATGGGCAAAAGTTAAAAAAAAAAAAAAAAAAAAAGTATGTGCATGTGAATATTGCAGATCTAACAGATGAACACAATACAAAGAACTTTTCCTAACAACATCCCTCCCAAACAGACCTTGGAAAAAATTAGCTCCAGATTTATGGAAATTTAGAGGACATCATTACCTGGTCACTTGGGACATAATGTTTGTGTTATTGAGAAACTGAAGTACATTTTTGTTCACTTCCAGAACAACTAGTGAGGGACAAAGGATGACAATTTGCTGCAGCAGAATTTCTGCCTTTCTGAACAAAATATGATTTTGATCCCATTACTAGCAGACCACATTTTCCACAAGCCAAAGAAGAAGTTGAGACAGCTGTACAGCCCAGAAAATCCTACAGGAGGAAGATCCGTTCTTTGCTCTTCCAAGTTACAGATCAGCACAAAAGCGGCTAATGGATACAGTCCAGCACACCTCCTGATGGGAAGATGACTCAGTTCTACTGTTCCAGTTTTAAAAAAGAACCTTTCCAAACTGGATAAAAAGGCTGCAAGAGCTTATGGACACTCTTATAATAGACATCAGTCAGAGAAAGAACTGGAGGGTCTAGAATCCAGTGGCTGTTTTCATGTCAGTCTGGATGAAGAAAAGGGATGCACAGCTCCAACTGTCCTAAAGAGAAGGAATTCAGTGTGCAGACTATATGTGATTGAGACAATGAAAAGTTCATCAGAAACTGTCAACATCTGCACTTGTTCCTCAGGAAGAAAAATCAACATACCAAATTCTACAGGTGGTCAATGTGGAACAAGAAGAATCAAGAGGTATGTCCACACACAGTCCTTAAATCGAAACAATGCAGATTATTTCGATTTAAAAGACTGGAGGTCCACACTACATTTCCTTATATTGAGATAAGAACCTCCCTTATCTTGCAATAAGGAAAGTCATTTTGATATAATAAAACCTAGCATTACATCAAAATGACAGTTTAATCAAAACTGTTATTTCAAAATAATGCTGTGTGGATGTGTTATTTCAATTTAAATGTTATTTCGATTTAACACTTTTGCCCTTCTCCTTCCCAGGTTCCTGTTCTTTTTCTATATATTGGGTGGGGGCATGGCCCATCTAGGAGGCCATCTTGTCACATCTCCCCTGATGCCCCTCTGCTAAATTGAACTACAAGTCCTGTCCATGGACATACTAGTTCAATTTGAGTTTCTAGTGGGGACATGTTAAATTGATTTAGCTTAAATCAGTTTAATGATTTTTATAGCAATTTTATTAAATTGATTTAACTTAAATTGATTTACCTGCCTAAGTGTGGACATAGCCAAGGATTCTGGACTGAATACAGCCAGTAGCAACAAATGGACAGCCTGATGGCCAAGTTATTATGTGTTTGGGTCATGTAGCAGGGGAAGCCAGTACAATTCAGAGACTCAACAAACTGATACATACTGAACCTCAAAGACAGCACAATAATGTAAATATTGTGAATGGTAGGAATGTAGAACTTAAGAGGGAGATGTAAGGGACTAACCTGTATTGTATAAGATGACACTTTGTGCAAGGTACCTTGTTAAATGAATCTGAATTGTACCAGGCAGAGCATTAAAGGATCTTATGACTGTCAAGGCTTTTTCCCCACTCTGGCACTCTGAGTGCAGAAGGTGGGGGCCTGCAATAGGCCTTAAAAGCTACTGGCCTTAAAGCCTGCTCTTAGAAGTCTCCAAGGCCTCTAATTCCTGGCCTTGGAGGGGTATCGCTGCCACCACCCAAATGCAAAAAAACCTCTTGAGACCCAGGAAGGCGCACTTGGGAATTCCTCCCTGTGAGGTACTTGCAATCCTGTTTATTCCTCTCTCAGGAAAATGACTGAACTCCAGCTGCAATATGAGCTGGAACTGGAACAGGGTTCCCTCTAGTAGCTGCCTGTGCAGTCTAAGGCACGGGCACACAAACCTCTTGCCTTTCAGGACACAGAACCAGAACTTGCTTAAAAGGTAAACTCTTTAATCAAAAAGAACAGATAATAAACACAGAGAGTTGCTTCTCTGGGAATTAACTTAGGTAGTTACAGGGTGTATGTGTGGGGGTGGTTACATGTGCTCAGCACAGAGAAATCCAAAAAACAAGCCAAAAACAAAGAAAATACCCTGACCGCGTCTAAGTAAACATTCCCTGTTCTACCCACGCCTGGTCAGTACCAAACTTAGCTTATCTCTGGTAAGGATGTTGCTGGATTCTTCCTCAGGCCCCTCTGGCCTCCTCCTGATCCTTCTAGGAGCTCTGCTGCATCCAAACCAGGCCCAGGCCAGGCTGCTGTTACCATTCAAAAAGCTGTGCTTCGTTCCTATTGGCTGTCCTGGGACTCACTGACCAGAGTGTTAACCCCTTCCTCCCCAAGGGTTATTACAATGACAAACACAACTGGTGTGTATAAGCAAGCACTGTAGCCAGCCTGTATCTTGCACAGGAACATGACAAAGTGGACATATCCACTGTTATTGATTTAACATCTTAAACAGTTCTTTGCAAAGCATTTCAGTTCACCTCTGAACACACACTGACAAATTATTATTCTCTTGGGATTATTAGAAATCAAGTAATAATCTGAATGAGAAACAGGGTAACGCATCTGCCCTCTCCCTACTCACACGTGGACTCTACATCTGATACATTCAGGGCAGCTGCTAGAGTCACTCATGCATACTTGTGTCTCTCTCTTTACAACTGCAGCATAAGGGAATCCAAGGTCCCTTTCCGCAGATCATACTTACCCTCAGCTCAACCTCTTTGCCGAGTAAATCATACAGAGATGCTCCTCGGGATGTGATTTCTGAAGCAAGCTGCCTGGCTGCCTTCAAATCAGCAATCTAGAAGAACAGCATGACAAATCAAATAGCAGAAGAGTCTCTTTGCTATCACAGAGAAAAGTTGTGACAAGTTTTGTCCCTTTTCATATTAAACCCACGTGCGGCTAGAATGGACGTAGCCCTCATAGGCTACTTCCACAATATACCCCACTGGTGACGGCATGTGCGGCATGTGTAATTGCACACTGCAGGGAAAAGTTAGCTATGTCCACAAAACCATGTATAACTTCTACATGTCAGTTACATGCTCTGGCATGACAGAGATCATGGGAGAAAGCTTCAGCAGCTCCCTGCTTGCAAAGTCCTTCCTTGTCATGGGGCTTCAGCAGTGGGGAGTCAGTAGAGCCCTTCCTCATTGCTTCCCCCACTGCCAGAGCTTTTCCCTTTCACAGGGAAGGGAACCAGCAAAGGGGAGCTGCTGGAACCTTTCCCAGCTGCCAGAGTTTCTTCTTGCAGCCAGAGAAGGTTCCTGCAGCTGGTAGCTGGCACAGTAGTTCACCTGCCAAAGTCTTTCCCTATAAGGGGAACTGGCACAGCCTTTATCCACTGCTGCCAGAGTCTTTCCCTATGGTGGCGAAGGCATCCAGCAGCCAGAGGCAGTGGAACACTACTCAGTTAAGAACAAAAAGGGAGAGGGTGATGCATGGCTTGGTTGAGCAGAGAGTCATGTATGTCCTTGCCTAAATACCCACATCCTTCAGGCATGTCTGTCCCCTACTTGCCTAAGCCACGCTTTACCAGCTAAACAGCTATTTATACTATGTGGAGGGGATCGCAGGGAACACACACCATATGTGACAAAAGAAGTGTAGTCATCTCCTTAAAAAGCCTAATCCAGAGCCCACTGAAATCAACAGGAATCTTTCCACTGACTATAATAAATTCTGGATTAGGTCCAATCTGTATAAACTTCTGAGGTGAAATCCTGGCCACACTGAAGTCGGTGGTGTAAGGGAAATGTATGTAATCTCTTCTGTAGGATGGTGAGAAAGGTGCTGAAGTGTAGGCCTTGTTGGAGCCGTGGGTTGCTATGGTAGTGGGGTCGTTTCTCTGGCAAGTCATGTATCTAAGTTTCTTTAACAAGCGGCCTAGAGTTGATAGTTAAAGTGTGTTATCTCCCCTTTCTCATGCTTTTTTCTCCTGACCATCTGGACAAGAAATGTAAGCTAGACAGTCCGTCTTTGTTCTAACTGAAAAGGGAGTACTACCTCCTATCTCCTGCTCACCCTTCTTGGCACCACAGCCTCACAAGAATGTAAGGTCAGCATCTCTAGGCAGAAATTAATGAGTCTGCAGGTACTGCGGCTGCCCAGGATAATGCAAATGATGTCAACAGTAAACAGAGGCGGGGATAATTATATGCATTCTTTAATCATTAATATGTATTTAATAATGTTAATATAACCATATAAGGGTCTCTAAAACATTGTCAATCATGTAAGCATTATCATAGCATTATCATACTGTACTGGATAAAAGTGTTGTGATGCTGCCCCTCGGGGCTCTCTCTTGCACTCGAGTTGTTGGGGGGGCCTGCTCGGAGGGGCTAGCACTTCTTTGCTGCCCTCCGATGCAGTTCCTTTTGTTATTCAGCTGAATAATAAATCCTGAACCACACCTCGTTCTCTGCTAATTTGAGTCTCAGCTGGGAACGGGCCTTCATCACTGGGGAGGATCGGTGGTCTCTCTTTCCAGGTTGAGAGCCCTGATTAATTTGTCCCCCACAGTGGCAAAACATCCAAAACTCAAAGGCGAAACTCCCCAGAATGAGAATTTCACCTTTGGCCTGGGTAATTGGGTAACTGTTGCAAACCCACTGGAAAGTGATCTTTTGTACAAACCAATGACAGGAAGAAGGTGTCCTACACTGGAATAACAATACAAATACTTCATGCTAATAATGTGTCATTTGGTTTCCCTTTTGCTCAAAGCACCTAAATAGTATCTATTTTAATGAACTATATGAACCCAAAGAGTCAAGGTGTAAACATGACTCAGTCACTGTCCCACAGTAAACAGCATTAAACAAGGTTCAGGGTTTGGTATACAGAGACCTTAGCCTGTTGAGTCCCATGGCAAATATTGTTAAAAATTCCAAAGTGGCAGCTGTGTTAGTCTAGTCAAGCACAAGACTCCTTGCTTTTTTTACTGTTAACAATATTTTTAGTCTTTTATTGAAGACACAGAAAATAAGGAAAAAGAGGTTAGAGCATTTAAAACTTCAAGTATTAAGTAAGGCTTTCATTTTAAGAACATCTGTTGTTCCCCTTCCTTCCACCTAGTGAGTTTTTACATATTTGACAATCTTTTATGTTATTAAAGATGACAATAGTTGCCCCTTTTGGTACAAAAGAAAAAGTTGAGATGAGGTTGAGCTGGTACAATTCAAGTTCAATCCTGTTTCTAAAAGGCATAGTAAGACAAACACACAAAAGAAGAAAGAAGAGAACAGCAAAGACTGAAAATTGCCTTTCTCTTGCAATCTCACTGCTGGAAAAAAACAAACACAGCACGCAGCTTTATCAATTATTCTGAGACCTGGAAACTTGTACCAGTGTCAGGTGGTTCAGGACATTGCTTTTATCTGCCTTTTTGATCCCAGGTTCAAAACAATGCTGCAAAAGATGCATTTTTGGCCACCTAAGTCAGACTCCTATTACACAGCAGGCAAAATAAGAGAGACAGGAAAGAAAAGAAATAAGGGTGGGGGAGGCACAAAAGGAAAAGGAAGGTGACAAAGACTCACATCACAGGTGTATCTAGGATTCAGTCAGAGCCTGTGGAGTTGACTACATTATCTGTGTCCTGCTCTCTGGCCCAGTCTGCTTAGGCCACTTCTCTGGATCAGGCCAAAGAAGGCACAGTGGTGTTATGGCAGACCCCAGCATGTCAGGAGATGGGAGGTAACAAACATGATGACAAAATCCACTGTAGCCATTGCTATAAGATAGCTTTTTCTGGATTTCCCCCCAAAAGTCTCTTCTTTCAGAGACCTCAAAATGGCATGGCAGGTGGAATAGCTCATCCTCTTATTATTTTGTCACCAATTAGGCCTAATTTGTTACACAGCAAATTAATTTTCTGTCTCATGCTTCTCTTGTTTATGAGGCATGATTTTAACAGTCTTTGAGTTATAACAATAGGTCTTTTTGTTTGGACTAATTCAGCACAGGGGTGTTGCTAGCACCTGGCACACGGGGCACGTGCCCTGACTCTCGGTGCCGGTGCCCCAAATGTCCGGGCTGGCCCTGTCCCAGACCCGGGACCATGGCCGGGGTGCCCTCCGCAGCTCCCGCTTCTCCCAGCCCACCCGCCCCAGCTGGGCATTGAGGCCAGAAAGCCCGCAGCTGTGCCTGCCTCTCCCGGCCCTGAAACCAGAAGGGGATCTGGGGCCAGGCTGGAGGTGGCAGGAGCCGGATGAATTATCCGCCTGGGTGATGTAACGTGGCCAAGGGTGCATGGCTGGGCCAAGGGGATGAGGCCTGGGCCTGTGCCCCCAGTCTTTTCCAGGGCCAGTGACGTTCCTGATTCACTCTGTCTCCCTTTTGCACCTTTTCCCTTCACCATTTTTTGTTATAAGTTATCAGGACGTTTTATGAACTTTCACTCACTTTTTAAGTTAGAAGAAATTTGTAGGCTCTATCATTACAATGCTAGCACAGGAAGCTCACATCAGGCTCTTACTCCAAGATAAGGAGAAGTTTCTTAAAGAAAAATCTATAATGTCACTAAAATTTCCAGAGGGGTAACCAGGTTAGTCTGTTATACAGTAAAAACAATGAGTGCCCTGTGGCACCTTAAAGCCTAACAGATTTCTTTGGACATAAGCTTTTGTGGGCTACAACCCACTTCATCGGATGCATGAAGTGGAAACTACAGTTGAGAGGTATATATACACATGCCAGGCTGTAGGAGGGCAAAAGTGTTTGCTAACCCTTGCTTTCCTCCATCCTGGCACATGTATATACAACTTGCAATTGTAGTTTCCACTTCATGCATCTAACAAAGCGAGTTGGAGCCCACAACAGCTTATGCCCAAAGAAATCTGTTAGGCTTTAAGGTGCCACAGGACTCCTGCTGTTTTTACTACAATGTCACGGTCACATTATAATCATTGCCACTCTTTCAAGAAAAGTATTATTCCTACATAATGAACTAAAATACTGACAGGACTTCTCTTATTAGAGAGTTTGTGTGTTTTAGTTTTCCTTGGTATTTGTGGAGCCATTTCCATTTTAAGTACTTCTAAAGATCCTGAGCCTATGTCCAGTGAATTCAAGGCAAGGGCTCCTACTGATTTCAATGGGCACTGGTTCAGGCCCATACTGCACTAAGTACTCCCCAGGCTTCTCCAACACTGTTCTGCCAAATTACCCCTATTCTGACTTGTCACACCCCCTACTCTTACTGTCCTGTACCAAAACAAAGATGATCATTTCTATACAAAACTTCAATACTGCCAAGTTTTTGCTTGGGATTATGTGGGCACCAAATCTGTCACAGCTGGTAAACACAGGAAGAGAAGGTCTGAAAAGAATGTGCTTATATTCTGTGTATAGTTTACAGAGCAATTGGATTTGGTTTCTATGACTACAAAAAAAAAAGCTTGATTTTTTTTCCTTACTTTTGAGCCAAGGTCAAACTTGAATTTGTTGCTTTCTTCCTCTGCCACTGCTGTGGTTTCCATTCTTTTGGTTTTCATAGCATTGTAAAGCACAGAAGTTATTTTTAATAGCTCCTTCACTGCATAGCCATCTGCTTGGTAAAGCTTCTTTGTGTTGAGCTTTATATGAGCTTTTGTAGCCTATTGGAAGAAGACACAAAGAAATATTTTAGCCCATTATGGAGAATAGATTGTCAATTCCCTAGTCACATTTTCCTAAAAGTACTTATTTTGGTACAACCATGGTTTTCTATACAAAATTGAAACTTTCAGATCAGAAATACAGGATTTTTCGATCACACTTTGTTTTTTCAAACCAGGATGACATACACACACCTTTTGTGAGTCACAACAATTCTGGATAGTTATATAAATGAAAAAGCTCAAACCATGCACTAATTCTCTCAGGGTGAAATCTACCCTGGGCAAAAAGCCTACATACCACTTACATCTCACATAAACGTAATTGGGACTTAGTGCATGGGCCTGGTGCCGACCCTGCACAGAAATGAATTTTTGCCTCTGAGACTTACAGTAATTAGATCAATTACCCTAATAAACTGTCTCCTCTTCCAACAGTCTTTTTTTTAGATTGACAGTTTCATTTTTAAATTAATCCTTATTTTGATATTAACAAATCTGATTCCTTTTCTCCGTTAGCCTGCCACGCGCACAGATATTCATACAGACACATGTGAAAATGAACTACCAGATTCAAAGGATGGGTTTATATACCTTTGATCTTCAGTTCAAAACACTAAAACAGAAGGGGTTCAGTGCCTTGGGACAGTGGTTCTCAACTTTTTGGAGGTCATGACACACTCGGCGGCATATTATGACACTACCAGACACACTAGCCCGTCACCGCAGGCCAAATCCAGACATCTCCCTGGCTCTCTGTTACACACTTACTACTGTGTGCTGACACAATAATATGTCCCAACACAGTGGTTAAGAACCACTGCCTTGGGAAATAGCACTCCAGTAACTTTGTTCCTTCCCCAAAATAAAAGTAAACAATTTATAAATAGCCAGGTGGTTTATAATTTTTTTCTCACTGTTTTTGCAGCTGGACTCATTTCAAATTGTACCTCCTTTAAAACTACTACTAGGTGGTAGGAACAGACTTCCCATCCAACCCTACCAAGCATCTGGAAGCATTAAACTTCACTGTCACCATTAGGCCCTAACTTTAGCGCACAGAACCATGCATCAATGTTATATGTGATTTTGTATACCCTAAATTGGACCTACTACCGGTAAAATCCAGTGGGTGAAAGTAAGAGATTCTTCAATATCTATTTTTTTTAACTTAACGTTTTATTTCAACTTTTTTAAAAGTACTGCCATTTTAGTTGGACTCATACAAGGCCTAACTGCACAATCCTCACTCAGGTGAAACACTCTTTGAAATAAAAGGGAATTTTTCCTGGGAATGGATTGCCAGAGTGAGTCAATGTTGGCACTCTGCCCTCTCTTAAAAGAAGAACATCAACTTGTAATCTAGTCAATTTTTTAAAAAAAGCACAAATGGCAGTCTCGGGCCCCGTGCCTGTATGAATACCCTGCCAATTTTTGTGGCTCTGCAACCAAATTCCCTTATTTTGTAAAAGTTTCCTCACACTGTTATTGTGTCAAAGGTCTATTAAGACAACAGAGGAAACTGCCAGACTGACTTTGCCAGGAAAACAGGGGAAATGATTGAAAAATGAGGCCAAGGTTTCCAGAAGAATCTTTACTGTCTTCATTTTTGGGTGCTCAACAATTTGAATAGCAAAAAATCATTGGTCATGGAATGCTCTCAAATGCACCAGTAAGAAAAGCAAAGAACATTTTTTTCCCTTTTAGTTTCAGTTATAGAAATCTCAGGTGTTAATCATAACAACAGCAGGTACAAACTTTTCAGACAGATGTGTAATTATTAAGTTGACAATGTCCCTTTAACACCTATTCCACAAGGGAAGCTAGAGCACCACATAATAAAGAACATTATTATGGATGGGAATTCCAATGCCAATGGACTCAAAACACAAGGGGGGAAATCAATGTCTAGTGAAAGGAAAATAAGAACCCCACCCAACAGTTGTTCTTTGAGCACTGCTCACATTATTCAGTTTTAAGTGTCTATGTGCCATAGCACATGTTTGGCTGGAAAGATTTTGGAGATTTTGCCCTTGCCTGTCAGAGCAGGGTCAGTGGCCAATGCCCCTTCTGGCCGCTCCTGCAGCTATATATATAGCCCTGACTCTGATCCTCCTCAGTTCCTTTTTCCGCCTTCAGTGATGGTTCCTGAACAGCCTGCTCTTGCATTCATGCAAGCACCTGTCTATCCCACTCTGTGTATGAGCCAGCCATTCAACTTAGAGGAGCTTTTCGTGGACATAGACCCACCGTGACATGATCCCATTTCGCAGTCAGAGTCTGAACACCGCTCCCACCCACCGCCTATCATACCAGAGTTCAAACCCTGCACCAGTTGCGGCAAGGCCTTCCTGAGGGACGACCCCTATAAGAAGTGCCTAAAATGCATGGGTGAATCTCACCAGGTGGACAAATGCTTGATCTGTCTGTCCTTCAGGCCCAGGACCTTGAAAGACAGAGAGCAGAGGCACTATGTCTTAGCTATCCAGCAAGCACTGCTGCCTGTCCCCAGCACATCAGGGACTTTTGCAGAGCTGCTGGCGCCACGTGCCAAGTTGGCATTGGGGCCCTCTTAGCGCCACTCCCCAGCAGAGCACAGGAAACTGCGCAAAGCATCGATCTCGGCACTGAAGCGCCAGCTTTCTGCGGCCAAGCCCCTCTCATGGACAAAGCCCAGAGCTTATCATGGTATCCTCAACACAGGAGGCTTTCAAGGCTGCGAAGGTCCTTCTGCTCCCCCTGATGGTCATGCCACCCAAGCCCCCAAAGCCAAAGGGGAAGCCTGCCTTTCTTTCAGGGGTGTGGGCTGCTCCAGAGTGAGGCCAGTCGCTGGCTACACTAGCACTGCAGCCACCTCCAGGCCACCAGGCATCAGAGTGTCAGGAGGTCAGGGGTCTCCTTCACTCCTAGAAACCTCAGACTCCTCTGATGCCAAGCCAAGGCACTAGCGACCCGCCCCACCATCGCAGGAGCAGGCATGGAAGTGCACTTGGAAGCGCTCCCTGTCACTTCCACAGTGCCTTAGTGCTTTCCTGGTGCCATCTATCCTGGCGCCGGCCCTAACGACTGCCTCCCCACTGCCAACTACACCTGCTTGGCACAGGGGGAGCGCCCGCTCCACCAGTGGCAGGAAGTCTGCACCTCACTCCCCTAAAAAGCATGCCAGGGAGCTGCCACCACCGAGCTCCCCGATACCGCTCCTCTAGCCTGTCCCGATCAGCTGAGACCTTTGAGGAGGAGCTTGCCCTTGGTACTGTGGGACATAGAGGTAGCAGCCTGAGATACCACTCGTCCTCTTCCCCAAAGGAGGTCGTGAACCCTCACCCACATTCTTATACGGAGGATCCCACCACCCATTACAACCTTCCTCATCGATCCACAGCAAACTTCGGCCTGGAGGCTGAGCCCCTCAGGGAAGACCGAGACCCCTTGTCAACCTGGGTTTCGCATCTGCTCCAGCCGCAATTTCAGTGCCACTACACAACAATGTGCACAACCTTGCTAAAGAGCACTGGCAGACCACTGCCTCAATCCCACCGATCTCTGAAGTTGCTAGCCACAAATACCACGTCCCCCTCGAGAGGTTTGCATTCTTGGTGGACCACCCGGTACCAGCCTCTTGGGTGATAGAGGCTGCCAACAGACGGAAGGGGCAGAATCAACCAGCCCCCTCTCCAAGGCCCAGGGAAGCTAGGAAGCTAGACCTCCTAGGGAGGACGGTCTGTTCATCCTCCTCTTCCAGCTCTGCATTGCCAACCACCAGGCATTGATTAGCCGCAACACCTTAAACCTGTGTGAGTCCATGCAGCGCTTCTGAGACCTCCTCCCTCAGAAATACCTGGAGGACTACAACTCAGTTATAGAGGAGGGTATGCTGGCCTCCCGTGATGCCCTCACGGCCACTTGGGACACCTCTGATACAGCCAGCCACGGGGCCACCTCAGCCATTGTCTTGCAGACAGCAGCATGGCTCCAAGAGGTGGGCCTGGCCCAAGATGTGTGGCAGGTTATACAAGACATCCCCTTCAAAGGGCAAACACTGTTCACAAAAGCCACCGATTATATACTAAGTGGTGTGAGGGACCCCAGCGCCACCCTTAGATCCCTACGTATGCACGTGCCGCAAGTGGCCACACATCGTTCCAGGCCATAGCAGCCTCATCAGCAGATGCAGCAGCGGGTCCAGTGTAGAGCCTCCACGCATGGCAGTAGTGCAGGTCAGGAGGACTGGGGGTCTAGAACTTCTACGTCCCCAGGGACACCCTCCTAGGGGCCAGGAATCCATCCATGCCAGGGACATATTCACACCCAGCCTGGGAGCTACCCCACCCTCCTTCGCCATCCTTTTCTTTAGCTGGCACCAAAATGACCTTTTTACATCAAGGCGCCCCATCGCGTCAGACTCCTGAGGCATCAGGCCCAGTATCCAGGGACTGTTTTCTTTCTTAAATCACCTCCCACTGGACAGATTCGGGATCTCTACCCTCTCCTATAGGGTGGTGCCCATCTGCTAGCCATGAGCTGACGGACCACCCTAAAGGGAATAACGTCAGAAGAGTAATAAATTGACTGGAAGAAAGCATACATATATATATATGCATAAACTTATGTGTGGACATGTATAGCACAGGAGAGGGAGGAAAAAAAGGGGAAGGAGATAAGAGGAGGAGGCCAATGACTACCTCCCTCTATAGCCCACGAACTGCGTTCCCAGGGGCCACCCCTGGCCACGAAGACAACTTGGGCACATAGGGTTAGAGCCTGCAGATGCGTCAGCGGCATCAACCTAGAATGTCCTTCCCCTGCATAAATTCTGTGCTCTAGAGATGGTCCTTCCATACTGGGGAGGGGAAGTGAATGGTCATCCTTTACTCCTCCCCCCTCCCACTTACTAGGAGAATGAGGGGAGGAATACACCTCTCCCTCAGCTTCAGGCAGAAAGGGAAGGACCATGGAACAGTTGTGAGGGTGTGCCCCTAACTGTACAATGATGCAAGAGTCTTCATGCTCAGCTCGATTCTCACGGTGCAAGCCAGAACATCTTAAGGATCCTTCAGAGCCCCACCTGGGCTTGGCAGGGGAGACTGGCCTCTTAACATCTCCCCCCTGCCATTTTGGGGAATCGTCCCACTTCCACAACCAGCCTGGCCCACTCTGGGCCCGCCAATGCGTAGGGCAGGTCTGCCCCTATATTCCCTGACCCATGGGATGCGTCACTCCCCACTGGGGACTAACTACTGGGCTGAGGTGAGGCTCCTCCCTTTTTGGCAGCTTGAGTTACTCTCTGTCCTACCCCTTGCTGACTATTATTTGATTAAGGTCCCCTACCTGCCTGTCCTGATAGGAAGCTTTCCTTAACCACTCATTTAAAAAAAGCACAAAAATGGCTTCATGGCACCATTACAACACCATTTCCATTTATTCTGAGAATTTACCACACACTTTTAATTTTGGTCACATGCAATTAAGGCAAAAGCAAAAATAAAACCACCACAAAGCAGGGTTAATAGACAAGAAGTTTGGTCAGGGTTTTAAAATATGCTTTCATACTCTTTTTGGGCCAAATCTGGAGCTCGGTACAAAGCCACACGGAACAGGTTCACAGGCTGGGGACATGGAATATTCTTTCTCCAACCCACAAAGCAACAGTGCTAATAATTCATTGTTGTTACTACAGCTACTAAGACCCTTCACCTCACCCCAAGGGAGTCAGGGGTGCTAGTGGACCTGCATACTCCAAAGTCCTCATGTGCACTAAGATCGATGAAACTGTATTACACAATTACATAGATGGTGAAAACCATTGTGTGGGCTCCCCGCATTTGCCCTCTCTTCTGTAAAATGGGTCTATATCTTTCTTGCTGAATTTGAATGTTCTACTCCTATGTGAAGACTGGAGCAGAGGGAAGGGTTCAGCTGCATAAGGAGAAGGACAGCGGAAAGCAAAACTATGTAAGGCCAAAACATTATTATTTTTCTTCTAGCCCCACTCAACCTATAGACATAATCACTGAAGATGAATCATTCTCCATGAGCTCAAAAGACTGAGAAATAGAGACCAAAGTTATGTCAGATTCCCCAGTAAGGCAGAGGGTTGCACACTGCAAGAGTTTTTTTTTTTAAAATCATTAGTCCAGATAGACTGGCTAAGTTATTTGGCTAAAGGGGACAGAACAGAAACATGCAGAATTTAAATAAAATAGCACACGATCAAAGAGTACAATAAAGAAATCATTCAGTTTATTCTACTTGGTCTGGAAAGGATTTGCTCTAGTTACTTCTTTATGATGATGAATGCTTTCTGATATTCTTTTATTATGGAGTTAAGTAAGTCTGTCTCTATATAAATCTCACATCTAACTACAGACGGTAGAGGTTATCAGGTATTCCTGAAGATAATTATGTGTCCCACGGACAACAGAAATTACTAATGAAATATCTTCAAGTCTTTCCTCTTCTGAGAAGCAGAGGAAACACTTGAATTGAGAGTCTGTTAGCTGAAGAACTGAAGTAACTCCTATCCTAGGCTGTAAAATTAACTGCAGGCTTTAAGCCATCAGGTAATTTTAAGAACACCTTCCACTCTTTTTTCATTCTGTAACTGTATTATTCTATAAGGCTTCTAGGGATATACTGGAATGAAGAATGCTATAAAAAGGAAAGCACATTATTAAAATGATTTTTGATCCGACCCTTTTCTGTCCAAATTGTTCTAGACTCAGAAAAGAAACTTAAAAGTGCTAGATCTATGGCTGTTCTCCCCCTCTAATGATGCTCCAGGACTCAGAACTGTAAAACAGAGAAAACTTACACATTCTACACTCAGTTGAATTTAAGAATTGAGAATTAGAGCTGTCAATTAATCAGAGTTAATGAACACAATTAATGCAAAGTAAATGATCTAGATCAAAAAAATAGTCGTGATTAATAACACTGTAAAAAGTTAAAACAAAATGAATAGTATTTTTCAATTCACCTCATACAAGTCCACTCAGTCCTACTTTTTATTCAGCCAATCACTAAAACATACACGTTTGTTTACATTTACTGGTGCTAATGAGGCCCACTTCCTGTTTACAACGTCACCTGAAAGTGAGAACATGCATTCACATGGCACTTTGGTAGCTGGCATTGCAAATCATTTACATGAAAGATATGTTAAACAGTTGTATGCCCGTTCATGCTTTGACGTCTCAGCTCTAAAGTTTTACATAGTTGTGGTATTCATTGCTGTTATGTAAAAACAACAAAAAAAATTCCCTTATTTGTAAGTTGCACTTTCATGATAAAGATATTGCACTGCAGTACTTTTTGGAGGTGAACTGAAAAACACTATCTATTTTCATCTTTATTACAATGCATATATTTGTAAAAATAATATAAAGTGAGCGCAGTACACTTTATAGTCTGTATTGTAATTGAAATCTGCATATTTGAAAATGCAGAAAAACACCCAGAAATTCCTATAATAAATTTAAATGGGTATTCTATCACTGTTTAACAGTGCAATTAAAACTGTGATTGTAATTGTTTTACCATGTGATTAATTGTAATAATTTTTGTTTAATCATTTGACAGCCTTATTGAGAATTATTTAACGAGGGTTCCATACATGATCCAAGGGTAAAACCTGCTTTACAGTCACTTCATATTTCAAAAACTTCAAAAATTAGAGCCCCAGAAATAAGTTTTAATCTGAGAGCTATTCATAAAGAAAGATCGGGCTGGTAGAATGAGCACTTTCTCAAGTCAAAACTTATAAACTAAGCCTAAGAAACTGTGAAGTATTTTCCTGTAGAATAATCCTCCTGACTCTCAAGACGTCGACTGCCAGCACAGTATAATTCCCTACTAAGTACATCCAGCATGATGGGCCAGTCTACACTACAGT
The DNA here is from genome assembly GCA_007922195.1 of Podocnemis expansa. Classification (NCBI taxonomy): domain Eukaryota; kingdom Metazoa; phylum Chordata; order Testudines; family Podocnemididae; genus Podocnemis; species Podocnemis expansa. The sequence goes on from ML682016.1 coordinate 25,952,551, forward strand.
GTTAGGTAAATGTAGACCTAATTATGTCAAGTATACATGTTACAGCCTGGTTCCCCTTGATATAAGTGCCCTCCTACAATGACACAATAACTCCACCTCTATGAAAGGGTGGGTTTTCCATCAGCGTAGTTAGGGAGACACAGTGTCCACACAGACACTGCAGACCCTTACACTGGTTGTTGGCTGTCATTCTTATCAATTTCTATGGCTCAGTTGCATGCAGAGCTGAGAACGAAGGCTCTCACAGCCTGCCACATTGCCTGTCTTAACTCATGGAAGTGCTCCTGGTGAGGACATGAACTACAAAAGGAACAATGTGAAAATGAACCACCATATAATTACTGCTTGTATATAACTGGTGGTAAGTGAACCAAACACAGGGTGACAAGTTTCTAGTGTGGACAGGTCCATATCTACAAACAGTGGCTGTCACTGGCAACACACATGTGACTCACGCTCCCTTGTGAAGACATTGAGATGCACATTTTTACCATGCCCCATTAAAAGAGAAAATACTCACTCATTTAGTACAGTCTTGTGCTGGAACAGCTGGTCAAGAGTCGCTTTGCTGAAAATGACAGGAGCATGGTCCAGTGCTCCATACAGCAACTGTGGTGTAGTTTGCGGTGTGAGCTTCCCTTTGTGGAATTTTGCTTCTGGGTGAGTGCAAGGAGATGGACTAGCTGAGTTAATACTGTCCAGTTCAGTGCTGAGTCACCAGACGGCCCAGCAAAGGAAGAGCAGCCTTGCAGCTATGAGGGGTAAAGGCTTCACATCATTTTTGCATGCTCTTCAAGAAATAAAAAACTACTTCGAACTTCTCAGTGAGTCCACTGTAGAGAGCTTTGTGAATCCCCCTGTTCTCCAAACTAAAACAGAAACTATGGCTATGTCTACACTAGCAAATTAGTCCAGATTAAGGAGGCTTAATACGGACTAATTTGATCTCTGTCCACATAGGCTTTGCTTAGTTCAAAATAAAAGACTTTTTAGTTCAAACTAAGCAAGGCTTAGTTCAAACTAGTTAGTTCAAATGGTTATTTTGAACTAACAGCTTAGTTTGAACTTAGTTTGAATTTTAGTTCAAACTAGCATGATGTAGCCATGCTAGTTCAAACTAAATAAATTCAAACTAAGCCGTTAGTTCGAACTAATCATTTTTTTTTTAGTTTGAACTAAAACATTTTTAGTTTGAAGTAAAAAACGCAGTTAGTTGGGACTAAAAAGTTCCAGTTAGTTCGAACTAACTCCGAACTGCTTAGTTCGGACTAAGGAAGTCGAAACTAAACAGTTAGATGTAAACATAGCCTAGACTACACAGTACACCTTCAATATGCTGTCAGAGAAAAGGGCAGATGAGAGAAGGGGGTAATTAAACATGAATATTAACTGATTACAGAAGGAACCACACAACATCTCACTGGTAGCTTTTCATAATGCACTCAACTTCCTCCTGTGTTTTTCAGTCAGTCAGCAACTCTTGCTTCTGCTGCCTTCATGCTCCTACTGTTACGTGTTAGCTCTGTGTTCTTGAGGAATCAGAGCACAGTATCCAGCCTGTGCCTCCCTCCCCCCACACATCCCCCAACCTCTGCTTGAACTGAAAACCAAAAACAGTAGGAAATGGGAGACATCCTTTTCCTAATCTACCCATATCCAAAAGCCATCAGCACAATGGAGCTTTATTTGCATTGACTATGGAGAACCAGACTCCAAAGCAGGAGCTGCACTGAACTCTGGGATTGAAGAAGCAAGAGCCGTACTGAACTCTGGGATTGAAGAAGCAGAGAAGCATTGCCTGATGGGGGATCTCACACCAGCACAAACAAACTCAGTAATTATCAGACCATTCTAGTCACAGACATGATAATTGATACCCAAAATACTGAGCCTGCCTGACTGTATTGTCAGCTTCTCTGAACCATTACACCCAGTCAGGAATGTGTATTGGCCATGTAAACAAGTCCTTATAGAAAACCTTTACCCACATCCAACAGAACAGTAGTGTAGTGTGTGTCCTGTGCAAGTCCTGACTGGATCCTTTCTGAATCCTGTGTGAGTCTGGATTGAGTCCTGAGTCCTGATGCTTGGATCTAAAGCTGTATCATTTCCACTGGGATTTGGCTTTTCTTCCTTGCTGATTGCTGTGGGAGCTTTGTTTCCATCCAGCCTCTGACCCTGATCCGCACAACCTGGAAACCTTTCTGCTACACAGAGTGGTGAGACAACCCCCGTCTCTCTCTCTCTCTCTCTCTCTCTAGGCCTGATACAGTAGAATCTAGGTAATATTGTAGCTGGGTGTTCTTCTTTCCTTGTATGTTTATCAATGCTGTAACTGGGTATTTTGGGGTATTCTTCTCTCCTTTGTAATTATTCTTAGTAGTACAAGTTTTAGATACCTAGCAATAAAATGACTTTTGTTATTAAGCCAGTTTCCAGACTCTTTTAAGACATCATTCCCTCTCCTTTGTGGTCTTGGTTTCTTTATATCACTTTGCAGCAACGCTTCTATTACCTAGCCAAAGATCCCTGTAATGCCCACAACCCTGTAAGGTTTGCTCATTGATAGGGATAGTAGTCTGATTGACTCCAGGGGCATATAAGGGTGATAGCTGACAAGTGCTGTTTTGACCCAGCCTGATTGAGTCCAGGGGCATATAAGGGTAGCAGCTGAGAAGTGCTGTGTGACCCAGCCTGCTCAAGATCCATAATCAAGCCTGGTTTGGTGCGGTACAGGGGCACATAAGGGTAGCAGCAGAGAAGTGCTGTGTGACCCAGCCTACTGAGTTCAGGGACACATAAGGGGTCAGCTGAGAGTGCTGATAGACCTGGTCCGCTCAGACGCACCTCTATAGAAACACAAGTCACACAAGCAGCACACTAATAGAAGTACCATCTTCCCCATAGAGAAAGCAACCCTAATAAATGAGCATACCCCGAGTCGGTGGGCAAAGTTGGTAACACTACCATGTCAAAGCATGAGCGGTCCATTCCTGCTCAAAAGGGATGTGAGACCAAACAGGAAGCCCAGAGCCCTTGCCAAGCTCCTTATTATGATAAGGTTTGAAGGATCAGAATTTTTGCAATATATGTTGATTTCTCTGTAGAGACAAGGTGAGTGAAATAACATTTTATTGGACCAACTTCTGTTGATGAGTGAGATGCTTTCAAACTTATATATAGCTCCTCTTCAGGGTTACATGGAGCTCCACATGTACACATCCCTCATTCATTAATAAAAATGTAGCGGTAGGCATAGGAAGAAAAATGCTACTGGAGACCTCTTAGTGTCTGATTTAAGGATATTTACTTTGACATGTGATATTGACAGTTTGTGGCTTAATGGGTATAAAGCTTTATCACTTTAAAATCTCAACACATACTGCCATTAAATAACTTAACACTCGACTGTCTGACTCACTCATAATTTTCCACAACTGTGAAAATTCAAATAAATAAAAATCAGAAAAAATGCTTACAAATTATCTGATTCTGCCAAGCCTAGTTATGACACATCAAAAACACCTTCCTTCCAGAGGATATCATGAGCAGGGAAGAAACCATGCTGAACAACTATAAAAATATATATAAAAATTCCTCTCTCACCCCCTATGGGTGGTATGTGTCATCCTCAACCT
>ML682016.1:25966188-26046804 GCA_007922195.1 Podocnemis expansa
GGGGGGGGGGGGGGGGCACAGCGAGCAACCGGAGTTGCTCAGCTGCCCTCTCCCCTTAGAGGGAACATTGACACACACACACACAGGTACATAAATGGAACATTTTAATGTATTATAAATCTACACACAGAGACATATAACTTGATTCACCACTTGCCTAAGGAGGTGGTGGAATCGCCATCCTTAGAAACTTTTAAGACCGAGTTGGACAAAGCACTGGCTGGGATAATTTAGTGGAAGTAGTTCTGCTTTAAGCAGGGAGTTGGACTAGATGACCTCATGAGCAAGGCTGTAACTACAGCAGAGCCAACAGGGCACAGCCCCAGGCACCCCGAAGAGGCTCAATAGAACCATGCTATTAAAAGGAGCTGCTTTGAGGCGTCGGCTCTGAGCACCGCTAATCGGAAGGGGTGCCTTCCAACCGGAACGCGCCCCAGGCGGCAAAACACCACATTACGGCTCTGCTCATGAGGTCCTTCCAATCCTAATATTCTATGAATTCACAGGGCTTTAAACTGGTGTCATTACACCAAGGTAAAACTACTGCAGAATGGTACTTGATGAGGTCCTGGCCCCTGACTGGTTCCTTCTTCCATTGCCTTGTATTGTGATATTGGGTCAATATAATAAGCCGGTGGAAACAGAATGTAATATTAAGGAAAAATCATTAGTGCACATTTCAAATATTGATGTCCTCTCACATGTTGAACATTATTTGTGATTTTCTTTTTGAAGTATGAGACTGTTCTGTGAAGCTGGGCTAAGCCAGAGTTACAGGAATAGTTTTTAAAGAGCCAGGGAGGCTAAATTCAATATAAGGGAGAGATGGAGAAGATCCCATGTCACTTTACAAAGAAGACTTCTAGAGAAGACTATGTCTGAAGACAGTCTCAGTTAGAGCTAGTCTATGCTACATAATTAGAGTGACATAAACCAATTTATGTCAACCTAATTATGTCAGCTTTTACATTGCAACATCTATACTACAGTCTTTCTCCCACCATTGTAACTGCCCTTCTATACCAACATCATAATTCCACCTCCATGAGAGCATAAGGTTTATGTCAGTGCCTTTACAGACTCTCTATTCTCAGGCACATTTACTCTAGATCAGTGGTTCTTCTTCGAGCGCTGCTCATATCAGCATACAGTAGCTCAGAAAATCTTCAGCCTTAGCCTGTCAGGTCAGGGCAAATGGCCAAAGCCCCCTCCGTGCCATCACTGCGGCTATATAGGTGACTGTGACCCTGACCCTCCCAGTTCCTTTCTTTTTGCATTCAGTGACGTTATTGGAACAGCTGAAACTTGCGGAAGCAAGTGCCTCTCCTCATTCGTTTCGTAATAGAGATGCCATGGTTCAAACTGTGTCCATCGTGCTGCAAAGCCTTTCCACTCGATGACGCCCACAAGAAATGCCTCGCGTGCCTTGGTGAGTCACACCTTATGAAAAACTTCTCCATCTGCAAGTTCTTCAAGTGGACATCCCACAAGGACAGGGAGCGGAGGTTGTGCGCCCTTGACCAAGATCAGGCATCTCACCCAGCGCTTGATATGCCTCGTGCACTAAACACTCTGCCAGCACCTCGTGCGAACTCTGTACTGGAACCTGCCCAGCACTGCTCTCTGGCTCACAATATGAAGCCACGATTGGCATCAAATTTGGGACTGGCATGGCGCCGTTCACCTCCATCCCCGGACACCCCTCCACAGGAGTTAGGACTGGGGCACCTTTCGGTACCATTGATGCCAGAGGCCCTAGCAATGGCATGAGCCCTGTTCCAGGAGCCAGCTCCAGTACTGACGAAGAAAGCCTGGTTGAAGGGAAAACCAGCGCTTTCAGCCAAGGAGTGGACAACCCAAGGCTCGGTACTGCTCCCAGCCTCGGCACCGTCGAGCCCTCCACTGACACCACAGAACTGTACAGAAGACCGTTCAGATGACCACTCCTCCCGACACTCATCCTGTGAGCCCTCGGTACCGTGTCCCCAGGGTTTGAGAAGACAGAGGTCTAGCTCATCCTCCTCTTCATCTTCTGGATCCATTCAGTACCCTGGAAGTCCAAAAGTGGTCTCCAGTACCAATGAATGAGCGGGTAAGCGCTGCCGGAAGCGTTCCCTGAAGCCCCAGTTGAGAAGAGGCACGACACCGGCAACCCTGGTGCAGGCGTCGCAGGGGAGCTCCACCCCGTGTTAGCAAGGGACTGATGGGTACACGGAGGGAAAAGGGCCAACTCCCCCATCCCATCGACCCACAACCCTGGACTCCTTCAATGACTGGTTACAAGAGTGGCTGCATTTGATGCCCGATGACAACTCAGCCTCCCAGCACCAGTTGGCACCGTCTTTGACTCAAACTCTGGACTCTTTGGATGTATCTGACAATGGGCTCAACCCAGATTCCACCAAGCACAGCAGATCATGGGTTCTCTCGTCCTCTTCTCCACACGAGTTTACGACCCCTGCACGCAGCAGGAGCTGCTTCGTCGTATGGCAGCAAACATCAGTTTGGACTTGGAAGTGGTCCAGAAGGAGTGTAATCCCCTCTTTGACATCGGTGATGCTGATCCTCCTGCAAAAGTACCTGTTCCCCTCCATGAAGGCGTGTACAGCATTGCTAGGGTGGGCTGGCAGACCCCATCATCAATCCCTCCCGCATCCAAGGTGACAGATCGGAGATACCACGTTCCCTCTGATAAGTTCGCGTTCCTCTTTCATCACCCTATGCCAGGGTCCCTGGTGGTGGACACAGTTAACCAGAAAGAAAGGCAGGACCAACCAGGCTCTACCCCTAAGAATAAGGAAGCAAAGAAGCTCGACCTATTTGGCAAGAAGGTTTATTCCACCTCCACCTCCTTACAGCTGCGGAACCCTAACCATCAAGCCCTCATGGCGAGATATGTGTTCAACCTTTGGAGAGCCATGGAGGGCTTCCGTGACTCCATCTCTAAGGGCCACCTGCGAGACTTCGAGCTGATGGTGGAGGAGGGTGTCTTGGCCTCTAGAGATGCCCTTATGACCTCCTGGGATGCATCTGATACAGCTTCGTGCAAAATGGCCTCCGCTGTGGCTATGAGACGTGTGGCCCGGCTTCAAGGCTCAGGCCTGTCCCCACAGATGCAACTCAGCATACAGGACCTACCATTTGAAGGCCCTGCTCTCTTCACTGAGTCCATGGACTCAAAGCTGCACAGCATGAAGGACTCTAGGGCCACTCTTAAATCCCTAGGCATGCACACGCCACCACCCATTAGGTGTTCCTTCAGACCCCAGCAGCTGCTGCAACAACAACTATAGCAACTGAAACAGCAGACCCAGGTTCAGGGCTCCTTTTCTCAGTCCTACCAGTACCCCCAACACCAATACGGGGGCGGGGGGGGAGGTCTAGAGAGGTAAAAGACCCGCCCGGGTAGAGGCCAAAAATCCCAGGCCTCCAGGCTAGTCATCACAGACAAGGTACCGACTGTTCAGCAGGAAAGAAGTAGCGCTTTTGATGGTCAGCCCGAGGGCACCAGAACCACAGCCTTGACCCTACCCTTTGCCAACCACCTGCGTTGATACACGCACCACTGGGCAAACATCATAACTGACCGGTGGGTACTGGAAATGGTCTTGAAAGGGTATCCTATACATTTTGGTCAACGCCTCGGGACAGAAAACCACCCCCTCGCTTGAATCTCACGAGCTGGGAACTAGATCAGATGCTTGAGACAGAGTGTGAGAAATTCTTCTCCCTCGGGGCCACAGAGAGGGTCCCAAAGTAGGAATGGGGAAAAGGGTTTTGCTCCTATTACTTTCTAGTTCCCAAACCGAATGGAGACCTGAGACCTATGCTGGACCTCAGAGCTCTAAACAAATACATAAAGAAAATAAAGTTCCATATGGTTTCCCTGTCACAGATCATCCCACCTCTGAATTCCGGGGATTGGTTTGCAGCCCTTGATCTAAAAGACACTTACTTTCACATAGCGATATGCCCCTGCCACAGAAGGTTTCTAAGATTCATGGTCAGGGGAAAACACTTCCAGTTCACAACACTCCTCTTTGGGCTCTCCCTGGCCCCCAGGGTGTTCACAAAGTGCAAGGTGGCAGTAGCTGCCTACCTACGCTGGCAGGGTATAAAGATCTATCCCTACCTAGACAACTGGTTGACAAACAGCATCAAAGTAGTGAACCAACTGTGCAAGTACCTGGGGCTCTGCATAAATCAAGAAAAGTCAAAACTCTGCCCATCCCAAAACATTGAGTTCATAGCTCTCGCAGACTCCCAGAAAGGGAGAGCTTTCCTGCCCCCCTCAAGATTTCAGTCCATCTGCACCATCCCTACAGAGCTGCAGGACTCCCAGGTAACCATGACCCGATGCTGCTTACAGCTCCTCGGGCACATGGCGGCCACCACCACCATGATAAGGATGGCTCGCCTGAGAATGAGACCATTTCAGATCTGGTTGTCCACAGTGTTCCACCCACAGAGACATCCCCTGTCCACGGTATTGTCAGTTCCCCAAAACATCCTGGGGACACTAGAGATCTGGAGGGATCTCCTCTTTGCCATGGGAGGAATCCCCTTTGAAGCCTCAGTCCCTACAATGACACTGATCACCGATGCCTTGGATTTTGGGTGGGGGAGTCCACACATCAGACAGCCTTCACATTAACATGAAGGAATTGTGGGCCATCAGATCGGCTTGCAAGACTTCTCTGGACAAGACAAAGGACAGATCGGTCCACTGCGGCCATGCTCTATGCGAACTGGCAGGGTGGTGTCTGCTCCCCAGCTCTCTGCAGAAAGGCAACCGGACTCTGGGAACTAGCCCTGAGATACAACTTCACGCCAGTGGCAGCCCACCTACCGGGAGTGAACAACAAGCTGGGGGATTCCTTCAGCAGAAAACCTGTAGCCCACCATGAGTGGTCCCTACATAACACAGTGCTATCCCACCTAATCAACAAGTGGAGAGTACTCCAAGTGGATCTATTCTTAACATGACAGAACCACAAATGTCGGTGTTTCTCCTCCCTCAGGGGTCGGAAGGAAGGTTCACTTACGGACGTCTTCCTCCTCAGCTGGTCGGGGCCCCTACTGTATGCCTTCCCACCAATTCTGTTGATATACAGGGTCCTCCTGAACGTCAAGACGGATGGAGCAAACATGATAGTGATAGCTCCGGATTGGCCCAGACAATACTGGTACTCGCTCCTACAAGACCTGTCCACAGACACTCCACTCTGCCTTCCCCTGTGAGCAGGCCTCCTGACACAAAATTTGGGGTGCCTGTGGCACCCGAACCCTGGTCTCCTGCACCTGACAGCTTGGAGACTCCTTGGCTAAGCGAGCATGAAAGACTCTGCTCAGACAGGGTCAGAAGGGTATTAATTGGTAGCTGAAGGCCTTCCACTTGGGCCACCTATACAACCAAATGGAAACATTTTTCCCGCTGGGCATTAGGTAAAGGGGCTATGCCCATATCAGCCCCTATACACTTAATCCTTGATTACCTGCTAGACCGCAGGGATAAGGGCCTCTTCCTTTCCTCACTGAGAATCCATCAGGCAGCGATTTCGGCATTCCATGATAAGGTGAAGGGTGCTCCCGTTTTCTCCCACCCTTCCTCCACCGAATTCCTGAAGGGGTTCGAAAGAGTGTTCCTGCAACCCCTTGAACATGTTCCATAATGGGAGCTTAACATGCTGCTCCGTAGCGTAACAGAGCCTCCTTATGAACCCTTGGACTCATGCACTCTGTTGGTCCTTGCATGGAAAGTGGCCTTCTTTGTGGCTCTTACTTCGGCCAGAAGGGTTTCTGAACTGAAGGCCCTTTCCTCAGAAACTCTGTACACAAGGTTCTTCCCTGATAAGGTGGTGCTCCTCCCGCACCCATCTTTCCTCCCTAAGGTGGTTTCTCGCTTTCACCTTAATCAGGACATCTGCCTTCAAGTGTTCTTTCCGGACTCTCAGGTTACCGAGAACCAGAGGAAATGGCACACCCTGGATGTAAAAAGGGCATTCTTAGCATATATAGAGCACATGCACTCATTCCACAGGACCGCCCAACTTTTTGTGGCAGTAGGGGAACGCAATAGAGGTCTTCCAGTGTCGTCACAGTGCATTTCAAAGTGGATAGTAAACTGCATCAAAGACTGCTACAGAAGGTCGAATATGCTCTTCCTGGGGAATGTCAGGGCCCATTCAACCAGGGCCCAGGCTTCGTCAACAGCCTTCTTCGCCCAGGTCCCAATCCAGGAGATCTGCAGGGCAGCTACATGGTCGCACTACACTATTGTCCAACAGGATAGAGAGGATGCTGCATTGGGCAGAGGCGTACTCAATGTGGGCAAGCTGTAACTCCCCCCACCGTCCTTGGGTATGGCTAGCAGTCACCTGTAACTGAATGATGTGAGCAGCGCTTGAAGAAAAATGGTGGGTTACCGATGTAACCATCCTTGTTCAAGATGGGCTGCTCACATACATTCGGATCCCACCCACCATCCCTGCAAACCGGACATGGCGAAAAGAAGGGACTGAGAGGGTCAGGGTCACCTAAATAGCCACAGCTGCGGCACAGAGGGTGCATTGGCCGTGTGCCCTGACCTGACAGGCTCAGGCTAAAGACTTTCCGAGCTACCATGTGCTGTGGCACATATACACCTGTAACTGAATGTATGTGAGCAGTCCATCTTGAAGAAGGACAATTACATCAGTAACCTACCATTCCCAACCTGGGGTCTGTGGACCCCTGCAGGGCCACAGAGTTACTACAAGGGGTCCACAAACACTTCCTGGAGCTGGGCCAATTTAAAATCTTGCAGTCACAGGAACATGATAACACAAATGCAGGGAAATTAAATGATCTCATCAGGTCCCTTCCAACCCTATGATTTGATTTGATTTGATTTGATTCTAAATACTAGCAGCATTGTCCTTTCCCTGAGCTCCATGTCCCTCAGGGCACAGCATGGCCAGCTCTCCCTCCAACCTATTCACATGTGCATGTCTCAAAAACAACAAGGAGTTGTGTGGCACTTTAAGACTAACAGATTTATTTTATGCATGACCTTTCGTGGGAGAAGATCCCACTTCCTCAGATGCTTGCCACTTTGCTGGAATGAGGGTAGGCTTCCTCTCTCTCCCTCACACACCCCTGCCCCACCCAGGGTGGAAGGTAAGCTTAAAGCCCTTCCATCACCTGAAAATGAGAGGTGCAAGCTGGGCTTTGTTAGTGAGCATGCCCTGATCTCTCACTGATTGCAGCTCTGTGCACACTGGGGGCAGGATCCCTCATCTCAGGATGAGGTCACTTTCTGCCCCTTCAATGCAAAGTGCTTCACAGAGCTACTGGATATGCTCGCTCCCTCCTACACAAGGCTTCCACAGTTTGTCAGACACCAAAACACAGATAGGGAGCCCCTATGGACCAGCAGCTGCAGGGATGTCTACATATGCTGCAGAGCAGACGTCCTGCGAGCTGTGTATAACAACGGATTCTTTCAGGTGGCCCCTTTGGTATTTTCCTGAAGCTGCTCTATGGCACACTTGCCATGGCAAATGCTCCCTCTTCATTCTTTATTAAAGTCCACTTGCTGGGACATCTTTAGAGATTAAGGGTTGTTAAATGTGACAAAGCTTGGAATTTGTTGTTAATTCATTACACATAATACCCAATGTCATTTAAAGATGTTTGCTTTCAAAGGCATTGAGACTTCTGTCTGCACCTTTTTGGTGAATTTATACTTACTCATGGCTATGTGATTAAAGTTTCATTCTAGCCTTTAAGCAGTAGTAACAATCTCAGTACTTGTGTAATTGAAGGTACAGCAAATATACAGAAGTACAAGCGTAAAACTGCTGATAACGGTGGGTTACTTACCAGTAACTGTCCTTCTTCTTCGAGCTCGGATGCATTCAGTATTAGGTGTCTCCGTACCGGAGTGCCGGATTGGTCAGAAAATTTTTTTCCTAGCCTGTCAGAAGAGGGGAGGCGGCCACCACCCCTCGCGCCACCCACGGCTATATATACGGCCGCCTCCCCGCCCCCTCCTCAGTTTCATTTCTTCCGCCTTGCACATCGGATCTGGAACATCTGCCCCTTGCTATCGCAAGCAGCCTGTCCATTGAGACTCAGCTTTTCGCCCAACTGGGAGAAGCTCTTTGTGGATTTAATTCCACTACAAGAGCCTTCCGCCGCTGGACCGAAACAGCCTACAATCATGCCAGGGTTCAAATCCTGCACTGAATGTGGCAAGGCCTTCCCCAGGTATGATCCTCACAGGAAGTGCCTCAGGTGCCTGGGCAAAGACCACATGGTCTTGATGTGTTCCATTTGTCTCTCCTTTAAACCCTGGACCATCAAGGAGAGGGAACAGCAACGCTGTGCCCTAGCCTCAGAGGAGGCTCAGCACCTTTCACCTGAGGCTTCAGGTTCAAGCCTGGCACTGAGGCCCAGCTTGGCACCGGTGCCTTCACAGCACCGCATCACCAGTGACTGACACCGATGCTGCACCATCTCAGTGCTGACTCCAGCACCGCGGCGCCAACCCAGCACCTCAACACTGATCGAGGTTGCCCTCAGTCAGCCCGGCACTGTTGGCACCCAGCTCTCCTCGGCACTGATCAAGGTCGCCCTCAGCTAGCCCGGCAGCGGGCCCGCCCCGCACGGTGCCATATCACCACCGGTGCCTACAGGCCGGTACAGTCTGGCCTCACTGGTGCCAACCTCGCCTCGGCACCGGTTGACCCCACCTTCAGCACCGTAGAGCCAGGTGCTGAAGGAACGGGAGCCTTCCCGCCCGAGCAGTCCTCCCTTCCTTAGCAAGGACTTGCCTGCAATCCAGGCAGGGGCGATCCTTGTCCCTACTGCAGTGGAGGCAGCAAGAGCCCTGCTGCTCCTCCCAACTCCCCCCGCCCCACCTCTAAGCAGGAGGGGTAAACCGGCCTTCTCACCAAAGGCCTGGGTTCAAAAGGGGCGCTCCCCTTCTCCCCCCACAATGGGGGCTGGCACCACTCTGCCACCGGCACAGAGCCAGGAAACCCGATCCCCTTCCCCTAGCTCCAGCCCGGAAGAGGGACCTTCCAGGGGCTCTAAACAGCCCTGGTGCTGAACATCATCCCCTTTTTGTTTCTGGGCACAAGAATGGTCCCATTCTTCCTTTTCCCACCCTCACACGGTTCCTCGTCTCTATCCCCTGGCGATCTAGGGGGAACCAGGGACCCACCTCAGGAACGTTCATCTTGGTCTACCACCTTCGAAGTAGCCCACGATTTCCCAACCTCATCAAAGCATGGCCGCTCTATATGCCCCTTCCTGATAAACGGCTTCCTGGGCAGCCGTATTCATAGAATCATGGGTTGGAAGGGACCCCACGAGGTCATCTAGTCCAACCCCCTGCCAAAAAAGCAGGACCACTCCCACTAGATTATCCCAGACAGGGTTTTGTCCAGCTGGGACTTGAACACCTACAAAGATGGAGATTCCACCACCTCCTTAGGTAGCTTATTCCAATGCTTCACCACTCGCCTAGTAAGGAAGTTTTTCCTAATATCCAGCCTGGACCTCCCCAGCTGTAACTTGAAACCATTGCTCCTTGTTCTGTCTTCTGTTACTACTGAGAACAGTCGAGCTCCATCCTCCTTGGAGCAGCCCTTCAAGTAGTTGAAGGTTGCTATCAAATCCCCCCTCAGTCTTCTCTTCTGTAGGCTAAATAAGCCTAGTTCCTTCAGTCTTTCTTCATAGGGCTTGTGCTCCAGCCCTTTGATCATTTTGGTTGCCCTCCGCTGGACTCTCTCTAATTTGTCCATGTCCTTTTTGTAGTGGGGAGCCCAAAACTGGACACAATATTCCAGATGTGGCCTCACCAGTGCCGAATAGAGGGGAATGATCACATCCCTCGATCTGCTGGCAACACCTCTGCTGATGCAGCCCAGTATGCCATTGGCCTTTTTGGCACCAAGAGCACACTGCTGGCTCATATCCAGCTTCCCATCCACCATGACCCCCAGGTCCTTTTCTACAGTGCTGCTGTTTAGCTGATCACTCCCCAGCCTGTAGCAGTACATGGGTTTTTTTGTCCCAAGTGCAGGATTTTGCACTTGTCCTTGTTGAACCTCATGAGATTTCTACTGGCCCACTGCTCCAATTTGTCTAGGTCTCCCTGAATCCTATCCCTGCCCTCCAGGGTGTCTACCATTCCCCCCAGTTTGGTATCATCTGCAAACTTACTAAGTGTGCAATCTATTCCATCATCCAAATCATTAATGAAGATGTTGAACAGAACTGGCCCCAGGACCGACCCCTGGGGCACACCACTCATTACTGTTTGCCAACTAGACATGGAGCCATTGATTCCTACACACTGAAACCATTGATCTAGCCAGTTTTCTATCCACCTTACAGTCCATGCATCCAACCCATATTTCCTTAATTTGCCAATGAGAATGCTGTGGGAAACTGTATCAAAAGCCTTGCTAAATTCGAGGTAAATCACATCAACGGCTCTTCCCGCATCCACAAATCCAGTCATCTCATCATAGTAGGTGATGAGGTTGGTCAGGCATGATTTACCCTTGGTGAATCCATGCTGACTGTTCCTGATCACTCTATTTTCCTCCTAGTGTCTCAGGATGGAGTCTTTGAGAAGCTGCTCCATGATTTTTCCAGGGATTGAGGTGAGGCTGACAGGTCTGTAATTCCCTGGATCCTCCTTTTTCCCTTTCTTGAAGATTGGCACAATATTTGCTTTTTTCCAGTCCTCTGGCACCTCCCCCGTTCGCCATGAGTTTTCAAAGATAATGACCAACGGTACTGCTATCTCATCAGCCAGCTCCCTCAGCACCCTCAGATGCAGTTCATCTGGCCCCATGGACTTGTGCACATCTAGCTTCTTTCAGTAGTCCCTAACCTGACCTTCGTCACCAAGGGCCTCTCTTCTCTCCAATCTACCATACCTAGTTTAGTGGGCTGGGAGCTGGCCCTGCCTGTGAAAACTGAAGTATAAAAAGCATTGAGCACTTCAGCTTTTTCCTCATCCTCTGTCACAAGTATACCTGCCCCATTCAGTAAGGGGCCTACACCATCCCTGATCCTCTTCTTGTTATTGATACACTTGTAGAACCCCTTCCTGTTATCCTTCACATCCCTTGCTAGCTGCAACTCCATTTGTCCTTTGTCCTTTCTGATTTTATCCTGCAGTCCTGAGCAAAGTTCTTCAATTTCCATGCATTGAAGAATATCCTACTTGGCAGCCCTGGCTGGCAAAACCATTGGTGCCGAGTCCACGATTTTCCAGCTCTCCTCCAATTCCTTCAGTCACCTAGGGGCTGACTGAATGGCACTGAGAGCTCTCTTCCGTTCTCCTCCTTCCCTTCACGCTCTAGTGAGAGCTTCAAGAGGTAAACCTTGCAAGTCTAGACTGGAGGGGTCCTTCCCTACATTCTAGCATCCTGCGGGCCCTAGTAGGCCAACCCATCAGCATTGTCTCAGGTCATATAGCAGTCAGTACCTTTCCGGAACCTCTCACCTGCGAGAGACTGGTCTTAGGGCCAACCCAGCTGAAATCATGCGCTTCTGTGCTGCTAGGTCATTAATTCACAAGCTGCAGGCCCGGACCTGCTTGGTGCGACTCCACAGGTCATGGCCCATATCTCGTGGTCTTCTCAGTCGCCCTCAAGCCATCTTGCAGGTTTGTCCCCTTATTCCTCTCTTTTATCCAGACGAGGGGCATGGCCGCATCCTCTTAGGGGGCATTGCCCATTCCCTTTCTTTTTTTTCTTCATGTGCACTTAGTAGTTGCCAAAACAGTCCATGACTACGTGGCTCCTGGAGGCCTTCGGTGCCCTATGCCTTTCCTTCTTGTTCTCGTCCGAGAGGCGCCCATTCGGCTAGTCCCATTTACTAGCCTTTAACGTTTTCTTACACGTCCATGTGGCACAACCTAGGCCAGACTTGGTTGGCCAGATACATTTCGATTTTCCCTCCCGGGAAGGGCACCCATGCAATCCATTTCTCAGATTGCACCTCTTCCCCAATACAGGTATATACACACACACTTCTGCCTTGGTGGGTTCGGGTCTGCCCTTCCTGGCGGACCCTCGGTTCTTGCCCTTCCGGGCTCATTTAGGCCTGCTCACTGTTTTCTTCAGCGACTGCCTTGCTGCAGGGTATTTGCCTCACTGGGCTTGTTGATGTGCTGAAGGCGGAAGTACCAACTCCACCCTCCATCTGTCAGCATGGCTATTAGTCACCTAATACTGAATGCATCCAAGCAGCGCTTGAAGAACGGTGGGTTACCTACAGTAACCGTCCTTCTTTGAGATGGGCTGCTTGGATCCATTCAGGTCCCTCCCCTCCATCCCTGCTTTTGGAGTTGGCGACTCTGAGGAACTGAGGAGGGGGCAGCGAGGCGGCCGTATATACAGCCGTGGGGAGTGCGAGGGGTGGTGACTGCCTCCCCTCTTCTGACAGGCTAGGACAAAGTTTTTCCGACCAATCCGGCACTCCAGCACAGAGACACCTAATACTAAATGGATCCGAACAGCCCATCTCGAAGATGGATGGTTACTGTAAGTAACCTACCGTTCTTCTTAGAGCTCTGCTCACATCTTTCAGTTACAGGTGACTGCTAGCCATATCCAAGAATGGTGGGAGGAGTTACAGTCTGCCCACTCTAAGTGTGGCTCTGCCCAATGTGGCATCCTCTCTAGCCTGTTGGATGATAGTGTAGTGCGTCGTGAAAGTGTGGACCAATGACCACATAGCTGCCCTGCAGATCTCTTGGATGGGGACCTTGGCAAGGAAGGCTGCTGACGATGCTTGAGCCCTGGGAGAATGGGCTTTAACCATCTCAAGGAGGGGCGTCTTGGACCTTCTGTAGCAGTCTTTGATGCAGTTCACTATCCATTTGGAGATGCACTGAGAGGACATTGGAAGACCGCTTTTGCGCTCTGCAACCGCCACTTACATCCAGGGTATGGTTGTCCGTGACCTGAGGCTCTGTGTAAAATACTGGCAAACAAATTTCCTGATTAAGGTGGAAAGGGGTAGCCACCTTAGGGAGAAAGGAAGGGTGGTGACGCAGAATGACCTTGTCAGGGAGGAACCTCGTATATGGGGCTTCTGAGGAGAAAGACCTCAACTCTGAAATCCGTCTGGCAGAGGTGATTGCTACTAAGAAGGCCACCTTCCAAGAGAGGACCAGTAGGGTGCATGAGTCTAACAGTTCGTCAGGCAGCTCTGCTAATGCCTGGAGCACCACATTTAGGTCCCAGGGAGGAGTGGGGTGACAGGGTTGTGAGAAGAGTCTTTCGAACCCTTTCAGGAACCTTGTGGAGATAGGGTGAGCGAAGACGGAGACCCCATCCACCTTCTCGTGGAGGGCTGAGATCGCTGCTAAGTGGACTCTCAGCAACAAGTCTTTGTCTCTGAGGTCTAGCAGATAGTCAAGGGATTTGGTGTAATGGGGCTAGTACTGGGTCTACACCTTTGTCCTAGGTCCAGATGGAGAACTGCTTCCATTTGGCTATGTAGGTGGACTTGGTGGATGGTCTCCTACTACTAACCTGGACCTTCCTAACCCTGTCTGAGCAGAGCTTTTCATGCTCATTGAGCCAGAGAGTTTCCAGGCTGTCAGGTGCAGGTGGCCTGGGTGCTGGAGGCGCCCCGAGTCCTATGTCAGCAGGTCTGCCCACTGGGGAAGGCGGAGTGGAGTCTCTACAGACAGGTCTTGTAGAAGTGGGAACCAGTGTTGTCTGGACCAGTCCGGAGCTATTAGTATTATGTTTGCTCCGTCCAGTTCGATCTTCAGAAGGACCCTGTTTAGCAGAGGGGCTGGTGGGAAGGCATACATCAGGGGGCCCGACCAACTGATGAGAAAGGCGTTGTTTAGGGACCCTTCCTCCCGACCCCCGAGGGAGCAAAATTGCTGACACTTGCAGTTCTGTTGTGTCACTAACAAGTCTATTTGGGGTGTACCCCATTTGTGTATCAGGTGAGAGAACACCGCGTCTTGGAGTGCCCATTCGTGGTTCAATAGGGGTTTTCTGCTGAGGGAGTCCACCCACTTCTCTATACCCAGTAGGTGTGCTGCCACCAGGGTGAAGCTGTGTTTTACAGTTAACTCCCAGAGTTTGCATGCTTCTTTGCAGAGCGCTGCGGAGTGGACCCCCTGCCCGCCAGTTCGTGCAGAACATGGCTGTAGTATTTTCTGTTAGAATCTGAACTTACCTGCCCTGTATTTTGTCCAGAAAGGTCATGCAAGCTAGTCTGATAACTCACGGTTCCTTCACATTTATGTGGGCCCCCCCACCCCGAGTCCAAGGCATCAGTTATCAGAGTCACTGAGGGCATTAGCTCTTTGAAGGGAATACCCCCATGGCAAACGGGGGGTACCTCCAAATTTGTAATGTCCCCAGAAGATCTTGGGGAACTGACAGAACCTTGGTTAAGGAGTGCCTCCATGTGTGGAACACCGTGGAGAACCAGACCTGGAGGGGCCTCATTCTCAGACATGCCTTCTGAATCATGGAGGTGGAAGCTGCCATGTGGCCAAGGAGCTGTAGGCGGAAACAGGCTGTGGTTACCTGAGAGTTCTGCGGCTCTGTAATGATGGTGCAGATGGACCGAAATCTTGAAGGGGGCAGGGAGGCTGTCCCTTTGTGAGCATCTAAGAGGGCTCCTATGAACTCTACACTTTGTGACAGGCAGAGTTTTGACTTTTCTTGATTTATGCAAAGACCCAGGTACCCGCAGAGCTTGGTTACTGCTCTGACATGGAGCCTTACCTGGGCCCTTGATTCCCCGAGTACTGGCCAATCATCTAAGTGGGGGTAGATTTTTACGTCCTGCCAGCGCAGGAATGCTGCTACTGGTGCCATGCACTCTGTGAATACCCTGGGGGCCAGAGAGAGCCCGAAGGGGAGTGATGTAAATTGGAAGTGGTTTCCCCCCACCACAAACCTTAAGTATTGTCTGTGGCAGGGGCATATTGCAATATGGAAGTAAGCATCTTGGATATCAAGGGCTGCAAACCACTCCCTGGGAGACAGATGGGATGATCTGTGACAGGGAAACCATGCGGAACTTTATTTTCCCTTTGTGTTTGTTTAAGGCTCTGAGATCTAGAATGGGTCTCAGGTCCCCATTGGGTTTGGAGACCAGAAAGTATCGGGAATAAAACCCTTTTCCCCATTCCTGCTTTGGCACCTTCGCTATAGCCCCAAGGGCCAGGAGCTTCTCGCACTCCATCTTGAGGAGGCGATCCAGTTCCCGGTTTCCGAGGCCTGGTCGAGGGGGTAATTTTCTGACCCAAGGAGCTGAACAAAACTGAATGCGGTACCCTTTTTTTATCATCTCGAGGACCCACTGGTTGGTTGTGATATTGGCCCAGTGGTGTGCGAAGCGGTGCAGACGGTTGGTAAAGTTTGGGGTCGAGGCTGTCAACCGTCAAAAGCACTGCTTCCTTCCTGACAAGTGGTCAGAACCTTGTCCACGTCTGGTAGACTGGGAGGCATGGGACTTCCCATTCTTGCTCAAGTGCGCCTTGTCCTTGTCTGCGTCCCCGAGGTGACATTGGTGATATTGGTAGGAATGAGGAAAGGAAGCTTGCAGCTGGATCTGTTGTTTCAGCTGTTGCAGCAGCTGTTGTAGGAGTTGATGCAGTTTCAGGGAGCACCTGGAGGGTCGCGGGGTGTACTTACCCAATGATTGAAGGGTGGCTCTCAAGTCCTTCATACCATGAAGCTTGGCATCTGTGGACTCAGTGAACAGGTCGGCCTTCAAACGGCAGGTCTTGGATGATAAGCTGCATTTGTGGGGACAAGCCCGAGCCCTGAAGCCAGGTGGAGCGACGCATGACCACGGCGGAGGCCATGGTGCATGAGGCTGTGTCAGATGCATCCCAAGTAGCCATAAGGGCGTCCCTGGAAACCAACACACCTTCTTCAATCATCGCCTCAAAGTCCCATAGGTGATCCTTGGGGATGAGGTCATGGAAGCCTTCTATGGCTTGCCGGAGGTTGAAGGCATATTTAGTCATAAGGGCTAGATGATTAGTGATGCAAAGCTGTAGAGCTACCATAAAATAGACTTTCCTCCCCAACAAGTTGAGCTTTCTAGCCTCCTTGTTCTTAGGAGTGGAACTCAGTTGGCCCTGTCCCTCTTTTTGATTGACTGCATCGACTACCAGGGACCCTGGGGTAGGGTGCTGGAAGAGAAAAGCAAACTTGTCTTAGGGAATGTGATATTTACGATCCACCGCCCTTGACACTGGCAGAATTGAGGAAGAGGTCTGCCATAGCACCCTTGCAATTCTGTACACCCCTTCCTATAGGGGAGCAGATACCTTGGTGGATGGGACATTGTCCCCCACATCAAAGTGGGGGTCGGTTTCCTCCTGGACCACCCCCAGTTCTATGTTTAAGTTCGCTGCCATGCGGCGGATCAAATCCTGCAGGGCACAGGAATCCTCCTTATAGGCTAGAGGCCTTTCAAAGGTGTGTTCATCCAGGGAAGAGGACAAAGGGGCCCAAGATCTACTAAGCTGAGTCAAGTCAGGATTGGGCTCATCATCAGAAAGGTCCGAAAAGTCCAGAGTCCAAGGTGGAGATGGTCTCAAATGGTGCTGTGAAGTTGGGCTGTCGTTGGCCATCACGGTTAGCCAATCACACGACCAGTCATTGACGGGAGTTCCGGCCGCAGTCTGACGCAGGGTAGAGCGGCCCCTGCCTGGCTGAAGGGTCTTGGCGATACCAGAGGAGATGGGCCTCAGTGAGTGTTGCAGGGCTGATGAAAACGTCTTGCTCCATGGCCTGGGCATTGGAGAGCGCTTGCGGCGCCGTTTGCCAGGCTGTTCTCCATCTCTCAAGGCCGGTTTGGGGGAGACAGAGGAGCAGACAGAGGCTAGCGACGACAAGGACAAGGAGCTGGACCGCTGTCCTCTGAAGCCCTGAGAGCACAGTACTGGAGGTTCACAAGATGAGCAGCCAGAAGAGTGTGCCTCAGAGCAGTCGTCAGCCCCATTCTGCTGTGCCAGAGAAGGGCTGGGCAGTACCAGGTTCGAAGCTGGTGCTGACTCCTGCATTGACCACTTCGTGAGTGCCGAGGGCTGCGTCATTTTGGACTTCGCCTTTTTCTCCGGCACCAGAGCCAGGTCTCAGGGCCAAGCCCCTGTCTTCGCAGGAGCCTGTAGCATCAACAGTACCAAGGATAGTCCCAAGCCCAATTGAGCGGAAGGGAGGTTCGGCGACTGAGGTGAGCGGTGCCATGGCTGTACCAAAGAAGAGGCTGACCCCGTCTTTATGGGGGCCTGTGGTGTCGACAGTACCGAAGATGGCTCCAATCCCGGTTCACCAGAGGGAAGGCTCGGTGACTGAGGCAAGTGGTACCATGGCGGTACTGAAGAGGAAGCTGACTGGGGCTTTGAATTCTGTGCTAGAGGGTGGTGCTGAGGTTCCGGTGCATGAGTTACTCAGGGTGCCGGCAGAGCGCTCACGGCTTAGGCGGCATCAGAGGCGGGCACACTGCTCTCGGTAAGCGTGCGTAAGCACTGCTCTCTTTCCTTGAGAGTCCTCCATTTAAAGAACTGGCAAATGGAGCTCTTTGCAGCAAGGTGTGACTCACCCAGGCGTGCAAGGCATTTCTTGTGAGGATCATTGAGAAGAAAGGCTTTGGAACAGGGCAGACATGGTTTAAAATCTGGCATTTTGATTTTCTCACGAAAAGACAGGCATTTGCTTGCACAAGTTTTGGCTGATCCGAAACTGTTGCTAAGGGCGGAAAACAGGAACTGAGAGGGTCATGGTCATGGTCACCTATATAGCCATGTTTGCAGCACAGAGGGGGCACTGGCCATGTGCCCTGACCTGACAGGCTAAGGCTAAAGACTTTCCAAGCTACCATGCGCTGAGGCACGTAGACACCTGTAGCTGAATGCACATGAGCAGTGCTCGAAAAAGAATTAGATACTTCAAGAAATCATCACTTTTAAAGTGTTCTAGTTCTGTAGTTGAGGTAGGCAGTTACCAAAACTTCTAATTGGTTATTTGTCCAATCAAAAGGCCAAGCATGCATCTGATAGATAATCTTTCAGTACAAATACTTGGTTTTCACATGCAAATACAATAATTGTACATGCAAACCATGTACAGAATTGCTTGAAAACTATGTAGGCAGTTGCTTAACTTCATTTTTTAAAATCAGTGTCTTTTTCTTAAGTCACTTTCCATCTTAGGAAGAGGAGCTAGATTTAAAATACAAGATTTGGTAAAACAAGCAAGGAGTCCTGTGGCATTTAAAGACCAACAAAGTGACAAAGTGGGATTTTCTCCCATGAAAGCTCATGTGATAAATAAATATTTTAGTCTTTAAGTGCCACAGGACTCTTTGCTTGTTTTACTGAACTAGGTGACAAGATTTGGTAAGTATCTTCATATGTATGTATATGCTGCTGTGATTCATAAAATATAAATACAAATTTGTTTAAAAATGTTACTGAATCATTAGCTTTTTGTTATTATGTACTTTCTTAATCAATAAAATAATAAAAGTACAACTATTACCATGGGGGGGGGTCTGCGAAATTTTTCATGCTAAAAAGCGGTCCCCAGAGTTTAAAAGGTTGGGAACCACTGCTCTAGATTAAGGCTTCAAAGAGAGACTTCAATTTGTTATCAAATTGAACCTTCAAAGAGAAACTACAGAGCTGGAATTCACATGCAGATTTGACACCATTGCCTTAGGGTTAAAAAGGAACTACTTTTTTTTTTCCACGTTACACAGGTGATTTGACTTCACCTTCCTCCATGTGCTGTTTCCCAGAGTTTGAAATCTAAACAGTGGGTTACTGATGTAACCGTCCTTCATTGAGATAGACTGCTCACATACGTTCAGCTACAGGTGTCTACATGCCACAGCGCACAGTAGGTCAGCAAGTCTTTAGCTATAGCCTGTCAGGTCAGGGACAGCGGCCAACGCCCCCTCTGCACCACAACCACGGCTATATAGGTGACCCTGACCCTGACTTCCCCACTCCCTTCTTTTTGCCAACTCTGGTTTGCGGAGACAGTGGGAGGGATCTGAATGTATACGAGCAGCCCATCTCAATGAAGGACGGTTACATCGGTAACCCACATTTTTCTTCGAGCGCTTCTCACCTCATTGAGTTTTAGGTGACTGCTAGCCATACCCAGGATGGTGAGAGGAGTTACAGCTTACACACATTGAGTATGGCTCTGCCCAACGTGGCATCCTCTCTAGCCTGTTGGACGATAGCTTAGTGTGTCGTGAAAGTATGCACTGATGACCACGTGGCTGCCCTGCAGATCTCCTGTAGTGGGACACAAGCAAGGAAGGCCATTGACAAAGCTTGAGCTCTGGCTGCATGAGACCTTACATTCCCCAAGAGGAGGGTGTTCGACCTTCTGCAGCAGTCTTTAATGCAGTTTACAATCCACCTGGAAATGCATTCCGGTGACACTGGATGCCATGTTTTTTGTTCCATAATTGCCACAAACAGCTGGGAGGTTTTTCAAAATGGACATGCGCACTCGATGTATGTCAAGTGTGCTCTTTTGACATCCAGGGTGTGCCACCCCCTCTGGTTCTTGGTAACCTGAGGGTCTGGGAAAAACACTGGAAGGCAGATGTCCTGATTAAGGTGAAAGGGGGAGACCACCTTAGGAAGGAATGCTGGGTGTGGGTGAAGTACCACCTTATCAGGGAAGAACCTTGTATAGGGAGGTTCTGAGGAGAGAGCCCTCAGCTTAGACACCTGTCTGGCTAAGGTTATGGCTACCAGAAAGGCTACCTTCCAAGCGAGGACTAACAGAGTGAATGAGTCCAGGTATTCATAAGGGGGCTCTGTTAGGCAGTGGAGCACTATATTAAGATCCTATTGTGGGGCAGGGTCCCTGCGTTGTGGGTAAGTTCTTTCAATTCCCTTCAGGGACCTCCTGGAGGTAGGATGAGAGGAAATCGGAACCCCTTCTATCGTAGTATGAAAAGCTGAGATAGCCGGCAGGTGGACCTTCAGTAAGGAAAGGAACAGCACCTTGTCCTTGAGGTCCAGCAAGAAATCGAGGATCAGATGTAAGGCAGCTGATTCGGGGATCACACCCTTCCCTTTTACTCAGAGGGAAAAATGGCACCACTTTGTTGTATAGGTAGCCCTAGTGGAGGGTCTCCTACTGCCTTTTTAACCCTGTCTGAGGGATGGAGCAAACATACTGATAGCTCCTGATTGGCCCTCTTTACCTTCAGTAGGACTCTGTACATCAGAGGAGTTGGTGGGAAGGTGCATAACAAGGGCCCTGCCCAAGGGAGCAGGAATGAATCCCTGGGTGAGCCCTCCTGCTGAGCCCTGAGAGAGCAGAACCGCTGACACTTGCAATTCTGGCATGTCGTGAACAAGTCCATCTGGGGAGCTCCCCATTTTTCGAATAGGTGAAGCACCAATGCCTTGTGGAGGGACCACTCGTGGTGGACTAGGGGGGTCCTGCTGAGCAAGTCTACTAGTCCGTTGTTTGCCCCAGGAAGATGAGCTGCCATCAGGGTGAAGTTGTGAGCTAAGGCCAGCTCCCAAAGTCTGATCGCCTCCATGCAGAGGTCCAGAGAGTGAACACCCCCCTGGAGGTTTGTGTAGAACATAGCCATCATGTTGTCCATCAGAATCCGGACCGTTCTGCCTTTTATTCTGTCCAGAAAGATCTTGCAGGCCAGATGGATGGCCTTTAGCTCCCTCATGTTTACGTGAAGGAGTCTGCCCCTGGGGAACCAGCTCCCCGGGTGTAAAGTCCCCCTGATATGAGGGCTCCCCACTCTAAGTCCAAGGCATTGGTGATGAGAGTGACTGTGGGGTCTGACACCTCGAATGGGAGTCCCCCCATGGCAAAGAGAAGATCCCACCATATCTCTAGCACCCCCAGGACACTGAGGGCGGGACCGACAGCACCTTGCTCAGGGGGTGCCTCTTGGGGAGGAACACCGTGGCTAACCAAAGTTGAAACGGTCTCATCCACAGGAGGGCTGTCCTTATCACTGAGGTGGAGGCCACCATGTGGCCCAGGAGCTGGAGACAATGTCGGGCCATGGTTACCTGGGAGTCCTGCAGCTCCATAATGATGGTGCAGATGGGCCAAAATCCTGAAGGGGGCAGCAAAGCCCTCCCCCTTCTTGAGTCAAGCAGGGCCCCTATGAACTCTATATCCTGAGTTGGGGAGCATTTCGACTTTTCTCGATTTATACAGAGACCCAAGTACCTGCACAGTTGTTTTGTCACCCTGATGCTCTGCTTGACCTAAGCCCTTGACCTCCCTCTTATTAACCGGTCATCCAGGTAGGGGTATATCCTTACCCCCTGTTGTCACAGGTGTGCTGAGACGGCCACCAGGCACTTTGTGAACACCCTGGAGGCTATGGAGAGCCTGAAGGGAAGGGTTGTAAACTGGAAATGTTTCCCCCCACCACAAATCTGAGGAACCTCCTGTGGTGGGGTCTTATAGCTATGTGAAAGTAAGTGACCTTTAGATCGAGGGCTGCTAACCAATCCCCGTAATCTAGAGATGGAATGATCTGTGACACAGAAACCATATGGAACTTTATTTTCCTTATGTGCTTGTTTAAAGCTCTGAGGTCTAGAATGGGTATCAGGCCACCACTGGGTTTGGGGACTAGGAAATACTGGGAGTAAAACCCTTTTCCCTGCTGCCCCTTTGGGACTCTTTCCATGGCCCTGAGGGAGAGCAATTTGTCACACTGTCTCCCCAGCACCATGTCTAGTTCCCGGTTCCGGAGGTCTGAGCGAGGGGACGGTTTTCTGGCCTGACAAATGGACCTGAATTGTATGGAATACCCCTTTGAGACCATGTCCAGTACCCAATGGTTGGTTGTGATGCTGGCCCAGCAATGAGGGAACGTGGCCAGACAGTTGTTGAAAAGTGGGGTTCGGGTTAAGGTCCTGCTGCTCTCAGGCTGACTGTCAAAAACGCTTGCTTTTACCCCGTGAAGCATGAAGTACCCTGCCCTTGTCGGCTGGTCTGAGAGGGCTAGGGTTTTTGCCCTTTGCTGGAATGGGGCTTACCCCTCTCCAGACCCCTGTAGTGACGCAAGGGGTACTGGTCGGATCTGAAGTGGGGATCTTGGGCTTGGGTTTGCTGCTGCAGCTGCTGGGCTTGTGGCTGAAGCTGCTGGGACCGGAACGAGCATCTAGTCGGTGGTGTTGTGTACATGCCCAAGGACTTAAGAGTAGTCCTAGAGTCCTTAATCTCACGTAATTTTGAGTCGGTAGACTTAGTAAAAAGTGCACAGCTCTCAAAGAGAAGGTCCTGAATAGTCAACTGTGTCTGTTGGGAGAGACCCAACCCTTGCAGCCAGGCCACCCACCTCACAGCAATAGCAGAGGCCATGTTGCGTGAGGCTGTATCAGAAGTATCCCAAGAGGTCATAAGAGCATCCCTAGAGGCCAGAACCCTTCCTCAAGCATAGTCTCAAAGTCCCACAGGCGTTCCCTGGGGACGCTATTGCAGAAGCTCTCCATGGCCCTCCAGAGGTGGAACACATACCTCCCCATGAGGGCTTGGTGACTGGCAATGTGCAACTGTGAGGCGGAGATGGAGTAAACCTTCCTGCCAAACAAGTCAAGTTTCTTAGCTTCCTTACTTTTATTCATAGAGCCTGGTTGGCCCTGCCTTTCCCTCTGATTAACGGCATCCACTAAAAGAGACCACAGTGCGGGGGTGGTGGAAGAGGAACAAGAACTTATCGGAGGGTATATGATATCTCCGATTGCCATCATGCCCTCGCAATGCTATAGACCTCTTCATGGAGGGGTACAGAGACTCTTGCAGGAGGGGCAGCTTCCCCGACATCAAACAGGGTCGCACTCCTCTTTGACAACCCCCAAGTCCAAGTTAAGGTTTGCTGCCATGCATCGGAGCAGTTCCTGCTGAGTAGAGGGGTCATCCCTGTACACCAAGAGTCTTTGGAAGGTTATCCAAGCAGGAAGAGGAATGAACCCACGATCTGTTATGCTGGGTGGAGTCCGGATTGGGCTCATCGTTGGAGAGGTCTGATGAGTCAGGCATCTGGGTCGATGGTGATACCGATAGGTGCTGGGAGCTGGCGTCATCATCAGTCGTCCAGGCTGTCCACCCCTGGGACCAGTCATTGGACGAATGTAGAGTCGCTGACTGATGGGCTCAGGACCAGCCTCTTCCTCCATCAGGTCCCATGCCGCCATTCCTAGTGCGAGACAGACTTGTCCACGCCGGTGGAGTTGGGGTTGGTGCTGTAGGCGAACAGCCCAAAGTCACCGGGGAAACACCCTCTCTAGGCTGTGGCATTGGCAAACGCTTTCAGTGCCACTTACCTGCCCATCTGTTGGTACCAGAGGTCGGTTCTGGAGTCCTCGGGGATCCACGGTGCCGAGGGGAAGTGCCGGAGGAGTGCTTCTGGTGAGGATGCTCACCACAGACCCAAGGAGGATACTGTGTACACGCACCACCCCAGTAACCCTTCTAGTATAAACATATCTTCAGTCCTCCACTGCCTGACTTTAGCTCCCATAATTCAAGATTGATGCTCCATGTTTGTTTACCTAATCTAAGGAATTTGGAAATTCACAGAGAGGAATGGGGAGGGGACTCAAGGAGAATACACTCTTTATTTTTTGTATCATTCCTTTGGTCTACCTTTTATCTACATTATTCTCCTCTGTGGAAAAACTAGTTTATTATATTCATGACATGTAGAGAGCATTAAAGGTTGATACTAAAATTCCAACTTAATTACCATATGTTTCTATCTGGCACTCAGAACTGTAGAGCTCTGAAAATGGGTAAACTTAATTTTCACCAAATTCCTCTTTAAGCCATTCAATACAACTCCAGTCCAAAACACCGGCCCCAAATGTCTCTTTAATGTCAGCTCCAGTAACTGACCTGACATTCTTTCTTGCACTGAAATTAAGCACCAACCTTTTGCATAGCCAAAGAAGTATCTCTGAAACCAGCATGAAATTTGGAGTGCGGAAATTCTCCATGGAGATAAGTCGAGGATATCCCAGAGCCCTCATCATTTCAGTAAAATCTGAAAGACAAG
The DNA here is from genome assembly GCA_007922195.1 of Podocnemis expansa. NCBI lineage: Eukaryota > Metazoa > Chordata > Testudines > Podocnemididae > Podocnemis > Podocnemis expansa. The sequence continues at coordinate 25,990,267 of ML682016.1, forward strand.
CAATGACAGCAATTCTTTCTTTCACCAACTTTCAGCTAAGATACTCAGGTCTTACAAGCCACCAGGGGCGTTGCTGCCCCCAAAATAGGTTTGAGGCCTAGCTGGGGGTGGGGCCAGAGGGGGCGAGGCTATCACCCCAGGCCCCACTGTTTGCTGGGTGCCGCAGCTGTGTTCCAGCCCAGGGGGCAGGGTGGGTGTGTAGCTCCGCAGGGCCCCAGCCACACACCAGCCCGTCCCTGCCTGCCCCGCCCCACCCCCAGGACAGACTGGCAGGGGGGAGGGCCCACATAGGCCGATTGGCTCTGGGCCCCACCCCTCCAAGGAACAGCCTTGGGCAGATGCCGGTGGCCAAGCCCCGGATCCCTGGGCCCCAGAGGGAGGCTGCGTTAGGCCGGCAGCAGCCAGGTTTCCGGTCTCCAGGAGACCCAGGGCACTGGCACTGAAACTCGGGGCATGAGCCCCATGTGCCCAGCTCTAGCGACGCCCCTGCAACCCACTGTTTATGTTTATCATTAAACATAGTGTGCTAGACTGAGACTACACAGAAATCCTGAAGTGATCAAGGAAAACATTACCACACTCTTTGAAATTAACATGGATAGCTGAAATCTTTAACAGCTATCTTTTCAACCAGACCAGGAATTATCTTTAGTGGGGAAATAAAAAAAGGTGACTTTTCAAATGAGAACAGCTCCTAATGACAGAATGTTAACATAATTAACCTTTTAAGAATACACCCTTTAAATAAAATCAAGTAAGGACTTCAACATCAGCATTTGTTGTGTAAAACAAAAAAGTTCTCCCAGACCCAGGGGATGGAGCACTCAGCCACCAGAAGCTAACATCATCTTACAGCAAAGCCTATCACAGTTGGTCTAAGAAATAGCATTGAGTATCTCTAAAGAAAGACATGCCATAGTCTTTATCTGAAGGAACTGCAGTAACCCAAGAAACTGCTTGTCCACCATCTACATCAGTACTTTTCTTTGAAAGAGGCCATTATATGATGTACCTGACACAATGCCCAATAAGGGAAAGATCCTGCAGGCTCCTGCACATTACAGCAGTCACTACAAAAGTTCATGTACCAAAACTATCACAATGTAAACCCACAGCACAATGAATGCATCAAAATATGGGTCCAAAACTGACATTGGACCCACAGGCATCTGAAAAGTAGCACTCAGAGAACATGGGATCATTGTCCTGAGAAATCAATATAATACTAAAAATACTAGAGATTCTTTACAATCTGGGTGTCACAACAGCTTGAACTCTGCACCATATTTTCTAGGATCAATCTGATTTTCACTGAGTGACAATCCTTCATCCTGCATTTCTACAGCCTACATTGACGCCACAATATGTCATTACAGCCAGATGCTGAATAATGGCATGGTGACATTTTAACAAATGAGAATTTGTTGCAGTGGGGCAATCAGTGTGAAGTGACTAAGTGATGTCATTGTGATGCAGCACAGTGCGATTTTAATCCTGCAAAACACATGAAGATGCCATACTGTGACAGAATTAGGATACAAGACAAAATGGTGATGTTGCATAACAGCACAACACAGAGGAACAACATTGTTGCACAAAAGTGCAATTTGGTGGACTTGGTGCTGCAATGCCCAAATGTACTGTGATGCTATCACGTGGTTACAGCAGGCTATCACACGATCACAGCACGAGAGCACTATTCCCTCTAAGCTGTGTGCGTGTGTGCGCACACACAGGTCATGAAACCTGCGCGCACAAAAAAATTCAATAGTGCTAATATTGGTGCTCACAAAGAAATGTTTTTGTGCACACTAAGAAATTGTTTGCGCCCACAGTCCGCGAGTAATTAGAGGGAACATTGAGCGTACAACAATGCCATGAGAGGGTGGTATGCCCTGGCCAACATGCAACACAAGACTAGACAGAAAGCGAATGCTGTTTGAGGTGGGTGACAGTGTTAGCCTAACAATGGCAAGATGCAGTACAGCTAGTCCTCACTTAGTGACCTACTCGTTTAGTGACCCCTCAGAGTTATGACCGGCTCTCTGATGAGTTGGTATTATGGCGATGTACGAGAACTCACATCAACTCTCTCAGATTATCTATATTTACAGTACACTATGCAAACTAAGTTCAGTACATTAGAGCTTAAAACATTTAAAATATATATTAAAAATGTTATAAATGATGCAAAGGTGACATTAAAACTATCTACCGATGGTTGAAAAACCCACTACCAGTAAAGTACATTATGCCTGAAATACCGGTAAGGGCTGCTCCTCGTTTAGCGACCAATTCGTTTATCAACCGGGTTTCAGGAATGGAACCCGGTCACTAAGTGAGGACTACCTGTATAATGCAGCAACGTGATGCCCAGTAGCTATGCTGTGGCATGATAACACTGTGTGGGATGGCATGGCGCAGTGCAGCAATGACCCTGTGGCTAGCAATGAATGGTTTTGGTGTGTGGCAACGGCAGGCCAATGCTGTGCCATAGAATCATAGGATTAGAAGGTACCTCATAGGTCATCTGGTCCAACCCCCAAACAAAGCCGCCCAACGTGGGGCTCGAACCCACGACCCTGAGATTAAGAGTCTCATGCTCTACCAACTGAGCTAGCCGGGCCGCAGCTCGAGCCAGCAGAATGCGGCCATGTGCATTAGCACAGCCGGGTGGGGCTGGCACGGGAGCTTCCAGCCACACGGCAAGGGCGTGGTGACAGCTCGGAGCCACAACAATTGTGGGGTGACGGGGGCGTGGTGGCGGCACAGGGACGCGTGGGCAGCACTGGCACGGCGATGGGGCAGCTCGCGCCCGCTGACCCCACTACGACGACGTCCCCGGCTGCGACCCCCCACCCCCGGCGCCCGCCCTGGGTGCCCGAGCGAGATTCCCTCACTCCTGAGATCGCGGAACGACATGATGAGCCCGGTCCTCGCGCCGCCGCCGGAGGCCCCCGCGAGCCGGCCACACAGCAACTGCCAGCCGCGCGGGGCACCAGCCGCCTCCGCGCCAGGCCGCGCCGCCAGTTCCCACGGCAACCGTTCTACGGCGCGGCGCCCGGCTCAAACTACGTCAGAAAGCGAAGGGACTCAGGAGGGGGATGGAGAGGAAGCAGTTTAGGAGCTGGACGGATGGGGGAAGCTAGCTAGATGGGGTGTATGGGGCTAGAATGGACAGGTAGCTAGATCCGGGTCTCACTTCCTCCGCCAGTATCATTACGGGAACTGGAAGGAGATGGCTCCTTCAGTCACAAGTGCGCAGGGGCTCTGATCAGCAGCCTCGACCCCCTGCACTGCCAGCAGGACTCACTGCCAGGGGACACCACTGGGCCGGCCCAGCTGCTCTGCAGCCAGCCTGTGGCAGGAGAGCTCCAGGGGGCTGCTTTTCTTCTGCTCCACCTCCTGTCATGGCTTTAGGTGAACTTCATGCAGATGAAAGGTGCCAGGGTGGCAGGCGCACCCTGTGAAGTGCCCCAGTTCATTGACAGCACAGGGTCATCAATAGTGCAGGCTTTCTTCCCTCTACCTGCCACCGCACGCTGCGGGATGCTGGCTCAAGCCATAGCATGTTAGTTACAACAGCGGTTCCCAACATTTTCTCTGCTGTGGCGCACCTTGCTACCTTTAATTAATTTGAGGCACACCACCATATAGTCACCAAATGAACTCATGAATGTTCATGAGCCAATGAGCCAATCCAGAGCTCTTGGAGTAGTTTTTCCAAAAAATTTGTGGCACACCTGCTCAGACCTCATGGCACACTGGTTGGGAAACACAGAGTTTACAAGCCCAAGTTGCCTGGCCTTACTGTTCACCCCACTGAACCCCACAGGTGTTGCACACCACAATTTGAAAACCTCTGTGGGGCAGTCACATGCCCCCTCTACTGGCTGTGTCACATCCTTATGGAGTGAAGAATTACCAAAACTAGAGTTACCAGATACAAAACATGGAAAGGAGGACAGAGAAGTGTGAAAAGGAGGACAGTGGAGGACACATGGAGAAAATGTAGTATTAGTATAATATTCTTCTCTGTTTAGGGGGCCCAGGAACGCTTCCCCCCTAAAAATAGGGTGTTCCGGGATGTTCCAGCATACTTTAACCCCTGTAAGTAAAAAGCCAGACAATATCATGTATTTTTAAAATGCCTGCCAAACGGAGGACGTGAAGGTAAAAAGGAGGACATGTCCTCCTTTTGCCTGACATCTGGTAACCCTAACCAAAACACAGTAGTGGATGCAACTCCAAATGTGCTGGGTCACCTCAGGCACTAAAATGCCAAATTACAGCTCTGCTCTCCAGCCAAACCCTTTGACACAAGAGCAAGGTATGTTATTTGAGGGGCATAAGCCACTAGCAGGCTGAGAATGGCTGATAAGAGATGGAGAGTCAGAGCTGGTCCTTGATTTGCCAGGCCCTGGTTAAAGTCGGATGTTCAGGAAAGGGAAGATTCCCCAAGTCTCCTAGCTCATGGGGGTGGAGGTAGTGTAGGAGTTGGACCTGTGAGGACTGGAATATTTGTTATTACTAGAAGGCTTTAGCTGCTGAATGGAGTATTGGGGTGTTTCTCAAAGGGGGCCCAGCAAGAGCTAGGTTCCCCATTTTATCTTTCCAAGGAAGGAGCATTGCAGGCCAGTAGATAGATATGGAAGGATATTGCTGCATGTTGGGAGAGGCTGCTGCCAGAGCCCTGCAAAATGTAGAAGTTTAGGTTAAGATGAGATGTGTTGAGACATGTCTCAAGCTAGCTCTGATAGTAAGATAACCTGTATCAGCAAGTACAAACATCACCTGGTGAGTGGAGCTAACAGCTACGGTGAATAAACATGTGCCCATGGGCTTCTGTAGCATTGTGGACATCAGCAGAACAGATGATGTCCTTATGTACACGAAACATGTCCCCTCCGTCTCCCTGCCCTCTTCCACCCCACCCCCACACATACCTGCCTGCCACCCCCAGCTCATACCATCAAATGAAGATTACTGACCATGTCAGCACTGCTTCATAACATGAAATACAGAGAGGCTGTCAGTACTCAGAGTTTGCCATTACAAACCTGTTAACTATGGGGAGACTTTTAATGTATCAAACAAGGACAACGTGACACTCTTTCTACTAATGCTTTGTGGTTTCAAATGTCTGGCAGTGGCAGGGGACCAGCTACTGGACTCCAGTCAGATTAGGGGCGCAGCAGTCACAACTTCTGCAGAGTAGCTCCTGAACTGAAAGTAATCTAGATTTCACTCAGATTTATGGCTGTCATGGTACCTTCAAGGCCAGTATGCACATTACACACAAGGTATACTCTGCAGAAGTACACAAAACCATGAAAGGAAAAGAATGCTGCAGCCATATAAAGATATAATTTCAAGAAATCTAAACACATTAGGGGAAAGTTAACAGTTTAAATAGTCAAATTAAATAGGACACAATTCAAGTTCCTGTTTCTGCCATGTCCTAAGATATCAGACCTGTAATATGCCCCGGAAGACAGAATACTAGCCCTACTGGATCTTGGGCAGGTGTAATGGAAGTGGAGATGGACGAGGAAAAAGGGAAACTTTGTCACGTTGAGGATTCGTGTTCAGGTGGAGAAGTCAAGGATGCATTACAGGCAAATTAAATCTGTAAGATGGCTCTGCAGTTTATCTCAAGCCTCTGCACTCTGTCACATGAATATCACCACCACATATGTGGTGTGTATGTGTGTATACACATCTATTTAAAGTACAAGAGTGAAACACTGCATCGGATGCTTCTCAAGACACTCATGTTTGTGAGTCATGTTTTTAGCATCTGCGTTCAGCACAAGGCAGTCTTGCCAGTGCCAGGTGGGTCTTAGCCCCAGACTTCACCACTCTCAGCCACTCAAGCACTGTCCTCTGGGCTATGCCTGTCCTGTCTTTGCCTTGCAGGTTGACAACAGATGCCCCATAGCACCTAGTCCCTGCAAAATATCCCATTTGTGATAGATGGCCCCAGATCTCTGGATAGCCACAGAAATCCCAGATCCTCTGTTCCCAAAGGAACAGTATATCATAGCTTACCAGTGTCACCTTAGCCCATTGCTCTTGTATTATGCACAGCGTGCAGGTGTTGGGGTAGTTCATCTTTCTGGCTCCCTGGAGCTCAGCTACTTGTTTTCCAAGCAGCTCACCAATCTGCTCTTCTGGCTCCTCACATTACCAGACTGTTAAGCTGGACTTCAGTGTTTGGCTCCAAAGATTTTTACTACCAGCCTTCTTGGAACAGAGAAAAGAGCATTTAATGAACTACCCCTACTGGGAAAGATGGAAGGCAAGAGTCAGCTGCACAGCAGTCCCAGCAGCAGAGAGGGAGACAAAACAAAATACCAGCTGCTTGGCTGAAGAAATGGCAGATTCCACAGCAAAAATGTTAAATTTCCCAGTATCATATAAAAATAGCAGCCTCCATGGTCAGGGAAGCACAGAATCAGGGCACTCCGATTTAAATGAATGCCTTTCACATCTCTCAGAGCTATGGTTTCAGGATTTCTGCAGACTTAGGCAGAGAACTCAATCAGTTCAAGTTTTTGAGGTTTTTCCATAACTATGAAGGCTCTTTCTCAATGAAAGTTCAGATTCTGGAGCACATTTCTTTGGCACGGGATGAATTGTACTGCATTATATCCAGGTCCCTGAATATAGCAGAGGCTAGTTATGTGTTCTCTGCACATCTGAAGTGATATGTCCTGGACTAACCAGCTAATTTCATGACAGTTACAGCTAATGAGGAAGGGAAACAATTCTTCTGAGAACTTATGGATAGAGGCCCCAGAAAGAAAGTATATATAGTAAAGGAGAAGGCAAAAATGAGTGGCTGGTAAATGATGCCTTAGATATTAATAAATATATAGCTCCCCTTCTTTTGTCATTGCTTGAATCAAACTGGTGCAGTGCATTCTTTGGATATTGAAAAGTCTTTCCCAGGGTAGAGATTTCTCATGGAAGGAGGTGGTCCCTCATCTTACCTGGAACCATTGGTTATTAATTAATTAGCAGCCCCAGCTGTGAATATCACAACACTGAGTGCACAGTTTGTCAGGGCACAGCAGCTCTTTAATAACAACTACCATCACTTTAGCATCTCATGAATGAAACATATGCCGTGCATTTTTTTTTCATATTATAGTGTTAATTTTAGTGCAGACAAAAGTGCAAAATTAATTTAATACCATTCTGGCCCAATCTAGATCTCATGTGAGCAACTCCTGCCCACACAGCTGTGCCAACATACTTTAATTCTATCTGCTGCACTCCTCATTGTTGCAGAGTGGAGGGCCTCCAAAGTTTTGCTAGTGAACCTCCGTTTTGATCTGCTGCCTCTCCTCTGCCTCCATACACACAACAGAACTGGGCTCACCCATGTAACTTCTTAGCATCTATTAAATGACAAATTCATTTAGTGTAACAAACAACGAGTCCTGTGGCGCTTAAAGACTAAAAAATTTATTTATTGCATGAGCTTTCATAGGAGAAAATCCCACTTTGTCAGACACTTTGGAGATGGGGAACTTACAGAAGAGGAGGCAATAAATGCACGGAAGTGTAAGTCATGGGAACAGGTCACATTGTAACAAGAAATCAAAGCAGTTGTTTAAGATTCAAACACTGGGGAACAGCACAAAGAGGAAGATGAGATCAAATCACCTGTTGTAATGAGAGAAAAATCCAAAGTCCCTATTAAGCCCTGAAGTAATGCAATCAAATCTGCTGACAAATTCAATCTCAGCAACTTCTCTTTGAAGCCTTGATCTGGTATTCATCTGTCTGAACACCGCAATTAGTAAAACATCAATGGAGTGATCAGGAAGATTGAAATGCTGACCCACTGGTTTTAGACTGTTGTGATTTCTGATGTCAGATTTGTGCCCATTTATTCTTTTGCACAGAGACTGTCCAGTTTGTGCAATATATAAGGCAGAAGGGCACTTCTGGCACATGATATGCATTACTTCAGGGCTTAATAGGGACTTTGGATTTTTCTCTCATTACAACAGGTGATTTGATCTCATCTTCCTCTTTGTGCTGTTCCCCAGTGTTTGAATCTTAAACAACTGCTTTGATTTCTTGTTACAATGTGACCTGTTCCCATGACTTACACTTCCGTGCATTTATTGCCTCCTCTTCTGTAAGTTCCCCATCTCCAAAGTGTCTGACAAAGTGGGATTTTCTCCTATGAAAGCTCATGCAATAAATAAATTTTTTAGTCTTTAAGCGCCACAGGACTCGTTGTTTGTTTTACTAATCTAGACTAACATGACTGCCCCTTTGGAACTTGGCAAAATTCATTTAGAAATCTTTACACTGGGTAGACTCATTGCTGGTCACTACTGCTGTGTCCCAAAACTTATCTCTGGCTGTACCTAGAGTAACTAGTGCATTATACATTTAAAAACCATTGCAGTAAAAATATGCACTTAAAAACAAAATCCTCTATGACAAAGGTCATGCTATGAAGGAATTTTCTTTGTCATTTCCTGTTATATCCAGAACACTGCTGGGATGTTCATGAACTCACCTCAGATTAGAAGAGCTTAACAGCTTCTCTTCACTTTAGATTTGTTCCAGGCCCATTTGAGATGTTATGTGGTAAAAACTGATGTCCACAAACAAATGGATCAGCTGACCTTATAATGCATATTGTTGAATTCACTTTGAAAGCAATTTTACTTAGATGCAGGAGGAACTTACAACAAAGTAGCATGCTCATTCCACAGTAAATGATGGGCATCTGCCAATGCCTCCTGCTGGTATCCCACACTGCTTTGCTGACCATCAAGGTTGCCTTTCTGTGTATCTGTGTGTCCTCTATTATTGGGGCTTATCTTGACTGAAAGCCACCTTGACTTTAAATGATTTGAGCAACCAGATTCAGTCTTATGTGCTTCTAGAACATGAGAGTTCATGTACGTGCATGTCATCCTTCCCCTGTGTGCTTAACGAGGGGCAAGGGCTGACCTAGGCAGAGAAGGCCTTAAAAGCCAGTGGCTGAGCGACCAGGGGAGTTTCAGAGGGAAGGAGTTGGTGAAGCCATGATGGTGAAGAGGAGCCACACTGCTTATGCCAGCACCCCTTCTGTCTCCTCCACCTGTGCCTGTAGCCAGACAGGCATTCTGACCATGGATATCTTTACCCAGCTCCTGGTGTGGACTTGCAGGGACTGCGGCCTGCATTCCCCTGTCACAGACAATCAAGCTGGGGAGATGAATCAATGTGACAGGTGCTTTCTGGTGGAATCTCTCAGAAGGCAAGTAGGAGACTTACAGGAGGAGGTGTCTAGGCTCAGGAGTATCCATGCCCTGGAGAAGTTCCTTGATAGCAACCATGAGGAGACATGCAAGGATGAGGACACCATCCAGGTGCTGAAGACCATTGCTGCTCCACTGGAGAAGGATGGAATGCCTCTGGAACAGGGAGGACACTAGCAACTGGTTACCTCTGGCAGCAGACAGTGTTCCACCCCTGCTCCCATCCCACCCTCCGTTGCAGTGAAGAACCATTATGCAGCGCTAGAGACAATGGATGAGGTGGAAGAGGAGACACCATGCAGCCCCAAGGCTGGGAAGATTACAACCATCACACCCAGGAGGAAATGTCGGGTTGTGATGGTTGGCGAACTCTCTTCTGAGGGGGAGAGAGGCACCCATCTGTCACCCTGACAAGGCTTCTTGGGAAGTATGCTGCCTGCTGGGAGCCCGTATCTGAGACGTTACAGAGCGATTGTCAAGAATCATCCAATCCTCTGACTATTACCCCATGCTACTCATCCATGTGGGAACCAATGATACTGTGAGAGGTGATCCTTGGCAGATCAAAGGTGACTACAGGGCTCTGGGAGCGCGGGTGAAGGAGTTTGGAGCACAGCTGGTGTTCTCCTCGCTTCTTCCAGCCAAGGTTTGGGGCCTGAGCAGAGACAGATGCATCCTGGACATGAATGCCTGGCTGCAAAGATGGTGTTGTCAGGAGGGCTTTGACTAAGTAGTAGCACTGTAGAGAAGGACCTGAGGGTCATGGTGGATGGGAAGCTGGATATGAGTCAGCAGTGTGCTCTTGCTGCCTAAAAGGCTAATGGCATACTGGGCTGCATCAGAAGAAGTGTTGCCAGCAGATCGAGGGATGTGATCATTCCCCTCTGTTTGGCACTGGTGAGGCCGTATCTGGAATATTGTGTCCAATTTTGGGCTCCCCACTACAAAAAGGACGTGGACAAATTAGAAAGAGTCCAGTGGAGGGCAACAAAAATGATCAAGGGCCTGGAACACAAACCCTATGAAGACTGAAGGAACTAGGCTTATTTAGCCTGCAGAAGAGAAGACTCAGGGGAGATTTGATAGGAACCTTCAACTACCTGAAAGGATGCTCCAAGGAGGACAGAGCTCGGCTGTTCTCAGTAGCAGAGGACAGAACAAGGAGCAATGGTTTCAAGTTGCAGCTGTGGAGGTCAAGGCTGGATATTAGGAAAAGCTTTCTTACTAGGAGAGTGGTGAAGCATTGGAATGGGCTACCTAAGGGGCTGGTGGAATCTCCATCTTTGGAGATGTTTAAGGCCCAGCTGGACAAAACTCTGGCTGGGATAATTTAGTGGGAGTGGTCCTGCTTTTTTGGCAGGGGGTTGGACTAGATGACCTCATGAGGTCCCTTCTAACCCTATGATTCTATGATTCCTCGACCATGGTGTGCTGTTCCAGGAAGAAGGACTGCTAGGCAAAGATGGACTCCACCTATCAAGGGTGGGGAAGAGCATATTCGGACGCAGACTGGCTAACCTAGTGAGGAGGGCTTTAAATTAGGTTTGAAGGGGGAAGGTGACCAAAACCCACAGGTAAGTCACAATGCAGGAGACCTGGGAGACGGGATAGAACTTGGGGGATGCTGGGACTGTAAGACCAGGGATAAAAGAGAAGGTAGTTGGAACTTGGGGGAGGAATCAAATAATTGTCCTAGGTGACCTAATGAAGCCCTAATACCTGAGGCGAGTGGAGAAGGACAATGCTGGGAGAAAATGCAAGGAGGTAGATGCAATAGAACTGAAAATTGACAGGGGAAAGTAGGGTAATTGGCCTGGTATTTTAGGTGCCTGTACACAAATGCAAGGAGCCTGGGAAACAAGCAAAAAGAATTGGTAGTACTGGCGCAGACTAGGATCTATGATATAATCAGGGGTGTCGCTGGCCAGGGGATGGGACCCAGGGCACGGGCCCAGGCCCCGCCCCCCAGCCCACAGGCCATGCCCTGAGCCTGCAGGCCCCGCCCCCTGGCCAGGGACAGGACAAGGTGCTGCTGTGTTTGGCTAGGCCCCACATCCCCGGCTGGGGACGGGACCGGAAGCAAGCAAAGCCAGTGGGGTCCTGCAACCCTGGCCAGGGACGGGGCTGCCACTGGCGCATGCGGCCAGGCCCTGGATTGCCTGCCGTGGCCGCGGGTGGCCAGGCCCCAGATCCCCAGCGGGGGACAGGGCCGGAAGCGGCCACAGGAGGCCGGGCCCTGCATCGCCGCCGCATCTGCGGGCGGCCGGGCCCCGCATCCCCAGCCGGCGATGGGGCCGCCGCAGGTATGGGCAGCCAGGCCCCAGATGCCCGGCCAGGGATGGGGCCACTGCCGCCATGGCCAGCCAGACCCCGGATCCCTGACCAGGGACAGGGCCACCACCGCCATGGGCGGCCAGGCCCCGGATCCCCAGCCAGGGACGGGGCCACCGTGGCCACCAGTGGCTGGGCCCCGGATCTCTGCCCGATTGGGCCGGAGATCCGGGGCACCGGCGCTGGGGTTTGGGGCATGTGCCCTGGGGTGCCCAGCACCAGCAACACCTCTGGATATAATTGGAATAATAGAGACATGGTGGAATAGCTTGCATGACTGGAGCGCTGCCATGGATGGGTATAAATCGTTCTGGAAGGACAGGCGGGGAGGAAGAGGGGGAGGAGTAGCCCCATATATAAAAGAACTGTATGACTACTCAGAGCGCCACTATGGAAGTGGAAATGAGACAGTTGAAAGTCTGTGGGTTACGTTTAGAGGAAAGGGCAACAAGGGGGATGTCATGGTGGGTGTCTGCTATAGACCTCCAGACCAGAAGGAGGAGGTGGATGAGGCATTCTATGGACAACTAGCAGAAGTTTCTAGATCACAGGCCCTGGTTCTCATGGGGGACTTCAGTTACCCTGACATCTGCTGGGAGGGCAATACAGCAGTGTAAAAACAATCCAGGAAGATTTTGGAGAATGCTGAGGACAACTTCCTGAGACAAATGCTGGAAGAATCAACTAGGGGCCTTGTACTTCTCAACCTGTTGCTCACAAACACAGAAGAATTGATTGGGGAAGTAGAAGTGAATAGTGACCTGGGCAGCAGTGAACATGAGATGGTAGAGTTCAAGATGCTGATAAATGAAAAAAAGGAAAGAAGAAAAATGCAGACCCTGGACTTCAGAAAAGCAGATTTTGGCTCCCTTAGGGAGCTGATGGGCAGAATCCCATAAAAAGGAAGCTTACAGGAAGTGGAAGCTTGGACAGATGACTATGGAGGCATACAAAGATTTTGCTTGGGCCTGCAGGGATAAAATCAGAAAGGCCAAAGGACAAATGGAGTTGCAACTAGCAAGGGATGTGAAGGGAAACAGGAAGGGGTTCTACAAGTATGTCAATAACAAGAAGCGGATCAAGGATGGCATAGGTCCCTTACTGAATGGGGCTGGTAGCCTCATGGTAGTATGAGGAAAAAGCTGAAGTGCTCAATGCTTTTTTTATTTCAGTTTTCACAGGGAGGGCCAGCTCCCAGCCCATTACATTGGGTATGGCAGACTGGGGGGAAGAAGAGAAGCCCTTGGTGACAGAAGGTCAGGTTAGGGACTATTTAAAGAAGCTGGATATGCACAAGTCTGTGGGTCCAGATGAACTGCATCCGCAGGTGCTGAGGGAATTGGCCAATGAGATAGCAGTACCACTGGCCATTATCTTTGAAAACTCTTGGCAAACAGGGGAGGTGCTGGAGGACTGGAAAAAAAGCAAATATAGTACCTATCTTCAAGAAAGGGAAAAAGGAGGATCCGGGGATTATGTACCTGTCAGCCTCACCTCAATCCCTGGAAAAATCATAGAGTAGGTTCTCAAAGAATCCATCCTGAAACACTTGGAGAAAAATAGAGTGATCAGGAACAGTCAGCATGGATTCACCAGGGGTAAATCTTGCCTGACCAACCTCATTGCCTTCTATGATGAGATGACTGGATTTGTGGATGCGTGAAGAGCCGTTGACGTGGGGAGGGGGGCAATAAGTAGGGCTGGCCTGTGGTTTTTTGGTGTTCTACGCACCTGTAATTTTGGGGCCCCCAGGGGCAAAGCGGGCCAGTCCACAGGCTATGCTCTGCTCTCCTGCCCCACCTATAGGCTGGCCTTCCTTGCCCCTGGGCCAGCTGTTTCCTGCCCTGGGGGCAGGGTTAGCCAGCCAGCCTCTGTGCCAAAGGCAGCGGGGACAGGGTGGGAGATGGTGAGGCCATGGGGGGCCAGGGGCAGTCACACCTCTTACCCCTCCACGGGCAGCCCTGTGGGAGCACCCTTGGCACCCCCTGTTGCCCAGAGCCCTAGATGACCACGTAGGTTGCCTCTATGGGCAGACCGGCCCTGTCAATAGGTGCCTATATAGGAAAAAGCCCTATAAAATTAGGACATCTGGTCTCCCTGCATGAGTGTGAGTGTAGAGTGGCACTGGGGCCTGTCTCCGAGCCTAGGCTGGAGGAGCTCCCCGAATGCCCCCACTGGCCAGGCCAGGGAACAGCAAGGGCTCAGCCCCGGAAGCGGAAGGGCGTGGCCAGAGCAGAAAGGGCCAGTATAAGAGCACAGGCTGGGAGCTCATTTGGGCCTGAGCTCCAGAGGAGAAAGGACGTGCCTGCCCAGAGGGAGCAAGCCAAGCCAGGCCAGGCCAGGGCCAGGCCTACCGGCCAGGCCCTGGCTCCCGGACCGCCCGGTGCTATGGCCCGCCCAGCCTCCCTGGACCAGGGGACTGGGAAGGAAGCCCAGAGGCAGCCGACTGGGGCAGGCCCTTAAGGGGCTTTCGGGCCCCGTTGCAGCCTCCCCACTCGGGCCCGACCCGGGGATGCGGGGAAGCGGAAGGCCTAACCCCTTGCCAGACCTGTGACTTAGAGGAGCTGCCCTCCATAGAAGAGGAGCTGCCCCCTGCCTCAGGCCCCTGCGACCTGGAGGAGCTACCCTTGGCTGAAGAGGAGAGGCCGATCCTGTATGGGCCCCAGGACCTGGAGGAGCTGCCCCTGGCAGAGGAACCATCAGAGTATCCCGACATGCCACCCATGGACATGGAGGCGTTCGCCGGGGTCCCACAGGCCTGCTATGAAGGGGACCCTGAAGACGGCTACCCTCTGTGGAAGTAGGTATCCCGGGCGGGAGGACAGGACAGGGGGAGGAAGTAGCCCAGGGAGGGCAGGATGGTGGGCCATGTTCCCGGGCAGCGTGTTTCGGAGGCTGCCCCGCTGACCCGGTGGTCGGCCACCCTGCCCCTGTATAGGGCCCTGGGCTGAGATGCAGTGGAGCGGGTGGGCCTGCGTCTCCCTCCCCCATCGTCCCCTGTTTCCTGGCCAAGGAAGCGCGAACCCGTCCCTGACATCCAGACTTTGTGTTAGCCCGCCCCGCCTGGGGGCCGGGCCTCCAGGACTTTGTACTCGCCCGCCCCGCCTGGGGGCCGGGGCTCCAGGACTTTGTACTCGCCCGCCCCGCCTGGGGGCCGGCGCTCCAGGACTTCGTGTGAGCTTACAGAGACATTCTGCCGGTCGGCGGGAGGGCGCAAACCCGGCTAACTCCCCTTCACCGCCTGTAGGAGGCGCCCTCGCGACCGGCCACCAGTGTGGAACGCCTACAGGAAGGATTGCAGTGCTCAGTTTCCTATATGCTGCTTGACCAAGTTCTGAGCACAACTCTGAACCTCAGAAACAATGAGGAGTATGGGACTGAACAGGAGGAATCATGGGAATTATTCTGTTCAAACCCCTAGCCCTGGAATTCCATTACCTCTAGATGAAATCCCAGAATGCAAAGTGCAAAAAATCCCAGAGTGCATGCAGCATAGCAGCCTAACAATGAACCATGATCAAAACACTGAGCACTCATTCCCAACTAATGCTGTGCTGTGTCACTGCGGAGATATGAGGCAACTGGATCTTGACTGCGGAATGTAGGCATACAATTGCCCAACAATTGCAGAAAACAAAATAAATGCACAAACCTGCAACAAGCTGAGAATTTAGACATGTCCTAATAGATTCTATGCCACGGAGCACCACAACCCATTAGCAGCTGGGCTGAGGGGACAGATCTTGGAACACAGAAATCCTCTGAAATAGGCCTCTCCTATGTGACACAGCAGAAAATGAGAATGAGCATCATAGTCTGAATGCCAAGATCTGGGTCTGATCTGCCATTTCATTTGATTTCTCAAACATACACAGAGTTCTGTTGAAGCTCAGAAGCTTCTCTCTCTCACCCACAGAAGAGATATTACATCACCCACCTTATCTCTCTAATATCCTGGGACTGACATGGCTACAATAAAATTCTCTTGGACATTTTCTGAGCATTAGTAGACATTAGAAAAAGAAAACATACTTGTTAGATCACTACCGTATGGATTGCTCCCTACTATATATTCCCTAAGTGCTTTGCGCAGTACACTTTTAAAATATCTGAAACAAGGAGGCTGGAAAAATTTTTCTACAATTTATCTTCCCATTTATACCACTGTTCTCATTGTAGTGTACAAGGTGTTTGGATACTAAATACAGTCTGTTACTGTCAGTTTTCCCTGCATTCCACCTCCACCTTCCTTTTATCTCATTACTGCTGGTCAGGGGTTAAAGTATAATTCGGCAGGCCCTGGAATCCTCTTAATGGGGCGGGCCCCCGACATGGCCCCCTTCAAGCTTCCCAGCTACTGCCCCCAATATCCATTTCCCCTGTCCCCTAAATTAAGCCCAGCCCCCAATACCCACCCGCAAAATACACCTCCAATACCCACTCCCCTGTCCGCAATATCCACCAAGCCCCCAAGCCCCCCCCAAATCCACCCCTGCCCAATACCTGACCCCCCCAAATCCACTGCCTGCCCTCAATACCCACTCCCAGAATCCATTCCCAGCCCCCAATACCTGCCCCCAGAATCCACCCCAGCCCCCAATACCCGCTGCCAAAATCCACCCCCAGCTGCCAATACCTGCTGCCAAAATCCACCCTCTGCCCCCAATACCCACCCCCAGCTCAAGTGAGCCCAATACCCACCGCCCAGCACAAGCCGGGCCGCCCCAGTACTCATGGGCAGTGCGCTGGCCCTGGAAACTACGCAGCCTGCGGGCTGCACTTGGAGACTTCTGCATGCCCCCGTCCTCCGCCTGCCAGAATGCGTGGCACAATGCCATTCTGTGGCCTGCTATTTTTTGGGGCCCAGCGTTCGGGCCCCTAAAAGTAGAAAATGGACCCAGAACCCTATGTTCTGGGGCATGCTATTTTTAAATGGCGGGTCCTGGAACACAGCATTACAGAACCATTTTCTAGTTTTAGGGGGCCCGGAACGCTGAGCCCCTAAAACTAGTGGGCCCTGGGATGGCATTGCGGGCCATTCTGGTCCACTTTAACCTCTGCTGCCAGTTCCGGTCCTAAGCAGTTGCTCCCTGTTCTTGGTGTTTACACACTTGTAAAGGTTTTTCTTCTTTGCTGTCACTTTTCCAGCTTATAAATAATTGGCTCTTCTAGTCTTTTCTCTGAGATCAATCCCTCTAGTCTTCTGATCTTCTCTCTGAGCTCTCTCCAGCATCTTTCTGGTGGTAGGATGCCCGGTTTTTCCTATAGATCCAATGATGGTTCGCTAAGTCTCTCTTTGTAAGTGAAAGCAGGTGTAGGGCCAGAACTAGGTCTTCTGGCACCTGGGGCTCTGCTACACATAAAGATTAACTGGGGCCCAGGCCCCCCCAGGTCCATGCTCCGCCTCCTGCCTCCATGTGGCCACTCAGGCTCCAGTCCATTTCCTCCCCCTGCCACTGGTTCACCGAGCCCTTCCCTGACGCCCCTGCCCTGCCACTGGCCCCCAAGTCCTTCCCTAATCCCCCAGTCCCACTGCTGGCCTCTCCTGCCCCAGGCCGACCCCTTCCCCTGTACTCTTTCCCTGCTGGGCCAGCATACCTGTCCTCAAACCACCCCCCGCCCCTTACCTGGTCGCCACAGGAGAGCATGGCTACGGAACAGACAGAGGCTCCTGGCCTGACCCTGCTCTGAGCTCAGAGCAGGTGCAGGCCAGGGCGGGAGTTTGAAAAGCTCCTAGACCCAACCTGGGGCAGCTCCCTACCAGCTGGAAGACTGTGTCGTCTGGCTGGGTAGAGGCCACGGCTGCTGACTGTGCATGGTCGGCAGCATTCCCTGTGTGGGGAGCAATGGTGCACCCCTGTGCCATTTAGAGGGAGTGCTGCTCAAGGGCTGGCTCTGAGTTTCAAGGGGGCTGACACCTCTGGAGCCCCACAGCAGTGATGCCTCTGTCACACTCAAAATGCCAGAAGACTGGCAGCTGCTAGGTCACCCCAGGAGTGGTGCATTGTGGATAGCTGACCCACAGTGCACCACAGCAGAAGTGCCCCTCGCTCCTGGCCACTCCTTTGCAACAGGAAGTGACCATGCCACCCTCCATACTGTGAGTAGCAACAGGGAACCTGAAGAGGTCAGGGACCCTGACATGCTCCAGTGATGTGCCAGCACAGCACTCCACACCCTCCATGCATTGCCCAGACTCCCTGGACTCAGGACCAGATGCCACAGGGCAACCGCCAGTGAAGGGGCAGTCTCAGCAGACTGACCCCCCTCACTCTCCCTGGGAGCTGGTGCAGATCTGGGCATGGGAAACCAGCAGCAACTGGTGGCACTGGGTCAGTCTTACCACCTGGGATGATGAACAGTGGATACGAAACCTGCAGAGCAGAAAAAGCATCTTCCTTCAGCTGCTGTCTCCACCCCCACCTGCCCATTCCTGCCCCCCATCCCCAACACAATAAAAGGATGTACTGCACATAGAATGATGATGTGGATGTGTTTTATTTACAGGAATGAGCTGGGGAGAAGCTGCAGGGGTGGGTGGTTTAGTGGGAGTGAGAGGGTTTGGGGGGAGTGAGGGGGTTTGGGGAATGACTGGGGTGTTTGGGGAATCAGGGGGGTGGGAAGCTAGTGCCTAGCAGCCTCTGGCCAGCAGGTCCCGGGCTTACATAAAGCCACAGCAAGTCCAGGGTCTGTAGCGATGTGGGCTGCTGCTGGCATCCCACACTGGGAGATCCTCGGCCTGACGAAAGCTCGAGCCCAGTGCTAGGGCCTCCAGAGCATGGGTCTGGTGCATCAGCGCATGCATCCGCTGCTCTATGAGGTTCAGCAGGCAGTCCATCTGGGCCTGCTCAACCCTGCAGTGGGCATTCTCTTCCTCCCTCCGCTGCTCCCACCAGGCTCAGAGGTCCACCTTGACACACTCAGCCAGCTGGAGGTAGTCATCCAGTATCAGTTTCCTCGAGCAACACCCCCTCTTCTGCCTCATGGGGCTGGGTGCCCAGAGAAGTGACAGGTGTCAGGATTGCAGGGTCTGCAGGACAGAAGCAAAGAAAAGGGGTTCCCCCAAATTAGGTAGTGTGGCACGCAGGCTGACAGCAGCTTCTGTCCCATGCCCATGCCCCTACTTCTCACTCCCCCTGTTCTTTGGGACAGGGACCCCTGAGTATACGCCACTGTGCTCTGCTGCACAGCATGCATGCAGTGCCCAGGATGGTGAGCCCCAGGCAGCCCTGTCCCAGGGGTCTCTCTTGAGTCCACGTGCCAATGGTGTTGGACACATGTTTTCTGGCCTTGGCTGTCCAGTGACAGTGCCCCCACCCCATGTCCTCCCATGCCCCCTCCCCATTTGGCTTTGGATCCTCCGTGCCACATGCCCTGCTGCCCCTGTGGGAGTGCTTCTGCCCCTGTAGGACTCTGCCTGTCCCTAGGTCCAGTACCCCACAGTCTCTGTCCCCCCTGCCTGCCCCGCCATGCCCGCAGGGAGGGAATACTCACTGGCACATGCAGCAGAAGCCTGGCACAATATTGCCTCATCAAGGGTGGGGGCAGCCTCCTCCTGGGTCCCCAGGATGAGCTCTGGGGTGGCACTGCCAAGGACCAACATGGTGCCCTGTGCCAGGGTGCTGGTGTCCCACCAGCTGAGGACCACATCCTCATCCACCAAACCTTCCTCATGGTCATCATCAAGGGAAGGAAGCTCCACAGAGTTGAGGGTGTGGGCTGGCTCAGTGCCAGCCTCCCAGCCCAGGAAGGTGTGCTGCCTGGTGTAATAGGGGCAGGTGGTATCGGCTGCCCTGAGCACTGCATCACCTCCCAGGCCCTGTGATGTCCAAGGAAAGGTCCTGGCTAGCTCTGGCTGTGGAGCCAGGAAGGTAGCATATGGCCAGGAGGCCAATTAAGTCAACTTAAGCCTAATGCCAGGCTACACTGGCTTAAGTTGACTTAATTAAATCCAAATGTGGCCTGCACTTTGCTTAAGTCAATTTAAGGGGCTCTAAGGCAACTTAAGCACCTAGTGTAGACAGAGCCAAAGACAGCTCTTGATGTACAAATGAGGCTGAGGAGACCCTTTGGAGGAAAGAGCCCTAGTTATGGTATGAAGCAGAGGAGCTGGCTTGCAGGAACATTTTTCCAACAGTTACACATGTTCAGAAGTCATCACTGTCCTGCCTCTGTGAGATCATTCAAAGTGATATTTTGATCCCTGAATGCTCAGAATAAAGCTATGCTCTGTACCAAAGCAAGCTTTGTGTGAATGGGAACTTGATGAAAAAACATGAAATGTACTGAGGGGTGCTGCAGCTGAGGCTGAGACAATAAGATAGAAAATATTATATTGACTCTTCATAGATCCATGGTACACCCACATCTTGAATACTGCATGCAGGTCTGGTCTTGGAAACGTATAGAAAAGGGAAACTAAATTGATTAGAGATATGGAAAAGCTTCCATAGGAGGAGAGATTAGTGAGATTTGGATTTTCACCTTAGAAAAGAGACAACTAAGGGGATATTATAGAGGTTTATATGATCACTTGTAGGGGTACAGCTAGATAAAATGAATTGAATTTACCTTTAGAGTATCTGTTAGTCAATATTGTGCATCTGTTCTTTAATATCATAACTAAAGTCACTCTAACTGTTTAATAGATATTATCATAAACAATGTTTGACAAAACTCCATATTGTAAATTTGGAACCCTATCTTGACTTAATGTCTTCCATTTTTGTGTTCTTGATGAAACTTGGTTTAGGTGTATACTAAGTAATTTCATTTAGATGTGTGAACAAAATGTGTAAATGAAGGATATGTGTGAAGGGATCAGTCTTCAATGCTAGCCTGTCCTGAAATGCAAGTACCACCTTGATGGTTGAAGACTGTAGACAAATCCCTGAAAAAAGCAAGGAGTCACCCAGAAAGAAAAGAACAAAGTATAATTGAGACAAGATGAAAGTCATGTCTCCAAGTGACTGGTGGTCAACAGTCACACAGGAGCCCTGTGGGAGCTCGACAGAGTGGGACTCATAGACTTACATCAAAAATAAAACCTATAAAAGAAGAGGTGAGATTGTAAAGCTTTGGGTCTCATTCTTGGAGCATCATCATCTTGGAGCATTGGATTTGTGACTGACAAAGGCCTGGGTTCTCTCCTCATGCCCAACCTGGTTGACCACTAGTCTAGCTCCAGCAACACATAAAAAGACTGGTAATTATATGACACGTGTTATTATAAGACTGGTAATTATATGACTTATAAGACTTATTATATGACTTATATACTTAATTATATGACTTATAAGACTTATTATATGAACTATATATGAATTATAAGACTGGTAATTATATGACATGTGTATGAATATGTGTGTTTGTCTACTTCTTGATATTTTTACATTTGCAATAAATGTGGCATCTTGCCTTGTCCCCGAAGTGTTTACTCCTTCTCATAACACAAAAATTAAGTGTCACCAAATGAAATTAATATGTAACAGGTTTAAAACAGACAAAAGGAAGCACTTCTTCACACAACACAACAACCTTTGAAACTCCTTGCCAGAGGATGTTGTGAAGACCATTACTATAATGGGTTTCAAAGAAATAACTAGGTAAATTCATGGAGGATAGGTCCATCAATGGCTATGAGCCAGGATAAGTAGGGATTGCTGTTTGCCAGAGACTGGGAATGGCCGACATTCATAGGCGGTTTTAGCAGGTGGGCAGTGCAGGCAGCTGCCTAGGACCCCACAGTGGGAGATGCCCCCATGCTGCTCCAGGGGGAGCCAGCTGGGGACTGGCAGGGTATGATGCTGTCTGGGTTTAGGGGACTCTTTATGATTATTTTTCATATTTGCAATAATCCATATGTGATATACCACGTTTGGTATCAATAAAAGGTTGTAACCTCTAGGAATGATTATATGGTTTATATGTAGGTATCATATCTGTATTAAAAATTAGAACTGTATTTGTTTTATGTCTGTTCCAAGCTGTTCGATTCTAAGGCAATCCCAGACTGGGTGTCTGCAAAACCACTGTCTTCTTGATGGCCCATCAGGTACAGTGAGCCTAGGAAGAGATCTGTTTGACCAGTCACCCAGGCTGGCCATGTGACTCAACTCCATTTTGATTTGACAAGAACTCTGAGAGCATGGGGGAGCCAAAGGTAATAAAAGGCAGTGGCCCCATCTCCATTTTGTCTTCAGTCTGCAGCCTGCAATCAACATCACCTCTGGAACTATTCTTCTGAGACTGACAAAGGACTGGGATCCACCTAGATGCTGGGTGCATACCAGAGGAATTGGACGAACCTGCAAACTACAGGTTCTTCAAGGATTTGCTTTCTATGGACTCTAAAACAGTTGTATGTATGTAATTCACTTCGACCCTTTAACATCTCTCATATTTTGTTTCTTTTCTTTTTATATTAAACCTTCAGTTGTAGCTACTAAAAGATTGGCTGGCAGCGTGGTATTTTGGATAAGATCCAAGCCTATATTGTCCTGGGTGATGTGGCTGATGCTTTGGGGTCAGGAGAACCTCTTTCTTTAAAATACTCAGTGGCTAAGTGGGGACCATAGGAGCTGATGTGCGGTAAAGGGGGCTTTTTCTATTTCGTTATGCTTCGTGATGACCAAAGTGGGGAATCAGAAGCTTGTTTTGTTACTGACTAGGAGACTGGTTTAAGTACCACCCATCAGTGGTTTAGGGGTCTGGCCCCTGGTTTTATAGCTTGTCCTGATTTTGGAACATTCAGAAGGTTATCCCAGGAGGCCTGAGTAACACAAGGAAGGGAAGGGACAGGAAGGAGCCCATGGCACTCTGCAGCAGGGCTGAAGAGCCCAGCAGTGGCCTACAGTGAGGCCGGGGAGTCCAGCAGCAGCCTGCAGGAGCCCACAGCAGGCCAGGGGAGCCCAGCAGCAGCCTGCAGTGGGACCCATGGGCCAGTGATAACCTGTGGCAGGGCCGGGGATCCCAGTGGCAGTGGGGCCAGGGAGCCCACAGTGGGGCTGGTGGTAGGGCTGGAGAACCTAGTGGTACAGGTCCATGGCAGCCAGTGGCAGGGCTGGTGGCAGTGGGGACCCCTGTCTGGTGGAGGCCAGGAAGCCCAGTGGGGGTCTGAATAGGGTGGAGGCTTGGTGGGAGGCTGGGGGGCCCTCAAGCCTGGTGGGTTCCAGCAGGGGGCATTGACCCTGGGGGGGGGGCTGGCAGGGCCCTGGCAGTGGGGGCAAAAGTCAAGGATGGAGCTTTCCACATGGCATGGGGAGGCAGTCCTTGATTTTTGCCCTGGGCCCCAGAATCACTAAGACCACCCCTGCCGAAATTCCTTCTGCAGTGCCTGGTATTGGCCACTGTCAGCAGACAGGATATTGGGTTAGATGGACCATTGGTCTGACCAAGCATGCTTATTCTTATCTTCTTAACTTATGAGGCAAACAAACATGTTTCAGGGAACAGGAGCAAGTCAAAACATGTGGAAGGTTGTTTGCTATCAGAAGTGCTATCAACCTGTCACTTGTGTTAGAAAACACACCGGATACGCTGCCTCAACTAATTATATCTAAAGCAAGGATTCTGATACAGTGTTATTGCTAGGTAATAGCTCATGGTTCCTTCAAACATTCAGTCCTGTGGTTGCTCATATGCTGAAACAAAAATAAAACAAACCATTGGTTTTGCCCCCAGAAGGGCAGCATAGGTAAAGACATCCTAGGATGCACAATCTCCTCTATGCATTTTCTTGTGACTTTATGGTATGTCCATGGGCCAGACTCTATGCTGGCAAAAGTCAACTCCCACTGATTCCCAGCCACACAGATAATCATCCCCCAGTGGTTTCATTCAAAGTTACACTTGGATGGGTTTTCTGAGACCAGCATTTCTATAAGACCCACAAAGAGCATCCCTCCAGCTGAGGCAGACTAAGCTGGGCTCCTGGTGGGCTGAAGCTTTATGCACATGGCAGGGCTGCTGTCCAGCAGTTAACTCACAAGGGCTATGTCTACATCTACTTTTTTAGTTCGGACTTACTAGTCCGAACTAAAAAAGTCAGAGGTTAGTCCAAACTATTCTCAGGCTAGTTCAGACTAACCATGGCTTTTTAGTTTGAACTAGCCATGCATCCCAGTTCAAACTCACTTTTTAGTTCAAACTAAAATGAGCGGCTACTTCAAACTAATGGCTTCAGTCAAACTTTTAAAGTTTGAACTAGCCATTATTTCGCATCTTGGACCATAAATACGGCAGGGCGAGAGGGGCTTTACCCCAGGCCATTGAGCCATTCCATTAAAGGGAACATTCCACGCTGCTCGCTCCAGGTGCCAACTGTTGTAAGGGGCGCGTTCCAATCGAAACATGCCCCAGGCACCGTAAACCATAGTTACAGCTCTGCTTGCCAGTGCTTAGTTCGAACTAAATTTTGAACTAAGCTGGCTAGTCCAGATTAAGCTTTGGCTGGTCCAAACTAAGAAATTTCTCAGCTCGAACTAGGCAAAGCCTTGTGTGGCTATGGGCCAAATTAGTCCAGACTAAGCTTGCTTACTTCGGACTAATTTGGCAGTGTAGACATAGCCAAGGGCTCTTGCTGCAGTAATTTTCAAAGGGGCAGATCCCACGACTTACACTCCCCCTGCATTTATTTTCCTCCCATTATGTAAGTTCCCCCATCTTCAAAGCATCTGATGACATGGGATTTTTTCCCACAAAAGCTCATGTGATAAATAAATTTGTTAGTCTTTAAATGCCACAGGACTAACCAGAGTTCAGTTAAACCAGGACTCCTTGCTTGTTTTGTTGAAGTAATGAATGTGATGCCCACTTGCAGAGAACAAGTCTGGCCAGCAGATGGCGAGCTCTATGGGTGGTTAAGCCTATACCAGTGCCTGGTGAGGTCAGAAGCATTTCCTGGCTGGCATCTTTTAAGGAGACCCACCAAGGAAAAACCACAAGTTTATCAGGTATGTTTTGTCTGTTTCTTTATGATGATTCCATATTGTCCCATTGCTTGCTTGTGCTTCTGTTTGGATCCATCTTTGTCTCAGCTTATATTTAGATTGTAAAAATAATAAGTGAAGAAGGCCTGAAAGCATTATTACATTTGTTTTATCTGTTGTAAAAATAAGTAGGTAAACAAAACTTTTCTTAAGTTACAAATTAAGGTCATGACCTTATAAAGAATTGGAAAACGGGTGAGGCTATGGCAGACTGCACCAGTGAAATCTGATTAACCAAGAAAGGAAGTTATTTTGATTCCAGTCATGTAAAATATTTCTTTACAAATCCATTTAATACAAACTGTTTGCAGAGAAAGTCTCTTTGTTCAAGATTCAAGATCTACCCCCACTTTCGATTCAGGGATGAGAAAGTTCTCAATTCACATCTGAGGCATCCTGTAAGATCTCCAGCAAAACAGAAGATAGACTAGGCATTCCTGACATTCTCAAGGCAAAAAAAAAAAAAAAAAAAAAAAAAAATTGGGTATGTCTACACTTACACTTTAAATCAAAATAATGATGATTATTTTAATTTAAAGTAATGCATGTCTACACTAGCTTTCCTTATTTCAAAATGAGGAGCTCTCTCATTTCACAAGGAACGGTCATTTCAAAATAATAAAACCTCACTTTATATCAAAATGAAAATTAAATCAAAATTATTATTTTGAATTAACACAGTATAGCTGCATTATTTAGATTTAACTGTTATTTTGATTTAACCCTTTTTGCCCTTCTCCCTCCCAGGGTGCCTTTCTCTTTCTACATATTGGGTGGAGGCATGGCCCTTCTTGAGAGCCATCTTGCCACACCTCCCATGGGGCTTCTCTCTTAAATCAAACTAGCAAGTCCTGTCCATGGACATGCTAGTTCAATTTGGGTTTCTAGTGGGGACATGTTAAATCAATTAAACTTGATTTAACATGATTTAACTTAAATTGATTTAATGATTTTTATTTCAGTTCATTTAGATCAATTTAAGTTAAATTGATTTAACAATCTAAGTGTAGACATAGCCAAAGAAATATATCCCTGACCTACCCTCCTCTTTTGGAGAAAAGGGTATACAAAAGTTTCAGGCTGTCTTTATGCACCTTGGAAAAGCAAAAAATGAGCTCAAACCTATCATTTTTTCTTTTCAAGTCACCTTTCATATACTTGGCTTGAAGAATAAGCCAGCACTGGCTAAAGAAGAGCTGATCCTCAAAGCCTGTCAAAATAAAAGTTAAAAGTAACCCTGGAATTTTCCAGATTCCCCCTCCTACACTGAAAATAAATGCAGCAGGGGGCCATGTTGGCTTAACTCAGAGGCGTGTCTGGGACAGTCTACACTGTACTAATTAAACTGCTGAGGTGCCAAAAGAGAGGAGTGTATTCAGAAATGTAACTTGGGCATAGGAAGCTCTAAATGACATGTTCTTCTGGCTGTTCAGTTTGTACAATAAGGTATCTTAATGTAAGGCAGGTCTAGAGGCTGAACACTTCTCATGCTTAACAGACAAAAAAGGGGGCAACTAATCTGCATGGGCTTTGTATTTGCATGAACACAATGAGGTATTAGCATAATCTCACTATGTAGGTGCAGGGCATGATGGTAAATTGTATATGGGTTGATTTGATCACAAATCTGTCAATACCTGTATTTTAACTGAGAAGGGAAATGAAATATTTTTTTTCATAATATGCTATCCTTTGATTGTATATATTCTGTTTAGCTTATTTGGTGGAAAAGTCACCATCAGCATCACAGAACTTGAAAGAATGAGCAACTCTGTGTTTCAGTGTGGGAAGAGAGAGAAAAGGGGCTGGGGGTGATGGTGCCTCTGCCTAAGTGTAATGCTTGAGGCACTGCCTCACTCCTGCCCCACTGTTAAAAGATAGACTTCATGGCTTCTTGTGGAGTCTCCTTTGTTAGTTTGACCAGAGGAGCTGCCTGTGGTGTCCTGAAGGCAGAAGCTGAAATCACTGAGGCCTGAGATCCTCTCTAAGAGCTGAAACCACTGAGGCCTGAGATCTTCTCTAAGGGCTAAAATCACTGAAGAGTGACCAATTGGTGGACAGCGGGTGGAGCTAGTGGATGGTGTGAATGGCCAGTGGGCAGAGCTGGTGGACAGGAGGTGGAGCCAGCGGATGGTACAAGCAGCCAGCAGGGGCTGGAGAGTGTGAATGACCAGTGGGTGGAGCTGGTGGATGGTGTGAGTGGCCAGCGGAGGACCAGAGTGACCAGTAGGTGGAGCTGGAGGACAGTGGGTGAAGCCAGCAGATGGTGCGAGCAGACAGCAGAGGGACAGAGAGCATGACTGACCAGTGGGTGGTGCCGGTGGACAGAGGACGAAAGGGACATTCATTATATACACGGGTGGAGTGAGTGCTGTATTGGGTTTTGTGGGAATCTTGTCCTGCATTGATTCTCAATATTGCTTCTATACATTCTTTTATGCTACTGTAACCCTTCTGCCAGGGCAGGCTGGCAGAACAAGGGCCCGGTTCTATACCTAGGGGTTTCCCAATAATGTAGCACCACCAACCGGCTTGAGCCCTCACCCAGATTTCTGGGAATCCTGCACTGTTTCCTGGGCTCCCCAAGGGGGTAAGGCTTCCCCACTTGCATGCACGAGTGAGTGTAGCAAACAGAACTTTTAATAGTAGCAAAACAGAGTGTAAAAGGACAAATAACAGAAATCAGCACTGATCTAGCTAGTCAATACAGAGCAAAGTTCCCAACAATCCAGACCACATAACAGAGCATACAAGACTTAATGGCAAAACTGGCACTGATCTGTGGAATCAGTACTAACTAGGCTCCCAACCAACCCTAGCATACGTAGGGAGTGTCTTTCATGCCAGCTGTCCACCAGCACCATCTACTAGTCACTCACTCCATCCTCTAGAACTGTTCCTTGGCTCTGCCTGCTGTCTGCAACCCTCTGGTAACACACTACCCAGCTCACCGCTGGCCGCTCTCACCGTCTGCTGGCTCCGCCTTCTGGTCATTCACACCACCCAACTCACTGCTGGCCACTCTCAATGTCCACTGGCTCCAGCCATTCTTTCCATCTGCTGCTCCTCTTCTGTAATTTCAGCTTAGAGAGTCTGTCTTTCCTCTAGTCACAGCAGCTCTTAAACATCAAGTAGCATGCAAACACCTACTGTCCTTAATGTAACAAAGGGGCCTCAGATAAGCCCAGCCAGAACTATCATTTGACAGGAATGCCTCCAGCATCTTGCTCCAAAAGGAGCTAATGCAAAACCCCCACCCCTTCCTTCCCTCTTTCAGGCTGAAATATGCAGTCGCCTTTTTTACAAGCCTCTTTTTAACTAAGGGTAGTTTTTAACCTTTAACTAATCCTGACAGATTTGAAACAGAGAGGAGCAATTTACAAAAAGACAGTATTTTATATTTCCCTTCAGTAGAATTACAGATATTGACAGATTTGTGAGCAGATTAACCCCAAATACCATTACCCACTACGTCCTGCACCCAGTATGCAAATACCATGCTAATACAGGACCCATGCAGATTAGTTGCTCCCCTTCAGAAACTGTTAGGCACAGCTCCTAAGCCTGCCTTACTCTACCTTTAAAAGTTCTATGTACTACACTCAGACTTGTGCTTGCAGGTGGGGAAACATTACCCCTGTAGGGTACCCAGGGAATAGTGCATGATTTCCCAGGAGACTAGGTGGAGGCTTGAGCCAGTTGGTGTTGTAACATTATTTGGAAACCCCTAGAAATAGAACTTGGCTCTTGCTCTGCCATCCCACCCTGGCAGAACGGTTACATTAGAATCCTTTATAACCACTTTCTAACAAAGAATCCACACTCCCTCTAAATTGGACCCACAGATCATACCAATTTTGCAAGTAAGAGCTTATTTGTTAGTTCCACATCTGAACCAAACCTCCCCTACTAAACACCAGGAAAAGTTCATTTCTGCATAAAATCTTTTCTGAATTGACTGGCTCACTGCCCTGATTCACATGATCAGAAATTCCCATTTGCAGCTGAGGTTCTGCCTCAATTACTATGTCCACACTAGAGAGGGCCCTTGGAAGTTGACTTTAAATGGTCGACTTTAAGGGCAGGAGTTATTAAGTCAACTTAAGCAAGTGCTTAAGTCAACTTAATAAATTCTAAATATAGCCCTGGCTTTGCTTAAGTTGACTTAAGCACCTACTGTAAACATAGCCAATATGAGGCTCCATCTTGTACTGCTTGGTCCCAGAATGTATTAGAACCTCAAAAGCTGCCCTTCACATCCCAATCTGCTTACATCTTGTTGCTGTTCAAAGAAGTTCCCCTCAGTTTAAAGCTCCAACTGGGAATGTAACTGCTGCATCTAAATGCAAGTACACAGTCTGGGTGAGCTCAGTCAATGGAATAAGCAGTACTTTTGGATTCAGTAAATGATCCACAACAGTTTATGTTTTAGAAACCTATGAAAATCTTGGCTCTTTATATTCATTAGGGAAACAGGTCCAAGAATGAAGTGGCTTAAGCAATTGCATGCACAGCAACTCACAGTTACTGCACAGGAACTAGAAAAAGCTCTGAGAGCAGATTGTGATAGTCAAGATAACAGGCAACCCATGTATCAAGCTGAATGGCCAATATATCAACACATGCTATTTGACCACTGAGTAGACAAAGCAAGGGACGTTATTAGCAAGTAAAGTTCCAAATCCATCTGAGACATTGCATGACTGGGCTGGAAAGGAGAGTATAGCCAGCCATTTATTTGTGGTTCATGGAAACACTATTCCTCTGAACTACCCGTGGCCTGATTCTAAAACGGGCACCCGTACTCCTCTTTGAAGTCAGAGTGAAAAAACAGGAAAACTTAAGTTCAAATTATTCTTCGGTAGCTTCCCAGTTTTTTGGCATCCAATGTAAGGTGCTCTAGGCCTGAAATACTGCAGTGATGAGTGTCCATTATACCAAGCAAAGATGAGAGGTGCTGTAAACATTCATCCTCTCTGCAAACTGGGCCCAAGTTGTCTCTAGTTACAACACTCCAAAATAAAGGAATCCCAACCCCAAATCACCTGCCACCAACAAAAAAACTTTGAGCTTCTTTTTATCACTAAATGCTGCAGCTCTGATTCCAAATATGCACAAGGAGCAGTGGAGAAGAAAGGGCCAGATTTAAGCAATCCCTTCCCAAAGAGGAAGTGCAACTTGAATTGAAGGAAAAGATCTTTTGGCCAAATTCAGGCCTAGAGTAACCAGGTAATTATTTAACTAATTTGGCCCTTTATATCCTTCTTAGATGTTAAAAAGAGTGATGCCTTAACAACTAAATACGTCAATGTTTTCAGGACAGGACTACAACACTCAGCCCCTGCAGGGAGACCCACACCCTTTTGTTATGCAGTTGTACAGAGAATAACACAGTGTTGAGGCCTCTAAGTGCTGCAGCAGCAAAGAAATAAATATCTAAATCAGTCATAATTAATAAAAACATGAGTAGCTAGAAGTGAGAGCAGGATTATATATTAGCTACTCAGAGTTCCAGGAACATTCCAAGCAATTCTTACACTAGCTGAACTTCAAAGCTGTTATTGGGAGTGACAGGCTAACTTGTGAAAGCCACAGGAGTAAAAACCAGGGTTACTGGTCTGGCTACTGGGGATGCTACTGGTGGCAGCTATTGGCATAATGCTGGTAATTACCTTATAATGTGAATGACAATCAAATGCCAGTCAAAAGCAATAATTCCTTTGCTTGGTGATGTCATCACAAAGAGAGGGAGACAGAACACAAAGGGGGAAAAAAAGGAGAAATCAAGGTAACCTTTGTGTGTAGACAACAGTTGCTACAAATTACTGGATCATCCACATATATAAAGAGAAGTTCTTTTGTTCCAGATTTCTCAGATTAAACTCGAGTACCTCTCTCTGTTCGCTATGTATGTGACGACAGCACACAGCTCTGTGGCTAACAGTGTCTTGTTTTACGAGGCTTTGTTGATGTGAAGTGGTGTCTGCTTGATGGGGTATTTTTGCTTTTGATGACTGTTGGTGTCCAAGCTGTGTTAAAAGGTGCTCTGCACAGACCGGATATAAAGGGAAAAGAGTGAAGATACGCTTTGAAATGGCATCGCAGTGACTGAACTTTTTCAGCAACACAAATAAGCACCTGCAGACAAGAGGACGTGTAGTTTTGGCCACGCTATACTCCAAAAGGAAGGGTGGTGTACTAGTGGTTAGGGAATAGTCCAGGCTGGCTAACTGTACGTAACGCCAGGGCAAGATTACAGAATTTTTGAGTCTTGTGCACTATGGAAATTGGGCATCTGCACACCCCTTCCTTGAACTACACAGAGCATATGATGTATAGTCTGTAAATCTGAGAACATCTTCATTTATTAATTATCAGATGCTTTAAAGAAACTAATATGAAATCTATTAATATTAATAGCTCTAGAATATTTAATATATATGGCAATTTGATTTGATAGAATCAAATATTCATTCTCTCTTTTTTTGTTCTGGGAAGCATTAGCAAAGTAGGCTAATTGCTGGGTGCATTTCTGAATTAACTCAACCATGCCCAGCTGGCTTCCCTGCTCCAGAGAAAAGGGTTCCTGACAAAAGCAGAAATTGCTTGTAGACCATACACATCAGAAAAGAACAAGTACACTAGCACATTGGACATCTGAGCTTCCTTTGCCACAGACACTTTGAAAAACAGAAAGGACCAAGCAAGGAACCTTAAAGGAAAGGAGCACCGAGTCTCAGCTGGCTGTGGACAAGTTTGCTTTGAATAAATCCAAATAACAGATTGACTCTGAGCAGGACCAGATTAAAGCAAGGGCTTGAGGGGCTGCAGAACTGGGCCCCAGCCTAAAGTGGGGCCCTATGGCCCTGCCAAAATCTGGCCCCAGCAAAGCAACCATAGGCTTGCCTGTCCCACCTCTGGATTAGACAAAAACTCCATCTTCCTAGTAATCAAAGTCCATTTGATTGATAGGAAGATCACTGACACCATAAACAGGGTTTCCACTTTGCTGCTTTTTCAGGGCTTCTGCAGAGCAAAGCAGAGCAGATGGAAAAGAGGGCCTTCTTGGCCCTTTTACATCAGGCTGGGGGCATGATAGAGATTCGGTCTCCTCTCTACACACAAGGACAAGAGTAGTAAGGAATGAGTTCATGATCCCAGCTCTTTACCCACACTCGCCTCCACCTATAAACCTGGTTAAACAGGAGTATCCTCTCTCCTTGTGTTGGACAACATGAGCTCTTTTCATCACAGTGCTTGAGTTGCATTGCCCTTATTATAAAGGAGAGAGAGAGATCTGAAAATCCCTTCTTTGTGAGGGCTCCAGGACAAAGGCACTTGTTGCCCCCCTTGATCTGAAATAGTCCAAATCAGGTGATCTTCCAGGCAGACTGAAAAAGAAACCTGTTTACCAGGGATTTTGGAGAGAGCTGACATTCCAATGAAAGAGTGGAATGAGGTTTCTGTAGATGTTTATCTTAATGATTTTGTGCTGAAATGAAGTG
Source organism: Podocnemis expansa (assembly GCA_007922195.1). NCBI lineage: Eukaryota > Metazoa > Chordata > Testudines > Podocnemididae > Podocnemis > Podocnemis expansa. The sequence continues at coordinate 26,022,367 of ML682016.1, forward strand.
ACTACATTAATCCTGCTAGGCTTGAATTGAATTGTATCATTAATAATTTGTAGGGTGGCCTAGTGCCATGGAAAGACATGATTATATTAGCCTAAACAAATCAGATTTTTATCAGGAACTATTCAGAGCATGGTGAGTGAAAAAGAACTTACATGCAGGCAGCATGATATCACAAAAAACACTCAAAGTGACAACCTACTCATGGGGCATATGAAACTATGGAAGTGACACAACTCTGTGCCAGTGTACTGCTCCTTTAAACCTCTAAAGACTCTTCTGTCCGCTGAGAGCAACTGCCATTTTGTGTGCAGCTCATGCGTTTGTTACCAGACAGCCGCCCTCAAGTATCTGAATGTCCATTATAAAACACTGTAGTTAATGGAACATTTTATGGACAGCTGTTCTAAGGATTTTAGAAAAGATGGGGATGTTCAGACAAGGTGGCATGGGACCCTGCATTCTGCATAGTTATTTATAGGTCACTAGAAACATGCCTATGGGCTCCACCTTTTAAGAGGCAATCTGGTCCAGTGGACAGGGCATTTGACAAAGATACAGGAAGTCTGGGCACTATTCACACCTCTGCCACTGAGCTGCTGTGTGACCTTGGCCAAACTGAATCCCTTTAATTTTTCCCTCTCACCTATTGTCTTTTATGTAGATAATAAATTCTGTGCTGCTGGGACTCTCTCTCACTCTGCTTTTCACAGTGCCCAAGATAATGGGACTCCAAACTCAACTGAGACATCTGCAACTTCTCAAAATATTAGTAATGATAATGCTCATAATTTTAGTCCTAGCACAACCAGATATCTCTGCAAATAAGTTTACAATAGCGCAGGCTTCAGCAGGTTACCAAAACCTGAGTTAAAATTTGAACCTAGCTGTATTAGTCAAATTGAATGTGAGTCAATGTGATGCAGTTGAAAAAAGGTGACTATCATCCTAGTGTGAATTAACAGAAATGTTGTATATAAGACATAGGAGGGAACTTTCCCACTCTCTATTCAGCACTAGAGAGGCATTGGTTGACTATTGTGTCTAGTTCCAGGTGGCACACTTCAGGAAAGATGCAGAAGCATTGCAGAAAGCCTGGAGGAAAGCAATAAAAATGATAAAAGGCTAAAAACAATGTTCAGTCTTGAGAAGACTGAGAGAGACCCTGATAACAGTCTTCAGTTATGTAAAGTGGACTGGCTAAGGATCCTGATCCACAGGGAAAGTCAATGCAGGGCAGTTCACACAAAAAAGGCACTTGAAGAGAGTTTCTTGGACTCAATATTTTAATTTAGTAATTGCACAATAAGTTGAGAATGATCATTTATCAAAGGGCACATTGCGTAGCTGTTCTAAAACTAATGAAAGGAAGGTGACCTTTGAGGTAGAACGTTAAGGATAATAGAATGCCAAGGAAATGGAAATGTGATACAGAGCAAGTGTTATGTTCCACCAGAAGTAGTGAGGATATCTAACTTAATTATTTTTCAAATCCTGGTCACTAAGGTTCATCTCTGATGGGTATTGAGGAGAGGGGCCCAGACTTGGAACATTTCATGTGGGGGTGAGGATTGTTCACTTTGGATGAACTTTAAGGAAGATTTAACAGCAAGACAGCATCTTACACTATTGGGCTGCTGACCAATCCCTCCTCCTATATACACTTCTAACTCAGATCATCCTATTGAAATTCCTTCAGCTCCTTTCCAGGACCACATCAGCACACAATGAACACCAGTGCAAGACAGCTGAGATGTAAGGACTCTGGGGAGATGAAACCATTCTTGGCTTTGGTCGTTCAAAGGGGAAACCAGTTCGGAGTTGTGTGCCAGGAGGCAGTAGAAATTAATTGACCCAACTATTTATGCGGAATACACCAGACATTAATTTATATAAAATTCCTTTATCACAGCAATTTCATATTACTTCCACACTGATGTTTAACTCAAATAATTCCTCTCCCTCCATGATCCAAACACCTCTAAGCTTTAAAAAGCTGCTAATACACCTGTGCAGTGTATATTGTATCAGAAGATCCATGAAATGTTCAGCACCAAGGCTAACTCCTTCACCCTGGCTTGCTGCTGCATAATTACAAAAGATGGGATCAATCTCCTCAGGTTCTTCTGCAACCAGAATAGTGATGTCACATTGACTGTTATCATCTTCGCTAGTTTTGGCTGGTTTGGGGTTGACTCTTTCTCAGCCTTGGATAAAACCAGATATGGTAGCTGGACCTTTATCTTAGATAACATGGATATGTTAGGGGGTCATTACTGGCTCAGCATGCACTTTCTGTTATTGTTCAAGCTAGTTAGAACCAGAAGAAGACTTCTCTTTTCTTCTCAGCCACATCTTGAGCTCTGCAGTTTCACAATCTATCTTGTTAGTTATATTTTCTCTTCACTTTTGAGCATATTATTTTCAAGCCCTTTCCATGCTTGCTACAACCTGTCTATGCTACTTGAACTACACACCACATATTTTCATTTATTGAACCAAGCTCCCTTAATCCTTTTTATGTGTATCTAATCCCATAAGAGGGCATGTGAAGAAGTGGTCACAGTCTAGGGCTATTTGCATCTTTGGTCCCACTCTAGTCTCCAAGAGCACGCTCTTAGGGTGGCAGACACTGTCACCTCCTGCAATGTGGAATCCTCTCATTCTTCAGACAAGGACCCCAAGCTGTAGCACTCAGTGTGATAACCATTATTGCTCAGAAAGCCTGACCTGGAGGTGTTTAGTGTTTTAATTCAGTCTTCACTAAAAAGATTAACTGTGACCAAATAATCAACAAAATAAATATTAACAAGGGGTAAAGAACACAAGGCAAAGTAGGGAAAAGAGGTAAAAATATTTAAATAAATGAATTTATGTCATTGGGGACTGATGAAATTCATCCTATGGTACTTAAGTAACTGACTGAAGCAATTGTCTTTGAGAGCTCATGAAGGACAGGTGAAATCCAGAGGACTGGAGAAGGGCAAACATAATACCTATCTTTAAAGAGGGGAACAAAAAGGAGCCAGAGAATTATAGATCAGCCAGCCTAACTTTGAGACTTGGAACAAATTATTAAACAATCAATTTCTAAGCACCTAGAGGATAAAAAGATTATAAGATAGAGCCATCATGAATTTGTCAAAAACAAATCATCTTAATTTCCTTCTATGAGGGGGTTACTTGCCTAGTTGAAAAGGAGAAGCAGTAGATGCGCTATATTGTGATTATAATCAGGCTTTTAACACAGTCCCACTTGTCATTATTATAAGCAAACCAGGGATATGTGGTCTAGAGATGACATTACTATTGGGTGGATGCACAACTGGTGGAAAAACCATACTCAATAGTTATCAATTCTTTGCTGTAAAACTGGGGGACAGGTATGGGGTAAGTCCCACAGGGGTCAGACCTAGGTCTGGTGCTACTTGTTATTTTCATTAGCTTCTTGATAATGGAGTGGAAAATATGCTTGTAAAATTTGCATGTGACACCAAACTGGGAATGGTTGAAAACACTTTGGAGGTCAGGATTAGAATTCAATGTAACCTTAACAAATTGGAGAATTGGTCTGAAACCAACAAGAGGAAATTCATTAAAGACAAGTGCAAAATACTAGACTAGGAAAAGAAAAATTAAGGACACAACTACAAAATGGACAGTAACTGGCTAGGTAGTAATATAGCTGAAAGGATCAGAAGTATAGTGGATCACCAGGTGAATGCAAGTCAGCACTGAGGTAGCTGTGGAAAAGGCTAATAATCTGGGGTATATTAACTAGAGTGTTTTATTTAAGACATGGAAGGTAGCCATTCCCTGGACTTGGCACTGATGAAGCATCAGCTGGAAGACAATATCCCATTCTAGGTGCCACACTTTAGGAAAGATGTGGACAAACTGGAGAGAGTCCAGAGGAGTGTAACAAGTATCCTGAGAGGCGTGGTAAACCCAACCTATGAGGAAAGGTTTAAAAAAAGCTCGGCATGTTTATTCTTGAGAAAAAGACAACTGAGTGGGGACCTGAGAGCATAAATGAAGACTATTAAGGGGTGTTATAAAGAGGTTCATGATCAGTTGTTCCCCATGTCCATGAAGGTAGGACAAATAGTAATGGGCTTAATCTGCAGTAAGGGAAACTTAGTTTCTCCTAATATCTAACATAACTATTATGGTAGTTAAGCTCCAGAGTGGGCTTCTAAGGAAGGCTGTAGCATCTCTATCATTTGATGTTTTAGATTTACTTGGTCTTGCCTGAGCACATGGGGCTGAACTTGATGACCTCCTTAGGTCCCTTCAAGTCCTACACTGCTGATTCTATCACCAGAGCAAAGTATTATTAAACACTACAAACAGCCTTACTTCATACTCAGGTAGGCCCAACTTATCCAGACTCCTCCAATTCTGGGGGGTCTAAAGGGGCTCATTCCTTCACCCTTATCCAAAGGGTTGTTATTAGAGCCTCCAGCTGTTCACAAATGGGGAACATGAAATAAAATGAAAACTAAAGGACACAAATGCTGCTCAGGTTGGGTCTAACTACAGTAAGCAGCATTGTGACCTAGTGCACAGGGTCATGGCATGCTCTGGCCCCCACCATCCTCCATTGTAAGGAAGTAGGCAGGCACATTAAAACTTAGCAGCACTATGACTTTGTGTGCTGGCTCACAGAACCCAGGACAGGGAACCAAAAGCCAGCACCATAGGATTGGAGCAGCTACTGCAAATCAATTCACTTTCCAGCCCATGCCTCTGGGCTTTCCTGCCTCATTGGGAATTTCATTTCATCCTTGTCCTTCCATCCTCCCCCCACCTCCCTCACAAAACAGGGGCAGGCCCCAACCCACACCTCCCTAGAGAGCTAAAATGAAATTCCCAAAAAATAAACTGAAAAGTTATGCAACATAAAATGTTCATGGGCTCTCTAAGCATTATGATATCTGGCCTCCGTGAGTCCAGTCTCCTGGCCAGTCCCTGACCCTATGAAATTGTCTATCCAAGACCTGACAACATGGACCTCCAGGAGTCTGACCTTTTCTTCCTCAGCTTGCAGGGGAAGGGGGAAAGAAATTGCTAGGTGCCAGCAGAACAGCCTTCTTACCCCCTCCCAGTGTCAGGCATCTGGGTCCGCTCATTGGGTGGCTTGTTGCCAGGCTACTGCTGATGAAGTATGCTCAGACATCCCTAGTCTTTCTCTGGCAGCCACCCAACTCTGCCTGGGCCACGGCCTTGCATCCTAGCTGTTGCCAGTCAGTCATTTACTTCCTGTGATTCTGTCTCCTTCCTTGCCTGTCCTTCCTAGGGACTAGTACTATATGCCTTTATCCAGCTACAAAGTCTGCCTGCCAGTATCTCTCAAACCTGTACAAACCAGTTAGTTACCCCACCACCTCATGGGGGTGAGACTTCTAGTTAGTTCCTCATAATGAAAGGACAATGCAGAGAACTGTTGGAGATGCTTGAATTTCTGTCTGTGGGCAGGTATAAGAGGGTAGATACAGCTTGCGCTAGGCAAGTCTTACATAGCCTATGGGAGAAGGCAGTCCCACCCCTTAGGCCCTGCTGGGCATGCTCGGACTAGTGCCCCAGTATAAAAGGGAGCAACTCAGCTCAGGCTGGGCTGACCAGTAAGAAAAAAGGATGCCTGCTGGAGGCTCCTGACTAGGAGCTACCTTAGCCCCAGCCTGAAAGTAGGAGTGACTCTGGAGACCTCATTGAGAGGCTGATGTGACCATGGAACCACCTGAAGATGGATGCCCAGGCTGTAGGAGACCTAGGAGAGGACGACCATAGATAGCTGGGTAGGCAGTAGCTCAGGGGGTCTGGAAGGGAAGCTGGGAATGGTATGGGATATAGGTCAGTGTATTCTGGTTTGGATCCCTGGTGCCTTGGTGCCATAAACCTGGCATTGATAGGGTCCTGGGCTAGGACTCAGGGGAATGGGAGGGCCTGGTGCCCCTCCCCCCACCTGGGCAGTCCATTCTGTATGGATAGCCCTACCTTCCTATTGACTCTGGCCATTAAGCTGTGCTGCCCTGACCCACGGACTATATAGCAACTCTGTTATTGACTCTGGCCATTAGGCTGTGCTGACCTGATGCAAAGAGTTCAAAATGGAGCACAGAGGCATCCTCTCTGCTTATGCCCCTGGTACTTCCCCAGTGGAAGGTGCTAGGGAAGGCTTACCCTGTGACAGCAGGTCAGCTCATGCCTAAATTAATGTCTTATTAATTATACAGCAAATCCCACAACAACAAGCAGACAGAACAGTGTTCAAAAAAAAAATTACAGACCTCTTCCATACTTTTTCAGCACCATGTATCCAGTCAGAGATAAACACACTCCAGATGTGGGGTGAAATCCAGTCTCATTAAAGTCAACAATGGAAAGTTAACAAGGTGGCACCTGCCTCTCACAAGAACCCCCTTGTTTGAGTGGATCTAAACACCTCTTTCAGTCTGTGGGACACCTTCTGATGGTTTCAGTGACTCAGCCATCTGGTCAAGTCTCACACAGCCTGTGTTGGACACCACACAAACAGAACCCTTCTAGGTTATTAGTACAACAAAGTCTTTAAATGACTCCTGGCCCTGGTAGGTGGTCATGTCCTGAGGGCTTCCTCCCTGGAGCCTCTTCACCCACTCGGGTCTATTCTGGCCCCCACTCTCTCCAGCTGGGCCTCTTAGTAATTCAGGTCCACCTTCTGGGGTTTTACCACTGTCCAACTATAGGTCACTTCTCTAGCAGGTTGTGGGAGCAAGCCAGGCCTGCTTGCTACTCTAGACCCCAGCTCAGGGATCCTGAGAATAGCAGCCATATGTTGGCATGTCCCTTTAACTCCACAGCTTAGGCCACTTCCCCATGCCCCAGCCTTCACCCTTGTTAGGACCCTCCCCAGTCCTTTCAGTTCCTACTTTGTTGACAGGAGTAGAGGACCGGAGTCCAGCAGCAGGCAATACAACAGGTTTATTGGAATCTTTTCCACACAAGCATCTATTAAGACCCCAGTCCCTTACACCAATAAATTTCCCCCTACTTCCTGGTTAAACCAGGTAATTTTTATAGTGTATTTTAACCAATGATTTCTTTAAACAATATTACAAGATTTTTAATCAATTATAACATTGTAACCTAATTCTTTAACCAGCCATATCCCCATCACTGCTTTTTAAAAATAATAATAAGGTATTGGTACTCTCTTTTTCCCTGCTGACCCCATTCCCCCAGCTGGGCAGTAGGGTCAGCAAAAAAGGTACTGGTACTCCAGACCTCTGCATACCATCACAAAAAAAAAACACAAATCAAAAAACCAGACAGTTATCAGAACAGAGGGTACCAAATGGACCAAATAATACAATGTGTAATTCTGTAACCAAACCTGTTAACAAGTGTTTAAAAGCCAGACAGAATGCTATTAAATATGGTTCTTTTTAGCATTCTAGAGTCTTTTCTTTTTCTGGAGACTTCCTTATAAACCACTTGGTGTAACCTTTGGTTAATGTAATTTGTTTGGAATGTGTATGTGACCAGATGCTTCCTATTTTATGGCTGCCCTTGATCTGCTTAGCCAAAGGCCTCAAACTGTCACAGTGAGAGAAGGCCCATAGACAAGCATCATGTCATTCTTTGTTTTGATACCCCCATAACTCTCAGAGTAATAAGAACGTACTTGAAAATTATACAGTCATAGGCCTTTATGGATATATATTTATACTCTAACAACTCTTACTCTCAAGACTCTGCTATCCTTAGCCCCTGCAGAGAGCTCACCCTCGCTCCTTGCCAGCACTGAACTGGCCATAGTGGAGCAGTCCTGCAGCCCACTACGCAGCACCTTCATACTTCCTACTCTAAGCTGCAACTACCTGTGGGCTGCAGCTCAGCTCCTTTTATACTTGCTGAGCCCCTCTGATTGGTTAGTCTCTTCCAGCCACCCCATTAACTGTGTCTTGTGTAGTCTCTCTAAGCCATTTATTTGGAGGACTTAACTCTACTGTTCCTTTCCTGGGATGGGTATGGCAGGATCCTGAGGACTCTGGACCTAGTCTACCCCTCACTGTTCCCATATTTCAGGTACCCAGAAAGAGGAAACTGCCAGCTAACAGCACCTACCTGAATGTGCTTTTGTGGCTGCAGTAAAACTCTTCGGGGGGAGGACTAATTTCTGAGTGTTTGTACAGCACCTGGTGCAATTCAATGCCCATGGACAACATTAAGCACTAAGGCAATATAAATACTGAACAATAATAATAAAGCTTGAGTGCTTGAGGCATTCAACCTGAAAAGGGCATGAACACTGTCAAGTCAAAATGCTATTTTGAGAGCAAATGAATATTCAAAGACAATTTTCCCACTCTTCGCTCATCTCTAATAGTGAGATCCTCACTGTAACTATGAACTTCATTGATCATGCCAGCTCTTGGTGAATATTCACATAGCACTAAATCCTGAAGTCCAATTCTCACAGGAAGTATATTCTGTTGAAAAGCTGGGATGGAATATCCAGAGACTGGTCTCTTTAGTTGCACCAAAATCATAGTCAAGAATCTAGAGGGGATGTGCCTATGTTGTTGCATTTCCTACAAAGGATTCGGGTCCAGTATTTGCCTCCTTTAAGCCTGACACAGAGTGAAGTCTCAAATCAGTTGCAAGCATCAATTCCACCTAGGAAGCCTACCACTCTGAACCCTCAAAGTCACTTGCACCAATAAAGGGACATTCTGCAAAAGGAAACAAACCACATGCAATTTTGTTGGCAATGAGTGCATTCTCCATGATGCATATATGCATGTGACCTTTCTACAACTGAGTTGGACCATAAATTACTTGTGTTAATTCTAAAAGAAGCTACTCTCTGCATCACTGTCCAGATTAGAAAACAATTCTCCTGTCCCAGAGATGCAACACATCAACTTCAGAGTTGAAACTTTGTTAAGAAAACCTATTGCTGACAGCAGGAAGGTCTCTTTTGATAGCTGGACATCTAGCCTGCATTGCTTCATACCATACTTTCCTTCACTCATTTGTTTGCCTCATTTGTCATGTTTCTATCATTCCTGAAAGACTCTTCAGTCTTAGGGGGCTTGACAAACACCCCTCCCAGACTGGAAGCAGTTGCTGCAGGAGCTCCAGTATAAATTCTAGCCCCACTTCACTGTGGGTAGTGCTGTAGAGACCTCCAACATCTACCTCATGGGTAGCGCTGCAGGGGCCTCCAACATCTACCTCATGGTTAGTGGGCATCACAGGGTTCTGCATTAAGTCCTTTTTTTCCTTTTTTTTGCCTGGGTTGCCTTGATAACCCTCCTCCTCTGTTGTATCTACAAGCTATTGGGAGTTAGAAATCTAACTATCTTGGAGGCTTTGGTTCCTGTTGCCTCAGGGAACCACGTTAATGGAACATGCAGATGCCAGTGATTCCCCCTGAGCACATGAGGAACAAATGCTCTGGGCTTCCTCAGTTCGGGAAGGGGAATGGAAAGCCTTTGGTAGTTGCTGTAAGTTGATGCAGCCCTGGCTAGTTTTGACGTGTTCAGTGCCCTTGTGCCGCTCTGCAGAGTTCCATCGATTAGGAGCTTATTGAGTCACCGGGGGCTGTGGTCGCTATGGAGACCTGTACGTGAGACTCTATTTGAACAGCTCGTTCCTCACCTGTGTGCTCCTCCTCACATCCCAATCCAAAAGGACCATCAGGAGGGTTCTCCTTGCTGGACAGATGGACATGCCACACTCCAGCCTCATGCACATGCCACACACAGGCTGCAGGAGTCTAAGGGTCTGCAGCCTAGGGCTACAGTACCAGCCTTCCCCTTCCACCTGAGCTGCATTACAAAGGAACTACCGCCAAAGAACAGTGTAAACCACACCAGCCCTTCTGGCTGAAGTCAGGGCTCATGAGAGCTGATGAAGTCAGAGCACTGGAGTAGTCTGTGTGTTCTTAACCAGCATGGCTAAGACCACCACACCCCAGCTGGGAGGGCCCACTCCACTAATTGAGTCTTCAAAGCCCACTCAATCCTTGGCCCTTCTAATCAAGGTTCCCCATCTCAGTTTTCATGGGAAGTGTTACTGGGGTGCTGCCTCCACAGCTTCTCCTTGGAACATGGGATGGCTCTGCAGCAGTCCTGCCTCAGTTTCTCCCTCTCAGGTCTCCGCAGTACTTACCACTATAAATCTCCTGCCTTGTGTTGTCCTTGGCTACCCATGGGCATCTAACATTGTCACCTCCCCTTTCTCTGCTGGCTTCTAAGCTAGATAAGATAGGAGCCTGAGTGAGTGACATGACTGTCTTCTTTTTCCCCATCTGGAGAGGAAAGCTGACTGTGTCAGAGGTGGTGTAGACCCATCTCCGTTGAGGGGCCAGCCACCCTGTGACAGGCAGATTCTGTTCAGACAGGGCTAAAATATATCCTACAAGCCCTAATTCATCTCCAAATATATTTTTGGTTAATGCAACAAATCCCGCCCACTGGACGGACTTAACAGTGGCCCCCTTGTCGGGCTGCCAGAATCCCTTTGTAAAACATAGCTTGTATTCTGGACCTAATCACCCCACATTCCCAATGCTGCTGCATGGATTGCCTCACCATTCTGCTCTACTACACACCACACCCAGACTAAAGGCAAAAAAACCCTGCACCCTGTCTATGCTATGACTTCCTCTGTTGCTGCGACCAGTGGTGAATTACACTAACACTTGTTTTTTGCAGGTATAATTACCCTACAGAGCTTTGAGCTAGCCCAGGACGGCAGTAGTAGAGGATTAATCTAAGTGGCTCGCTGCTGACCTGACCCAGAAATCTGATGGGGGTTGGTCAGTAGCAAGGATACAGACGTGACGAATGAATTTAAACAGGGGGACTAAGCCCTCCTCCAGAGTTGAGAACAAACAAAAGTCTTGTGATGGGAAATGAGAAATATGGCACAGAATTGGGGCCCTGTGCTGGGAAGAGAGTACTGCAGGGGAGGTCTGAGTGGAATGTAGTTTTGGCCTGCCTCTCCCTACCCAGAATTATCTGTCCTCTATCTGCATAAGGTATTACATTAGCCAAGGGCTCCTGGTTAGTAGATCTTAGAAAGACAGGCTTCTATTCAAAACGGAAACAGTAATGGTCTGTGTAAGACAGCAGAAAGAGCCATCATTTCCCAGGGACTTAATTGATTGGACACTGAAAAAAGACTACCTTGAAAAGTCACCTTTCTTTCAACCTGCCAAATTCTCTTGTGTGTGCATACAACTAGGTGTTTATTAGCTTTCACTTTGCAGTTGAATCAAAAACAAACTAGTCCCAAATGAAGACCACAGTTTAATGATCTGCTTAATTTCCTCCCCTGTCATTACTGTTAAGAGACTGAATTTAAATCAGAACCCTGGAGAGACTATTAAGCCTCCTGATGGCAAGAACTCAACCATGGTAAGATGCATGAGAACAAAGAGTGATTATAGGGCAACCGCAGTATGCTGGTCCCATATCTCCAGAACAGCCACAGTAGTGTATGCTTTCTCCCACCAATTCAGAAGGACCGTCTGGACTCCCACCCTCTCTCCCAAAGCTTGTAGCAAGGGTACAAGTTGTGAAGGCCAGTTGTGTTATGTTCCTGGCACTAGGAATCAGACTAATATCCCCAGTTCATTTCTCAAAGGCCATGGGCTGGGTGAGATTTTAACCAGTGGCCTTGAGATGAAAGGCTCTAATTCCATTCTCAAGCTGGTGAGCCAAATACTTCAGATTAGACAGCTCTGAAATTTAGAAATCTTTGCTGCGCAGAATGAAGAAAGAAAGAAAAGCCATTAGGCCAGAGACAGACTTTCTCCAATTCCCAGCCATTTATCTACTGACAAAGACCTGGTTTGCTAAATGCCAACAAAGGCACCTACTATATAAACAAATCTAAACAAGTTCCCACTTCCTAGGCTCTGCTGCAAATGGAGTATGACCACCAGTCACCAGTGTAAATAGCTTCCCCAAGAGCTTATCTAAACTAGAGGAGATTGTTTTACATGGACATTCCAGTGAAGGGTTAGGTGCATGACTATAAGCAAGTGAATTTACAGCAGTTGTCACACAGCAGTATTCCAGAGTCCTCAAATAGAAGAGTTCTATGGAACATATTGTAGGATGGGTCATGGGATACAGAGTTTTTTGTCTCTAGGTCACTGGATCAAATTCAGCCCAGGCTAGTAGTAAATGGGGACTGAGAGTCATTGCTGTTGGTAGTTTATGTAAAATGCAGTTGATGGGTTACTGACCAGTTTCTAGTGGGGAACTATCCATGTTACAGAAACTGCCACTATTACTGCATCTAGCCTTAAGATGGTAGGTCTCAGCGAGGAGAATCAGGGTTGATGGGACTCAGAGACAGCTGTCCTCTCATGGGTTCCCTCCAGCATTGGAGAAGGTACATGTCAGATGGGAGGGAAGCCTGCCTCATCCCTGCCCATGCTTAACCTTATACATAGAACCTCCATCTGCCATCAGCACATTCCCCTCCCATACAAACATCATTTCTATGTGTGAAGGGAAAAGCCAGTGTACCAAAAGACAATATGCTGTCAAGGAGGTGACTCTTCATGATGCCTCAGGTGCAGCAGGTTGTAGTGAGGAGGAGGGGAAGGAGGAGTGGGCAGATCAGTTCTGCACCTTGGGCAAATACCTGATCAATAGGCGAGCAGCAAGCTTGAAAGTCAGTGAGAAAGTGAATCCCCACAGCAGGGAGATGGGAGCCAGCATTTGGAAATCTGTGGATTATGAGGCAAGTGGTTCTACTAAGTCACTGTCAGCTTTAAAAAAAAAAAAAAGCTGAGGAAAGGAAATGTCAAAGAATCCAGTGCAATATTTTTGAGGCCATTTAGCTGACAGGGACATCAGGAAGTAGCACAAATAAGCAAGATGAGATACACCCAGCTGAACCAGTAGGAGCCATTTGACTGGATGATGACAGGAAGCATGGCCAACTGTGAATTAGATCATAAAGGGACAAGAGAGACCTATGGATCCTGGCTGAAACGTTTTCAACTGAACATTTTTGGCCTTTCATTCAAAAAAAAAATTGCAAACCTTGGGAACTTCCTATGGAACAGAAATTCCAGTTTCTGAGCAATTCTAAAGACAAGCCTAGATTGAGGACACGTCTCCCAGGACTTCATCAATGGGCTTTCTGGACCCAAGGGTAGGAAAGTGGAAGTAAAGAGGTTATAAAAGTTCAGACTCAAAGTATATAGACTGACTTGTTCAACTCTGACACGCTTACATCCATATTTAGGCACCAAAATAAAAGTGGCCCAAATTTTCAGAGGTGTCAAATGGGGCTGGTTGAACATTTTATCTAAACCAGTTTTTGACAATTCAGTAGGTTTTTCAACAAAACAAAATTTTTGCATGAAAAGCATCGACTTTCCAATGAAAATTTTGGTTTTTCATAGAAAGCCCTGAAAGATTTTGGCTGAAAGGGGTAAGATTTTTGTTCAGGCTGGGTACATGCTAATGGTAGCAAATTCTAAATTATAAAGAGATAAACTATAAAGATCCATTTATAAATAGATTTTGTAGGGTTAATAATGATGAATAAAGCTTTTACTATATGATTAATTAATTGTTACATGCAGAAGGTCTATAGATTGCTTTATGATGATTGCTATAACCATCTACTGTACATCATGCTCTTGCATTTATAGCCATCTGTAACCTGTAGTGGTCATGTTTGTAACATCTGCTAAACATCTGTAAACCATTTATAACCAGAATATCAGCATAAATAAGACATGACTGTGCCTACACTTTTCTAGCACCTGTCATTAGAGGTTCTCAAAGCCCTCATTCCCATTCCACCAACTCTGCCTGCTAGAGACTGTGATGAGTTATGATGAGGGGCATTTGTGTTGTGCTTGGACAGTAATGTGTTGGTGGCTTTGGGACAGAAACTCACAGCTGAGCTACAAGGAGTGTTAAACTTTCCCTTGAAACAAACTGCCAAAGGAAGAGGTAAACCCTTGGTTGTAGTGTAGTAGTTTTTCAATCTAGACTGGATGCTTTTTACAATGATTGCAAACTCTGGGGCAGAGACCATCTCTTTGTTCTGTCTTTGTACCATGCCTAACACAACAGCGCCATGACTTGAGCTTCTAAAGTCTTTACATAAGTTGCTCAATACAGGGATGACTGGATGAAGTTCTGTGGCCTGTGTAATGCAGGAGGTCAAACTAGATGATCTCAATGGTCCCTTCTGACCTTAAAAATCCATGACTATCCATCATGTGGAAATTCCTCTTTCTAAAGCAAATCTCTACTCCTGTCCTTCGGCTGACTCACAGAATAGGTAGAGCACAGGCACGGTCTCTTCACTGTTCCTCCAATGTGCTTCCACTCTGTCCAACAGGGACCCTATCAGGGCTAAAGGGGGCTGTGGGCTCTGTGGCCCCTTTCAGGACTGCCCAGGCTTTGCTAAGGCACTTGTCATCTTGGGATCTATGCAATAAATTGCAGCACCATTACTGGCTGGGAAAGGACCTGCTGTTCCACCACACCCCTGGTTCCTGCCGCTTCCCTACCCAGAAACATTTGTAGTACTTCCTTCTGTCACTGGACTTACTGCTGATGCTGCCAACCACAACCTCAGTTGTGATGGCGTTTTGTGTGAAATACAGCAAGGACAGGGCTGAGTCCTGCCTGGACATCTCACCTGGCACTCGTCAGCCAGAAACATTCTTGCACTGGCTGCATTCTTGCACTGGCTTTGCATCAAGTCCAAAGCAAAGGTCAAACACACGAGACCACCAGCTTAACATGCTTGGTTTCTAATTAATAATGAGTAATTAGGAGGGTCATATTTTAAGTGGGAGATCTCAGTAGGCAGGAGATCCCAGCTCAGGGGCATGCTGGCTTCTTACCAGTCGTGACAGCTCTTAGGGGCTGTGGGGAGTCAGGCACTAATTTGGGCCCCTTATGCTCAGGGATTAAGGTATACATTGGTGGGTCCCAGAGTCCTCCCACATAGGTGGGCCCCACCTACACCCCAGCTCCTGCCCCCCAAATGCCAGGCTCCCACTCACCTACTCACCTATACCCTGCACCCCAGATCCTGCCCCCAAATGCCAGCCACCCCACCCACCTACCCTGCCCCCTGGCTCCCGACTCCCAAACACCATCCCCACACCCACCTACCCTGCACTGCAGCTTCTGCCACCTATATGCCAGCCCCCCACCCCAGCTACTGCCTTCAGACTGTGTCTGGCAGCTAGCACCCCCAGTCCCCTGCCGTGCCATGACCTCTTCCCCCTCTGGCCGAAGCCGACCCCCTCCCCCATGCCCTCTCCCTACTGGGCTGGCTTGCCTGCCCCCAAACCTCCCCCCCAGGCCTCCTTACCTGCCTCAGGGCAGAGTGGCCCGGGCCCCGGCCCTGGCTCCGGCCCTGGGCTGGCTCTCAATGAGCATGTTCAGAGGTTCTGAGCATGCCCAGTGAGAGCCAGCCCAGGGAGGGAGATTTAAAATCTCCCCCTCCCTGCCCGCCGGAATGCAATGGAACGTGGTTCTGGGACCTGCTATTGTTAGGGGCTCTGCATTCAGGGGACCCCTAAAAATAGAAAATGGAACTGGAATGCTGTGTTCCGGGGCCTGCTATTTTTAAATGGCGGGCCCCAGAATGCACTGTTCTGGCTCCATTTTCTATTTTTAGGGGCCCTGGAACACAGAGCCCCTAAAAATAGTGGGCCCTGGAAAGGCATTCCTCTGCGTTCCAGCCCACTTTAACCCCTGCTAATGCTGGGAGTTAATGAAGGCTCTAGCAGTCCCCAGAAGGAGGCACAAAGGTGAGCTGAAGCAAGGAATGAATTAGGGCCAATGGGCAAATGGCAACTGCAGGACTAGAGGCTGCAGTTAACACCAACAGGATCTGAAGGGGGAGGACCTGGGATCCATTTGCATGCATGAGAATCCAGCTAATGAAAATTTAGTTCCTAGGTCTGTTCCATTATACATACTGCTGGGTCTTTCCCTCAGTCTACCTGGGTGGAAAGAACCACATACTATTACAGTGGTTGATGCTTCATTGCATACCTCCTGCTTGCAAGCCAGCCTTTTAGTGGTAGCCAGCATGTTCCCTGCTCTCGCAGCTCTTCCCTGCCAATTTTGCATGTTCACCTGCCCAGGGAGGTCTCGAAACCAGTCCCTCTGACACAAGAATGGGCTGCCTGTTTCATGCTGAATTGCCATCTTCCCCAGCTGCAGGGCTGCCTCCACACTAGGTGCTTACCACCACAGGCCTGACAGAACAAAGGTCGCTGATGCTGCATGGCAATCTGTTCTGGAAACATGGCAATCTGTTCTGGGGAGCACACTTGGGAGCAGCTTTGGGGTGGGAGGTTTGAGTACCATGTGTGTGACACTTGGCAGGGAGGCCAGTGGTCACTTCATCACTGCTCAGCACTGCAGAGGAGGGAGGACAGGGGGAGCTTGATGTTGTGCTTGGAGAAATACCCATAAGCAGCCACCTCTCCCATGAAAACTCAGCTGAAACTGGGGAGGTTTTCAAAGCACTTGGCCTTGACCTGGCCCAGCCTGAACTGGAACCCCCCTGAGGACACATCCCTGAGATGCAGGGCTGGGCTGTTATTCCCACCATACTGATTGGGAGCCGAGGAACAATACAACCAGCTCAGTGTGACCCATGAAGCATACAGAGGAGCAAGGAACAAGAACTGGGTCTTCCAAATCCTCTCCCAGGCCTACAACTGGACCTGCTCCCTCCAGCAGCTACCACCATAGCTATGCTGCTGCCTCTGCATCTGGCCTGTGCCAGCGGCCCTTGGAGGGGTTTGCAAACCTAGCTCCCGGCCTTGTTGTTGTTAAGGCTTCTATGGCCCTTTGCATGAGAGCAGATGGTTTAACCCCAGTGCCCTGGCCTGATTCCAGTCTCTATCCTGCAGTCCTGCTTCAGCTCTCCAGGAATCTTTGTCACTCCCTGCCCAAAACACATACACCGTATTTGCCCTTATATAGAGAAACAGAGCTCTCTAGCCTGCCTTGCTTTCTTTCCCAGCTTCCTCTGAACATCCAAGGGTATGTCTACACTGCAAAAAAGCCCCACAGGGAGGAGTCTGAGTCAACTGAATCTGGCTTGTGTGGGGCTTGCACTCCAGGGTGAAAAATAGCAGTGCAGACATTCACACTCATGATGGCGGCTGGGCTCAGAGATCCCCCTTGCTCACAGCCTGAGCAGACACAGCTACACTGCCCAGCAGCAAGAGCCTCGCAAGCACAAGTCAGTTGATCCAGGCTATGAGACATGGACCATGAACAAGCCTGGATTAATGCAGGAGCTCTAGGGACTCCAGCCCCATGCCCAAAACTAAAGAGGGTCCCCACTGCCCTGCAAAAATCTGGCCTTGGCAGGAGCTAGGGCCCCCATGGTTCAGGTCTGCTGTCCTGCTCCCATGCCAGCCCAACAGTGCTCCTGTCCTGATCAGTCAGCCTAGAGGTGGGGCCAGAGCTCTGCAGGCCATAGCCTCTGGCTCAAGGGCCCTGCCCAGCCGCCCAGCGCCAGCCAGGCCCTGCATGGCTGGGCAGTCTGCAGGCTCTGGGGCCCTCTGCACATTGGCCAGCCCTGCAAACGCCAGCCTGTCCCGGCCAGTCTGTGGGCCCCAGACCTCCTCTTGTGCTGGCCAGGCCACTCCAGCCCATCCCACCTCCAAGGCTGGCCAGTCTTCATGCCCCAGATAGGCTCCCACACCCAAGTGCCGTCCTATCCCCAGGCTGAGTACCGGTGCAGTTGTGGGGCAAGGGGACAAAGTGGGCAGTCCCAGGCTCCCAGGAGCCTTGATCCAGCCCTGGCCATGAGTTTGGTGTTTGTAACACAGATTTGTCCAAGGTGGGAGCAGAGCATAATGGAAAACTTGGCCACCTCTTTATGCACTGTTGGGAGCTGACCTTTTTTGGCCTGTTGAATTCCTCCCACACCTTGCATGCAGTTGGTTGAGACTCAGGTGATTTTTCATACACTACTGAACATTATTCTTTGTTTTCCAATGTCCAGGCCTTTGATTAGAGACCACTAGATCTTATCTAGTTAATGGAAGATAAGGAGAATGAAGACAGACAATAAAGTAGGAGGAATTTGCAGGGGATAGGCCTCAAGCACAGAGCATCATAGGGATGTGGCCACCTGTCTTAAAATATTTCTGACTATTTCAGAGGTTAGCCTGGATAGGACAGGGTGGGCCACAGCAGCTACTTTGCAGGGGACTCTACCTCCTCCCCCCCCCCCCCCAGATTAACAGCACATGACCACTAAAATTGAATCTCAGCTATTGGAGACCAAGCCCAGCTTCTGTTTCCATAGGAACAGCTATTAGGCTGCAGATCATGCAGTACAGATTTCAAAACCATCCACTTTAATAAGTGTTGCTAAGACCATCTTACTTCCATGACTGCAGAAATGCTTGAAAGGTCCACAGCAGCCAGGTGCCAAGAGGAAGAGCACAGCTGGGGAGCTCCTCACTCTGTTGCCCCCCTAAGTTCTTGGGGCTACTGGCAACTGCAGGATCATTTTCCCATGGCCAAGCCGTCCCTTGGCAGCCCCACATGACTCCCCTGGGCCCATTCCTTTTCAACAGAGAGTCCAGACTGCCCTCCTTGATTTCCCAGCTGCCCTCAAGAAGAAGGACTCCTTCAGGTCCTCTCCCTTCCCCACCATTGGCCTCTTCTCTATGCTGCCAATACCACACAGGCTGATGCAATGGCCTCCTTCTCTGCAGCATCTCTCTTTGCGTCAGAGTGCAGTCAGCAAACCCTTCCCTGCAGGCTTCAGTCACACCAGGAATTAGGCAGAACATGGGCAGGTTGTGTCAGGCCAGGGCTGACAAAGGGGAACTTGTCATTACTGAATATGCTGGCTGCTCTCAGACGCCCACTCTCCCTGGCTCTCCAGCCTTGCATGCAAAGGGAGGTAATCCACACTGCTCTCCGAGCATTCTGGAGGACCTTTGCCCAGGCATAGTTTAAGAAATCATGCAACGGATTATGGATCTGTAGTCCTCAGCTCACCCCAGGGCTCTCAGTCTTCTTTGCAGCACGGCCTTGCTGAAGGGTATCCTACTAGTGATGGGAAGACACTGGACTGAGGTGGATTCTCTTAGATCTAGCTGCCTTTGCTAATGGCTGAGGTGCCTTGGCAACAAAGCATGAGAGGTGGTCTTTGTGCAGAATGATCTACAAAAGAGTTCAGCTGGATAATTGCTCTGCTGGCCTGAGGACTCTCTCTACTGAGAGAACTGGTAGGTGTTGCCCCATTTTCTCCTGCAAGTGATATGGATGATCACTGGGGCAGATGACGCAGGCTGCAGTGACCACAGGTGACAGTGGAATCTGAATCTGTTCTTCATCAGAGCCTGGACTAATCCCTCTGCTCCCCAGTCTTAGACCAGGAGTAAGGAGGCGGTAGGACTGGCTGACTAACCGGCAGTCAAGAAAAGACAGACATGATACTGACTGTCTGGGAAAATAACCAGAAGAGATGGGAGGGAATATCTGCCCCTAAAAAAAGGTCTTTTGCCCACCATCTGCCAGCAAGGTGCACAGTGCAGATGTCCTATGCGGACACAGCTGTTTCTGCAGGTGTAATAGCAACTATAGCTATGAGTGCATTTTCTACCTGCACCTGGCGAGAGACTGTGGATCTCTGCCTCAATGGTCACATGAGCCATGTCACCTCCAGGACAGATGATGCAATATGCTCTGTGGGTGACCGAACTCCTTGGTCAGTCAGTGCAACAAATGACCCATGGCCTCCACAGTCTGTCCTGGCTTCCCATTCGGTTCCGGATACTATTCAAGAGTTGGCTTCAATCTATAAGCCCTGGGTGGTTTGGGCCCTCAGGGTGTCTACACAACAGGCAGGTGTGAATGCAATTCCTGCAGGCAGACCTGAGCTCGTTTTGATCTAGATCAAACTTAGCTTGTGTCACAATGGCAGGGCAACCAGGGGTTAAAGTATAATTTGGCAGGCCTCAGAACCCTCCTAATCAGGTGCCCCCCCACACATTCAGGCCCCCCTCCCACACCCCAGCTACTGCCCCCAATATCCATTCCCCTGTCCTCAAAATCCACCCCAGCCCCCAATACCCACCCCCAAAATCCACCCCCAGCCCTCAATACCCACCCCAATACCCATCCCCTGCCCCAATATCCACCCTCAGATCAGGTGCCCCCAATACTCCCCACCCCCAGTGCAAGCCGGGCTGCCCTGGTACTCACCAGCAGCGCGTTGGGCTGGGAAACTGCTGCCGGTACATGCACAGGGGAGCCCACTCCCCTCCCCTGCCTAGCGGAATGTGGCAGAATGCTGTTCTGGGGCCCACTATATTTAGGTGCCCAGTGTTTAGGCCCCTAAAAATAGAAAAAGGTGCCAGAACGCTGCATTCCAGGGCCTGCTATTTTTCAACGGTGGGCCCCGGAATGCAGTATTCTGCACCATTTTCTATTTTTAGGGGACCAGAACACTGATCCCCTAAACATAGTGGGCCCCAGAACAGCGTTCCCTCATGTTCTGGCCCACTTTAACCCCTGAGGGTAACCACAGCTGCAGGGGTAGTGCACAGGCTAACCTCCTGAATACAAGGCTGCCCAGAACCCATGAACAAGTTAGATGAAAACTAGCTGGGGTCCACCTACCCCAGGTATAATCACAACTGCTGACTGCAGTGTGGATGTACCATGAGAGGCCTCCTTCACACACTAGGAATTAGCTGAAGGACCTGTGCTGACAGAGCTGGGTGGCTAGTAGCAGAACCCTCTTGGTGTTCCACTCTGGGATTCATTCCCTTTGCTGGTATAGGAGTGCCTGGCCATTCCTGGTCAATCTCTGAAGAAGTCTCACCCTCTCCCCATCACACTTGGCAAGGTGAACTCAGATAGGGGAATTAGTGGTGTCTCTGATGCCTTGTCGTTAACCAGGGCAGAGCACCAACCAGTTTAGGGGCCCTGGCTCCCAGCTATGGCAGAGCATGTCAATAAGCTTAGGCCCTTATGCAGAACAAGCCAGAAAACAGCCAAAGGGGCTCAGGTGGGGTGAGCAGTCAACATTTAGGGAGCTCTGGCTTGCATTCAGTTTACAGCAGTCAAGATTCTAGGTGCCCAGGCCCTCTGGCAGGACAGGGCACCAAACACAAACCTCCTGACATAAATTAGGGATGCTGCCATGCTAGGTGTGGGTTGGTAGAGGTTAGAAGGACCCAGGCTCACCCTACTCTGCTGGGTCCCAGCTCAGGGTCCTACAAGAGGCAGAGGGTTCTACCACTGGGTCAGTGGGGTCCCAGTTGAAACTTACTGATTTATCTCCAGATCATAACTCAACCACACTGTAGCCTAGTTTCCCTATGCTATTTTCTATGTCCCCAGGGTTCAGTACTTCTGTGCTGTAGGTGTTCTCCATCTCCCTAGAGTAGGTGGCCAGTGGTAGCCCCAGCAATTCCTGGGTGGCTTGTCAGCTGGCAGCTCTGGGAGATCTTCTACAGGATCTAGAAACAGGGAAGAGACATCCATCTTCCTCTGCAGTTCCAGCCCAACTGAACTGGAGGGCCCCTGTCTTTTACTTCCACCTGCTGTCCCAATGTTCCACTTCTGGTATGGCCTTTCTGGTTCTGCCCTCAAAGGGGCAGGTTGTAGTCCTTCCTGGTCAACCTCTAAGAGAGGTCAGGCCTCCTCACTCCAGGTGGGCTGAGAGTACCTGGATCTTGTGACTTCCAGGACACGCAGCAGGTCTCATCTACTTGTCCCTGCAGTGGCATCAGAACCTGGTGTGGGGAGGCAGACTGTGGATGGGGACAGTTCACTGAGCCCGAGGCCCCACACCTGACACTGTAGTGTGTTTAGAATAGCCCCTTTTATGGCTCATGATTGGAGTTTGATCTCAAGGCCGTCAGCACTAAAAGCCTGAATCTCCACCTCTTGATCAAAAAGAGCAGTTTCATTAGCTTGCAGCAGCAATAGGGTCTTATCCTTTATACAGAGAAGCCACAAGAAGGGGATGTAGCATGCTTAGCCAGTGTGCTACCTACTCTTGTAATGTAATGTCTGTGTTTTATTTCAAACAGAAAGCTTCAAAATATGTGATTGCATACAGCTTAACACATAAGCAACATCAATGGCAGGCATGTTCCCCATGTCAGAGTCTCTCTAGTCACCAACGTAATGCACTCAGTAAACATCAGTCATCAACCCCCTCATCATGAAATCGATCCTGCTACTGACTGGAGGAAATCCACCTCTACACTACAAAGGGAAGAGTAATTTTATGGCTCTGGGGCTCTGAATGACACCACAGAGCTAGGCCAAAAGAAGCAGGTGCATGAGAGGAAAATAAGAGCAAGGACAGTTAATAACAAATCCCCAAAGCTATTTGATTTCCAGTTTCAGTGACACATGTGGTCATGCCAGCCCTCACTACACAGCATCTCACTGCCAGTTTCCATCAAACAGCAGGACGCTGATGCTGCCAGTCACACAGACTGCAGTGCTGGGAAAGGGAAAGGTGACAGAAAAAGCAGTCACTGGGATGGCAGCCAGAGGGGTCCCATCCCCCAGGCCAGATCCATGCAGTAGAAAGTGACTGCTTTGCCACAGGGCCTCACAATCCAGAATGTCTAGGAGCAATGTGCCCAGTTTTCTGGCTTGGTAGATGCACAGATGATCTCAGCATTGCAAAGTGGGAGCTCATCGTTCATAATTGTTACTCACCAGTACCCTTTACTGAGTGACCTAGCACATGCTGCAAATCTCAAAGGGCTTTTCAGAGGTGCAAGCACTATCTGTACAGGAATGGCATCACTGAAAGGTAGCTGTTTCTGGGGTGGAAGGCAGCAGCTATTTGTTAGTTCACAGGAACACTATGTAACAGTTATGAGAAGAAATGAACAAAAGCAGAAGAAGTGTTAAAAGCAATAGTGGAACAAAATGAGACGGTATGTATCTGAAATTTAGTCAGGGCCCTGAAGCTACCCCATCTTCTGGCCCTGGTATTTTTTGAGACATGAGTGGTCAGTTTTAGAACTTTCCTGGGGGCAGAGACTCACAGCCAACTCAGAAGGCTACAGCATCCACAAATTCAGCATTACACCCTTTCCTAGAGAGTGCTAGGACTTCCCAGTGCTACGAGGGAGCTATTACAAAGGCAAGGTCAGGAAGAGGAAGAAAGAGGCTGGAGGAAAAGGGCTTGGGCTGGAAATGACACTCTGGTTAGGGTTACCAGATACCAAAGCATGGAAAGGAGGACAGGGAAGTACGAAAAGGAGGACACTGGAGGACACATGGAGAAAATGTAATATTCTTCTGTTTTCAGGGGGCCCTGGAATGCTTCCCCCTAAAAAGAGGGTGTTCTGGGGCATTCCAGAATGCTTTAACTCCTGCAATTAAAAAGCCAGACAAAATCATGCATTTTTAAAATGCCTGCCGGACAGAGGGCGTAAAGGTAAAAAAGAGGACACATCCTCCTTTTGCCTGACATCTGGTAACCCTAACTTTGCTGCCTAACAGTGCACCCTCTGGCTGATTATGGGGCAGCTGCTGCAAAGATCAGAGAGTGAAGCAGGCATGCAGCATTCTGGGCCGGGGAAGTGGCACCTCTCCTCTGCCGTGGTCATACAGCAGGACAACCCTTGAGGAAGCTCTTGGATCTTGGAAAGAAACCCCTGAAAGTGGTTGAGCAGAACCCAGGTATCCTGTCACTTGCTAAGCTGCAGAGAAACAGGATTGTATTTGGAGCTGGGGGTGGGGGTTGGCTAGGAGCAGCACCAAAGGGCCAGGGTTTAGGAGGCTGAGATATCTCCTGGCCAGAAGCAGCAGTAAAATCAAGAACCCCTCAAACACTGCAAGACAGCAAGAGCCAAAAACCACCTTTAGTAGGAAAACCGAGTTCTCAACAGCATTTGGGATGAGCAGCTGATAAGTGCCTCCGCTGCCTCCATGGCTTTTAAAAAAACCACGAGCCTGTTGGCACAAGGCAGAGCAAACACGTGCTAGGCAGGTGGGCAGGGACACAGAGGTCAGCGATCCTGAGCTACATCAATTATTTTCCTCCCATCTCCTCCTGTGCAATAGTTGGCAACAAAACCCCTGCAGGCCCCAGGCTGGCATCTGGGGACAAATGTCTCCAAAGTCGCCCGTCTGTTGCAAGTGCATCACAGAGCAGGTGACGTTGCATTTCCAGAGCAGTGCTGAGCATGGCCTGGGACACCTGCAATCAATATCCATGCTAAGGAAGAACTGCATTTGTGATGTGCCCCCTGGAATGTAGGTGCTGGCACCAGATGAAAACAGGATTTGGATATGAGACAGCAAAAGCCTGCAGCCTGAGCATGTCATGCACCTTCTCCTCACCTCTTAGGCTGTGTTCACACGCACAGGGTTATTTCGAAACAGGTTGTGTCGAAACAACTTGTTTCGAAACAACACCTTA
>ML682016.1:26047204-26068704 GCA_007922195.1 Podocnemis expansa
GGCACCGGCGGCGGGCTTCAGCGCAGCCCAGCGCTGCTCCCCACCAGTGCCTGCTGGCCAGGGGACACCCCTCAGCACCCTGGCCAAGGTGCTGAGTGTTCCCTGGCCAGGGTGCTGAGGCGGCAGCCCTTTAAATGTTGTTTCGGAACCTATTGTTCCGAAACAACATGTTCACATGTGTTGTTTCGAAACAAGTGTTTCGAAACAAGGTTGTTTCGTCCCCAAATGGGGTTTAACTTGTTTCGAAACAACACAGTTGTGTCGAAACAAGGGCGTCCCCTTGTTTCGAAACAACTGTGCGTCGTGTGAACATGGTTTTTTTTGTTTCGAAACAACGAGGTTGTTTCGAAACAAAAGTGCCGTGTGAACACAGCCTTAGCCATTGCTCAGCCAAGTGGCAGGTGTGATAAAGTATGAAACCTCTTGGGCTACTTTGGGATGCCAGGGGCAATACCCAAATTTTCTTCTTTTCTGTTCCTGTACTTTGGTGACGGGACATGGGTATTCTGGTGATGGGATATAGGAGTGTGATAACTATAGGAACCACTGGAGTGGGGAAGAGGCTTTAGACAGCCCTGACCTAGACCCCCTGTGGGTGACACACGTTGCGGGGGCAGAGTGGCTGGCTGGGGAGGAGAAAAAAGGGCTGAGAGAGGAGGAGGTTAGTAGGGAAACAGGGTCTGAGTGGCAGGATCTCCAGGGGCTCGTCCTGGGGTTTACCACTAGACCTCCTGGTTAATCTGAAAGCCAACTGTCCTAGCTGCTGTGCAAACTGGCTTGCTAATAAACCCTCTGACTTCTACACTGGCTGAGTGTCACTGCTGATTGGGATGGCTGGGACCCTCCTGGAGGGAGGAACCCCTTCCCACCAGGGGAGACCAGACAGAGCAAGGGTTGGACCCTCTGAGCCTGGATTTGGGAGCTGGCTACAACTAGTGTGGAGACCCGGGGCTGAACGGGGGAAGGCTCCACTGTAGCAGAGTCCTGATTTGCTGTGAACAGAGGGGATCCAAGGGTGCTTTTCTGGGGTTTTCCATGACAGCAGGTTTCAGAGCCTGAGCCTGCCCTAGGTAGCTGTGGAAAGCTGCCTCAGTAAGGATTTGTGATGGCAGGTTAGGGAGCACAGGGGAACCAGCCCTGGGTGGAGGAGCCAGGCTTTCAAAGGACTCCTTCTAGCTAGCACCCTCAGACAAGAATGGGTCCTAATGCTCCTTGCTGGGATCCTGGGACTCACACATAAAGCCTGGCCCCTCAGGAGATGACACACCAATGTGCAAATGTAATTTTCAGGTGGGCTTGAATTAATTTAATTGCCCTTTTCCAGTGCCTCAAAGAAGGAAAAAAAAAGCCACCAAAACTCAACTGCTATAGATAAGCAGCTGGAGACCCAGGATTCAGTGGCTATGTCTACATTACTTAGTAGTTTCGAAAAAACTTTTTTCAAAAAAAATATTTTGAAATATATTTGAAATAATTTTCTCAAAATAACTTTTTTTCAAAAATGGTATTTCGGGAGAATGGTCCAGGGACTGCTTGTTGTCCTGAAATACCGCAGCTTTTTTTTTTTTAAGTGAAATTCTACACCGGACTTTCTTTTTCAAAAAAAAGGAAGGCAATGGAAAAAATAGGCAGGCTTTTTCAAAATAAGCCTTTGCTGTGTCTGGTGATGGCTTTTTTCAAAAAAGCTGTCTCAAAAAAGACTGCTTTTTGAAATATGACAAGGTTTAGCGTTGTCGTAAAAGCTAAACCTGACAGCTTTTTTGAAATAAAAAGCCTTTTTTTTGAGATAGCTTTTTTGAAAAAAGCCATCGCTGGATGCAGCAAAGGCTTTTTTTGAAAAAGCCTGCCTATCTTTTCCATTGCCTTGCTTTTTTTTCGAAAAAGGAAGTCCAGTATAGACCTTCATTTTCAAAAAAAAAAGCCATGGTATTTTGGGACAACGAGTGGTCCCCAGACCGTTCTCCCAAAATAGCATTTTTGGAAAAAAGTTATTTTGAGAAAATTATTTTGAAATAATTTTTTTGAAAAAAGTTTTTCCAACAATGTGTAAGGAACTCACAGTGAAGATTGTTCTGTTACCCTCTACACATAAAATACTACCTAAGAACAAACATAATAAATTTTATTAACTACTAACTTGATAACCCTTTTCATAAGAAAATAAAATGAATTTAAACAGAACAGCCCCCTTCCCCCAAATGTGGGAAAGAAACCCAAGAGTCCCAAAGTGTAGATGTGGAGTTCACCCAACTCTCAGTTACAGGCTTTTTTGAAGTCCAAAGGCTTGAGTTGCAAGTTGCAATTCTCCTCATTGGTTACAGGGATCTTAGGTAGGAATCCATACAGGCTTTTCTTTCTCTTCTGGAACCAGCACCATCCAGTCAGTTTACTGGTTAACCAGCAATAAGTCACATAGAGAAAACTCTGAAGCAAAATGCTCCACAGCAGGGAGAAAACATCTTGCTGTCCACTCCTGGCTCAGCTTCTCCCAGTCACACACTAAGCACATGGGCTTTTCTCATTGCAACTCTATGGCTTCCACTCTCAGGCTGCTGCTTTCATAGTATCTGCCCACAGCAGCAGTAGAAAATCTTGTGGAGCCTGCTCTGTGCAACTACCCACTTAATTTGCAGAAGCTTTTGGACCTGAGCAGCCAAATCAGCCCAGCAACATGCATAAACCCAGACTCAAGAGATTTCTAAAAGAGATAGGTCCTTTATTTAGGCATATGGGTTACATGAAGCATTCAGACACCCCTGTTCTTTATCCACTTGCCACTTCCCAGCCCTCCTTGCCCTCCCACTATGGGTTTCAATGGGAGCAGCCAACAGTGAAGAGTCAGTCCCACCTGTGTGCACCACTGCCCTCTGCTAGAGATAGTGCCCAACATTTGTGTCTGTGATGGATCTGCTGTGCTCTTATCGTCCCAGCCTGCCGCTGAGGCACTGAGCCCTAAGCCGGCTGTGGCTAAGATAGCATTCAGTCTGAAGGTAGCAGTCCTGTGTTTCCATGACCAGGGCTGTCCCTAGGGTAGGATGACTGGGGCAGCCACCCAGAGCCCTGTGCTTTGGGCGTCCCTGAAGGGCCACACTGCTGCCCTCCCCATGCCAGGGACCGGGTGAGCAGCCCAAAGGGCAGCCTGGTTCAGCGCTGCCAGTCCAGCCACCCCCCCCACGCCACGTGTGCTGCTCTGCTCTCTGTGCCAGAGCAGCGGGGGGGTGGGAGGCAACGCAGAGTCGGTATCGCTACCCCCCTGCCCTATTGGCCACTTGCCCAGTCTGGGCATGGAACAGCTGAAGCAGGGGCCTGCTCCTCCCCTGGGCTGGCTGGCCCCAGCCCCCCAGGAGCAGGGGCGTGGGGGGGCGTGGAAAACGATATGCTGTTTGGACTGAGAATGTTTGGCTTGAAGGGAGGTTCTGCTGGTCCAGTAGAACCAGGGCTGATTTGGGATTCCCAGATCAGGTTTGCATGTGTAACCCATGTGCCTAAATAGGTGCAATCTTTTTTAGGGACCCTTATGGCAGGGTTACGTTGCTGGGCAGATTTTGCAGCCCAGAAACCAGAACCTTCTGGTAAGAGGGTGAGGGAGCACACTGAGCATGCTCCACAAGTTTTATTGTTTTGCTGGAGTTACATGCCCAGGGAGAAGCCTGAGAAGAGAAGCCTGCAGAGGAGCAAACAGGGAGCTGCAGAGGACATTGGCTAAGGGACTCAGTGAAAGGAGCTGAGCAGGAGTGGACTGCAGGATGTTTTCTCCCAGCTTTGGACTGCTTTGCAGGGGAGTTGTCTGCAGTGGAACTGAGAGTTGGATGGCCAGTGACTTGATTGCATGGTGCTGGCTGCACAGGAGGAAGAAAGGACTGCAAGGCATCTGCCTGAAGATTCCTGCAGCTAGAGAGGATGAGGATTGCTTTCGTTCTGCATTCAAGCCCCAAGGACTTAAAAGACTGCAATTGAGATAAGGGTGACTCCACCTGAACTTTGGGACTCTTGGGTTTCTTACTCTTTTGTTTAAATGTATTATGGTTCTTTAGGATAAGGTGTGTTTAGTTAGTTAATAAAGTTCATTGTTACGTTTCTGTTGAGTAATAGTTTAAGGTGGGATGGGAACTCTGAGCAGTCTTCGCTGTGAGTCCTTTTGACAACTGGATCCTGGCTCTCCAGTTGCTTTCATCAGGGGTTTTCTCTGTGAGGCACTGGAGAGGGGCAATTGAATGAATCTGAGCCCACCCTAGCAGGTTACACATGCCTCTGAACTTCCCCAAAATATTGTCTCAAGGTCAGCTTTTAAAATCCTGCATAAATGTTTTTAGTGTCCTTTCTGAAAGTGCTGAGCAAGCCTTGGGAAAGCTGTGTAATCCGCTTGCATGCAAGGCATCAGTGAGATGAGGGGAAAGAGCCCAACCCAGAAACAGATCAGATGCAACAGCACCATCCTTCATCCTGCCAAAAAGGGGCAAGCCAGAGGGCAATCTTTTCCCAGACTTAAAACCAAAGCCTCTAAATGACGCACGGCTAGAAAACCCTGGGCTCCACAGGAGAGACAAATCTACCTCTTATTGCATTATTTTGGTCTTGTCTGCTCTGCTTATTTCTTTAAAATCTCCAGTGGAGGTGTCTTGTTTGAGATAAATAGCTCAACACCGCTCTGTTTACTAGACAGCTAACTCTCTTAATTGATGGGAATTGCTTTACCTGTTTAAACACTGTACAAATGCTATCAGATCTTTCAATATGAGTTGCCATGTTTTGCCTGTGGAGCAAAATAAATGATTTCTTAAAAGCCTTTTGAAGACATCATAGTGATCAGATGTGTATTAAATAGATGGATGAATCCCTTTATGGAAATGCAGCTGCTTCAGGGGTGGGAGGCAGCAACTATTTATCAGTTCACAGCAACAATATGAAGTGGCTTAAGAAATGAAGGAAAACAGTGTAGCTATCAGCAGAAGCAGAGGAATTTAGAGAGACAAAATATAACTGGAATGGCACTAGGTCACTGAAGCTAACACCCTGGCTTTGTTCACAGTATAATTAATAACCACAATTGGGTCAGGAATACAATTATACCTATCCTGGGGTGTCGGACTCAGTAACTTCTCTCACCCTACAATTATTTCTCTTTCCTACAATTTTGGTTATGCTGGTCTTTGGAGAGTCCTTGTAACCAGGCTAGCCACCTCCTAAGTGACCCTCAGAACCTAGGGTGGCTCTGCTGGGCCTTGCCTCAGTTTCTCCTTCTGGTTAGGGCCCCTTAAGAACTCTACATAACACTCCAATGGTCATTAGACTGCTCTGCCTTCTGGGATCCAATTTATTTACTCCTTCTACACATTGGCCCTCCAGGCACCAATCTAGTAAAATGTGTGTCTCTCTCCCCTTAAAACTGAAGGTCCCAAGGCTCCTTCCCAGAGGTGGGTGCTATTCAAACTAACTCTTTATTCCCTGCAGTGTTCAACTGCTTCTTCCTCTCAACTGTAATTTCAGCAGGCATCTCTCTGTGTGCCAGCCTGCCTGCTGGAGTGTTTGCCACCCACTCAAGCTCTTTTTAAGTTCCCCCAGCTGATGCAGCTGTAGTGGGGTGGCTTGACTGGATAGAGCCTGCTGAGCAAGCCCTCCTGGCTCCTCTAGGGGCAAGCTACCCTGTTCCATTCCTCTTTGGTTCCTTGGAAAGATATCAGGCATCTTCTACATTTTTCAATTCTGCTCAGCTAAACAGAGCAGAACCACTTCTCTGCTCTGCACAGCTCACAACTGGCATGCAAAAAAGACCAGTCGCTCCCTGTTGCTCCTGAGTGATTGAAGGGTAGAGATCCCCACGCAGTACCATGACTGGGCCCCTTTCACAAAACGGATCACAGAACATTGAGGGAGAAGATCTAGAGCAGCATCATAAACCGCAAGCTGAGCTTACCAACAAATGGACTGTGGGTTTGTTGCATATGTCAGTCCTGCTTTTAAACATTTATTTCAACTCTGATTCTGCAAATATGCATTTGAGCTTGTGCAGTCACAGGGCCGACTCACTAGAGGAGAGTTCTTCATGGGCATCAGTGTTTGCAGGCTGGGAATTGGATATATTTACATCCCAAATATCAGGAATTTGTCATAGGTGAGGCCTCCTGGTTATTAGTGAAGCTCTGTTGGCTTCTGAAGGCCTGATTCACCAAGCAGAATTTCCCCCCTCCACTACACACGCTTCTTTGCTTCCTTAAGATGCATGAAAGTCTGAAATGTTTTGTGTTTCTTTATCATTTTAAACCAAAAAATATATTTTCTTGTTGTCTTTTTAAGCTTCAGGAACATCAGTCATCATGCCTTGCCTTCCGTTTCCCACTGGAGAACTCCTTGCAGGACCAGAGAACTGGAGTGGTCACTTCTCAAGCCTCAGGTTGATTTGAATCTTTTTTTCTGGCCATCTGAGTTAGATAGAGGCTAATGCAAACAACCAGCTACCCAAGGGTTTTAAATGGTATGAGTAACAGCCCTTTTGCCACTCTTTAGCTCACTCTTTGGCTATGTCTACGTGTTGCTTTTAAATCGAAACAATGACCATTGGTTCGATTTAAAAAAAAGCATGTCCAAATGACATTTCATTATTTTGAAATGACAAGCCCTGCCATTTCAAAACAACGAACCTTATTTTGAAACAGTACAACCTAGGAAGAAATTGAAATGGTTGTTCTGAAACGACGCTGTTTGGACATGTTATTTCAAAATAACCATTATTTCAATTTAATACTTTTGCCCTTCTCCTTCCCAAGGTTCCATCTTTTTTCTATATATACTGGGTGGGAGCATGGCCCTTCTAGGGGGCCATCTTGCTACGCCTCCCATGGTGCCCCTCTCCTGAATCAAAATAGCAAGTCCTGTGTCTGGACTTGCTATTTCAATTTGGTGTTTTTGCTTAATTCGATTTAAGTGAAATCAATTTAATGGTTTTATTTTGAATTAACTTATTTTGATTTCACTTAAATCGAATTAAGCCTGTACGTGTGGACATAGCCTTTGTGTTTGTGATATATGTAGTCTAGAAACATCCAGTGAAAACAGAACAGACGAGACCTGAATTCATAGAAAATAAGCATCGGAAGAGATGTCAGGAAGTCATCTAATCCACCACCTACTTAGGTAGTATCACTAATGTCAACCACACCCAACCCCCAACAGAAAAAAACCAAACTTCGGGAGGCAAAAATCCCCAGACTAAATAAGGGTGAAAATTGGTTTGAGTCTCTCCTTTGCAGGCGGCTTTTTGGTCTACAGATCAAACTGTGAGAAAAAGTTGGAAGGAACAGGGTGGGCGAGCACCCCACAAAGAGGGAGGATCTCTGCCTTGCGGTTCATCAGTTCTAGTTGGGATTAATCATCATGGGACAGAGTGGACTGGACAGGAGGGAACCTACGTCTGAGCAGGAGCTTGCTGTGCAGTGAGAGGCTGGGAGGCGAGTGGGAGGCAGGCTTGTACGAGACTGTGGCGTGGTGGCAGCCTCAGACACACACACTTTCTCTCTCATAGACAACAGATGCTCACATAGCCCTAGGAATTAGAGGCAAGCTTTGCCAAGGAGGCAGGTACACTTTAGAATCTGGCTATAGGTAACTTGTCTTCAGTCCCCCTGGGCAATCTCTCTCAGCATGCCAGTCAAGCTCTTGGGCTGGAAGCAGGAGTGAAGTGGACTCTCCCCCTTCCTCTCTCTTGGGCAGGCTGTGGTTCTCTCCTGAGCTCTGGGAATTTACGTCCAAAACAGAGTGCTTATTGGGCAGCTGACCGAATCATCTGCGAAGACACAGGGCTGCTTTCCACCAGCTGCCTGGGCTCAGAGAGGTGAGTGTCTGTATTTGAAAAGGTAAGTGGAATATAATATCATTTCCACCCCAGAGCTAGGGAAGGGAGCTGGGAAGGTTATAGCCTCTTCCTCATGGAGGTGCACAGGTTATTTATGTCTGTGACAGAGTGACCGTGAGTTAAACTCTGTGGAAGGTCAAAAACTGTAAAAGCCTGAAATATTTGCATGGGTGCTAAGTAAACATGCTTCACTATTTAACCTGAAGTACAGCAGGGAAATCCTTCTGCAATCTGCTCACTACATCTGGCAGATAACGCATCTGCTCCAGCCACTGTAAAATTATCACACGTGTTTAAAGTCCATAGTTACAGCCTAAGCCCAGAAGCTGGTTTTAAGTCTAATCTTGTTTCCCACAAAGTGCTCTCTGCAACTGCATTCCATCCTGACACTTAGATTTGATCCGCCTCCTGCAAATTCTCTCTTTAAACAGTTCCACTGCTTGCTGAGAGGTTTATCTACGGAGGGTTTAAAGAGACAGACACTATGCTCAGAAAATGTATTCTAGCTAGCCTATTGGTATTTTGTTTAGACTGGACTACTCTGTGCAATACAGGGCAAAGGAAGGTGCAAATTCATATTCTGTAGTTCCTAAGTCCAGTCTGTGTAATGTATGGATATAGTCAAAGACTTATTTGAAGGGACACTCCATGGAATACACTGTCATATTTCACTGCAATGGAATGGGTGCCTCCAGACACTGGAGAAGCAGTTATTTAAGGGAATGAAACAAACATATATGTGACTGTTAAATCTCTTACACTGCAAAATGAAACTTCTCCACTCTCCTCTCTGAAAGCTTGGTGTGATTTTTCTCTCCCTTCCGGGTATTCTCTTTGTGATGCTATTGACACCTGTACATTGTTCTGGATTTCATCTTCCCCTAATGAGCTGAGCCAGGATTTAACAGCTCCTCACACAAGGCACCAGCAGATTTCCACCTTCAAAGGTCTAAGGATGCAGACCAGAGTGTTGAAAGAGAAAAGATATTAAAGAAACCAGTACCCTGTCCACTTGGGACAAAGTAGTGAAATGCCAGTTTGTGTTGTGGCTACTTAGGGCCCCCTTGGACTGCCTACTTCCTGCGGGACCTGGTGGTACTGGTTTGTTTCTCTAGGGATAGCAAGGTCAGCTGGAGGGGCAGAGACCATGCTGAATGGCAGACAAAAGGCTCTCACCCTAACTGGACAGCATGTGGGAGGGCTGGGCTGATTCCGTGACTGCCACTGGTGCTCCAGCATCTGTAGAGTGGGGACTGTAATGGCATGCCACTTGGATTGGATTGGTGGCACTGTGTGTAGTGCACCTTATTTAAGCTAACCCCAGCCTGACCTGGCAGTGTATTATAGGATCTAAAAGTGAACACATCTGGGGGGTATAGCAAGCTCTGTAGCCAGTCCATAGCTGGCACAGGAAGAAGACAGTGTTGAGTGAGCCAGTCATAACAGATTTCACATGACAAACAGACAGGATGACTTTATACTTGAAGCAGGCAGTTTGTAATGTCTTGTCTCACTGGAAAGCCCTGTTGCTAAGCTAGCATTGCTGGCTGATCCCCTCACCTATGCAACACTAGAGATGAATTCAGGGCTCTGCATGTGGGACTTTTAAAAACCTCGCTCCTGTTAGTTCTGTGTAGAGACTTACCAAAGATCCACTTGCTGCAAGGCTAGGGGCTTGCTCCGTGTCCATGCCCAGAATTTCCCCTTCTGTCCTCTGCTGGGCAGGGCAATTTGTAGCTTTTAAGGAGGCAAAAGATCATGGTGATCAGCTAGTCTGAAATCCTTCATAATACAAGCCATAGGAGTTCCCTGAATTAATTCTTGCTTCAAATCCAATAGCTGCAGTTGAATTAAAGCATATCTCTGCGCAGGGTACCAGTGGACTGCTGCCCAGAGGTGGCTGCATTTCAGTGCTGCCATGTTTGCAATGTGCTTTTGGATCCTTTGGGTTTGAAGGTAGTCTAGGAATGAGCAGAAAGCAACTTAACTGCAGGAATCAGGAGATGAATTATACCTGGACTGGCGGTTTTAAACTAAGAGTGGCTGATTATCATCATCATCATCATCCATTTACTAAGGGCTGAAAGCATGCTGGTGGCTGCTGGGAACAAAGTCAGTCCCTGTCTGGAGCTCAGAGTGTGAATGACAGGAGACATCAAACCAGGGCTGCCCAAGCTGGGGACACATCCACTTCCACTGACCACCCTCCCTTCTCCCAGACATGCCCCGTTTGAGAACATAGGGAGAAAAGCGAAGAGCCATGGGGTTAATTCCTGTTTCTTTTTCACCGTGACCCGGCTACTCTTTTGGGCAGCCCAGCAGGACATTTCCCACTGGCGATATGACACACATGGTCAGATTTGGGCCCCTTTGCCTTCCATCACTGGGAGAAGGTACCTGGTCCCCACACACCCCAGCACCATGTCTGGCTGCTGCTGCAGCCCTGATCATTGATTCTCTGGACAGCAGTGCTGAGCCTCTACAGGGAAGCCATCCATCCTGCTCCACAAAGCCTTACCCTTTGCACACAGCCTCTGGAGCAATGACTGGCAGCTGGAGGTCCTGGTGCGTGGGGGAGAATCCAGGGCGTGGATCACTGGCTGGTTGCACTCAATGGCAGCCCACACCTCTCTTTGTAGGGGAGCCACCTTTGGTTCCTTCTGCCCCTGGCAGTGATGACTGACATTCTGTGCTTGTTCTGCCCATGCAGTTTTGTGCCACTCAGTCCGGACAGCCCATTGCAGCCCAGTGCTGGACCCACTGCTGCGGCTGTGCTGGAGTTACACCCCCCTCACGCTGGGCTAAGTACAAGGGCCCAAATACATGTTAAATGGTGCATGAAGAAATACAGTGTTCTGCAGAATATAAATCTGAGCAGCTTGCTGAGTGACATATCACGGACTGCAGATATCTGGAGGGGAGGCAGGAATTTTGAAGGAGAAAACACAGGCTGGGCAGTTGAGAGAATTTCCTGGGCATGCAATTGACAGCATCCTGGAGGTATGGCTCACTAGCCTTGCCAAGGTGAGCTCAGTGCAAGTCTTTCATTCCAGTGTAGACATGGCCTCAGAGCCCTCTGCTATTGGGCACAGCCATAACTAACTCCCTCAGCATCCAGGGCAAGCAGTCCCAAGGGTGCCCACCTTGGCCCTGACCCAGCCCGGGGCCCAATCTGTCCCAACCCACTGCCAAAAGGCTGTGAGAAGCTGGATCCAGCCCTAGCTGCCTTCCGGCAGTGGCTCGGGACAGATCCAGCTCCCTGCCACAGCTGGAGCAGCAGGGAACTGGATCTTGTCCACAGCCATTGCCAGAAGGTGGCAGCGAGCCCCAGGTGGCACAGGAAGCTCCAGCAGCACCAGAAGTCCCAGGAGTTGAATTTTAGAGGGGGTGGGGGATGGATCTGGCTCCCTGTGGCAGCTGGGGATGGATCTGGATCCATTCTCAGCTGCTGTGAGGAGCCAAATCCATCCTCTGCGCCCTCTCAAATTTGGCACCTGGGACTTTGCCCCACTCATCCAGGACTAGTTACAGCCCTGTATTGGGCACTGGTGGCAGCAGTGGTGGCTTTAGGGGTAGGCGAGGCAGGCAGTCGCCTAGGGCCCCAAGGAATAAGGGGCCCCCGCCTTAATTTGGTGGACAGAAATGAAAATACAGAAAAATATAGAAATTGTTCCCATCTAGCAGAGCTAGTAGGGCTGGAAGCCTAAGCACTTTTCAGTCTTGGCTCATCAAGGCAAGCTATCATTAGGATCTGTGCTTCATCTGAATTGCAGATTTCACCATTATCTGTCCATCACCTTCACACTGACATGCTAAAAAAACAGGAGCAAGCAATAGACAGCACAATAGCAGGAACTTTTCCAGTGGCCTCAGCTTTTAATTCCTCAGTGTGGCCATTTATTCTGCCATTTTTTAATTTTGTGAAATATTGCCTTTTCTTTTTCTTTTTTGCCCATTCTTTTGCCTCTTCCTTTGACTTTGTGACAATTTTTACTTTGGCTTTGGTTAGCTCAGGTTACCAGGTAGGTCCGTATAGGCTCCTACATATAAATACAGTGCTGCCCTTAGGCAATCATTATAGCTGTGTGTGATGCCTGTGCTGTATGTCTTTGTTTTGGTAAGTAATTTTTTAGCTTCTTCTGTACTTACTATTTAATATTTTTGAGGGGGCCAGAGTCTTATAAACTTGAGTACTTCAAAGAATTTCATTGAAATTTGGTGTTTTTCATTTATAGTTACACACTAGAAACCTTATTTTTATTTATTATACTTATTTGTATTAAATGACTAGTTCACATAAACCTAAGCATATATGAAACATTTGTTAGATTTGAGTGCCAAAATTTTAAATGTGGTATTTGTTATTTTTGAGCCATCATTAATGTTACCACTTTTTATTTATTAATTAATGCTTATACTTTTAAAAAAATTTTAAATGTTCATTTTAACTTTGTAGTTTAGCATTAACTCATTTATGTTAAGTGAAAGATGATCAACTTACAAGCTTCATGATGGGAAGATCTTTAAAAATATCATACCCAAGAATAATTTATGAGGTCTAAAGGATAGGCATGTTAGTTTGATTCAGCAAAACAAATAGAGAGTCCTGTGGGATGGTGTGGGGTGGTTAGGGGTACAGGGGAGACTGGGGGTGAGGGAGGGTAGCAGTGGGGGCCAACAGTGGGCCCTTTAGGAGGCCCCACAATGGGCCTTCGCCTAGGGCCCCCAATTGCCTAAGGCCGCCTCTGAGTGTCAGGGTAAGGTACAGCAATGGCTGGTGTGATTGGTCATTGGAGCCTGCTCCAGTAACTATGTTAGACCAGAGACGCCTCTCTCTTGGACTGCAGGACACTTGGAAAGCATCATGTCACTTAGTGTCCAGTTGGGACTGACTGCCTTACCCAGCAGGAGAGCTGCTTTTGGCAGGCAGTCTCCCCTGGACCCCTGAAATAGGTCAGCTCCAATGCCTCTTTGATGGAGCCCAGCAGGGTCTCCCCTGGAGCGTGTGGAAGCCCAGTATGTTGGGGCACTTGACTGTCACCACTGCCTGTGGGTTGGGTGGTAAATCCAGTGCTCCAAATCCCATTGACAATTTGCCTCCATCAGAGCTGAGAAATCATAACTGGGTGTACGTCCCAGGGGCAAAGAGAAGGACACTCAGCTGCTGTAGCCAAAGCACAGACCCAGGAGATGGGTGGCAGGCTGTCTCCATGCTCCATAGTTAGTCATCAGCACGCATATGCTATCTACTCTTCTAATTTGCTCTGTGTGTGCATGATGTGAAATGCACCATGTGACAGCCTAGCTACCATGTGCATGTGCAGGGCAGGTGGGGCCCCTGACCCCTCACGCTGGAGGGGAGCATGGTGGGCCATCCCATTCCACCCTCCAGGAATCCTGATCACCCCCCCCCAGGAACTGGGAGCCAGCCCTGGCCCTGGCTGGGATCTGAGGCTGCCAGCCTTCGGGAAGCTGGCCCCAGCTGGAGCTGCGAACTGGCCCCAGCTGAGGCTGCTGCCGCCCCAGCCAGGACTCCAGCCTGCCACCGCCATTGTCCTAGCTAGGGACCCAAGGCTGATGCTGGGAGCCAGCACCAGCCGATGCCAGCCACCGACAAGGGCTGGCCCTGGCCGTGGCTGGGGATCCGACTAAAGGTATCTGTGTGTGGGGAAGGCTGCAGGCCCCGCGCACCTGCCCCACCCCTGGGCCTGCCTGCTTTGCCCTGGGGATGGGGAGGGCCAGACACCCAGTCCAGAGGCTGGGAGAACTGCTCCCACCCCTCCCTGCTGCCTGATTTTCCCCCATCACTTTTGATGGGTTACAGCTGGTATCTATATAATAGGCATGTGCTTGAGGCCTTGTCAAAGAGGCATCTCCTGGTTGCCCCCTTGGGGTGAACGCAGACACCTTGCTTACCTTGCACAGCATTGTCTGAACAACAGCAGCCCTGTATATCTTGGTGAGTCTACTCCTACTGGAAGGATGTGCCTGTGTTAAACAGGCCAAGTGCAGACAAAAATGGTGCCAAGGCCTGTGCCACGCCAGCCCCCTCCAACACACAGAGTGTGGGTTGGCAGCAACCCCAAACTGCTCGTCACTGCCCTGCTGGGGGCCCTAGCTCTGCTTGAGTGCTGGCCTAGCAGGGCAGGGTGCCTGCTTTTTTAGATGATGTCCCCCCTTCCTAACAAGCCTATCGGTGCTCCAGGTCAGGGCTGTGCTGAGTGATGGGCATCATCCATATCTCACCTGGGGAAACCTGGAGAGATGCTCAGCCCCGATACAAGATGGACTCAGGCGCCGCTGTGCTGTGGTTGTGCAGAGGGACACTCATTCGCTTCACTCTACCCCTGCTGCCCATGTTCCAGCTGGTCTCAGCATCCCTGTGGCAGTGGGTAATCTCCTGGTACGTACATCAGGAAGTCTTTGTGTGCCTCCAACGGTGGCACAGGGAGGGAGACAGGCTCCAAAGAGTGAAGTGTAACTGCGGCCATGCTGAGTGCTCTACTGAGCCCATTGCAAAGCAATCACTCTCATTTACCTTTGGTCTCTCTTCCAGGGGTCCCTGCTCAGCTCAGTGACCATCCCAGCTGGGAAAGTGGCTAGTCTCTGTGCCCCAGACCCCAGGAGATAGTCATGAGAGCTGTGTTCTTCTCCTTGTACAGCTGGAGGCTTGTTCACCTGGCCTGGATTTGCCTCCTGTTCTCCATACAGGTAAAGGGACACACTTGCCAGGTCCCATGATCCCAAAACTGGGATTCTCCCCACCCATAAGCCTCCACCTCATCCCACAGGACAGCCACTCTGGGGAGTGAGGCAGAGGTTTCCAGGGCTGTTCCGGTTGCAGCTGACCTTAAGTAAATGTTTATCAGGGAGAGAAACAATTGCCCCAAGGCCATGGTAGATTCTTCTTTGCTGGTGACTGTTAAATCAGGGTTGGGTGTCCTTACACAGGTCTGCCCTAGTGGAAAAGGGGTTATTGTGAGACAGTTCTAGGCCCACGTGGTGCAGGGAGTCAGAAAAATTGATCACAGCAGCTTCCAGAGGCAGTTTTTGGGGTGGGCAAAGGACATGCCCACCTAGGGCCCCCAAGCAGCAAGGGGCCCCGCTAGCTCCCCTAAAAGTGGTGTCTGCCTCCCACCCTGCAGAACACATGGCAGGGGGCTGGGGCCAG
Organism: Podocnemis expansa; assembly: GCA_007922195.1. NCBI lineage: Eukaryota > Metazoa > Chordata > Testudines > Podocnemididae > Podocnemis > Podocnemis expansa. The sequence continues at coordinate 26,062,225 of ML682016.1, forward strand.
GGCCAGGAGTGGGGGCAGGGCTCTGTGGGGAGGCAAGGCCTAGGGCCAATCGGGCTGCAAGAGCCCTGGTGCTGGTGGGGAGGGTGTGGGGCAGAGCATGCTGTCCCAGAGGCAGGGCTCCAGGCCCCTCTAATAAACAGTCCCTAGCCCAGCTGACAACTAATTAATCCAGGGGGGCTGAGGCCCAGCCACTGGGTGCAGCATAAGTGTCACCCTGGGGCAGGACAGGAGACCGGTCTCTGAGTGTGGCCTGAAGCTCAGCAGATTAAAACGTCTAACCACAGGGTGGGAAGGAAGTTCCAGAGCTGAGGCCTCTCCACTGAGAACACCTTGCCCCCAGTATCTAGACCGAGGTGCTGTGGGCCACATTCATGCCTAGCATTACTCCAGAGAAGCCTGAGGAGCAATAATTACACTGGGGTGAGCTTGGCCAGTAGTTGCATCTGCCCAAAGCATGGGTGGGGATGAGCCCACCATTGTTGTAGACCCAGCGCCACTGAGCAAGCAACATCATGGTCACTCCCCAGCCATACTGGCACCACATGATTCTCCCTTGCTAGTGCAGCCTTGGCCCATGCACAGCTCTGATGGTGCTCCTCAATCCTGACCTACACTCCTGCTGTTCCAGCCCTATGCCCCACCCCACTCTTACTGTGTCTTGTGCTGGATTCTGATCTAGCCCAGCGAGTGGGATGGGGCTGCAGTTTAGGTCCCTGTGATCAAACAGGGTTGCTGCACCCTGGGTGGGGCAAGAGGCTCTAATCTGGGCTTTCTGTTCCCAGCCTTCTGGTGCAAAGGTTCTGGAGAAGACGTTTGAGGAGTGGATGCGATACCGGGATGAGTGCTTGAAGAAGCTGGCAAATGACCCATACCCCACAGGTAGGGCAGCCTGCAGAGGCAGTGATGGGTGTTCTGGCATGTCCAAGATCTGGAGGTCAGTGGATTTACTGCCTATGGTCCATATTCCCACAGGGGCTGCTCCCTTCTACTGGGAGTGTGGAGTGGTTTATGGCTCGGCTCTTGGCACCAGAGAGTGTTCAACATAGACCAGCAACAACTGCTGCAGAATCTTGGGCTGGGGGGCAGTGCGTGGCCAGGCTGGAGACACTCAGAGCATGACAGTACTTTTCTAGTGTGGGAGAGGAACCTCCTGGGCCAGGCCTTTCCTGGAATGGGGCTAGGAGGATTGATGTCTCAACTTGGTGCCCACATCTGTCAGAGAACCTCCCCCACGGCTCATTGATAGCTCCTCATTGCATGATGATTGCCAGCGCCAGCCTCCTTGTGCCAGCCTCCTTGCTCACTTCCTGCTGCAGTGTCTGCAACTGATGCCCCTGCCTGAGCAAAAGCCACTTCAAACATGCAGGTCCCATGGGGTGCCCAACCCCCATTGGATAATTATGTCCCCCAATCTGTACCATTGCAGGCTGTGTCCATATGGGTTGGGATATTGACTCTGTAGAAATGGGCTGTGCGTTGGAGGTGCAGAGGAAGGATGAGGAGGCTTAGGGGAGAAGAGACAGACACCTGGGCAGTGAGTTTTGCAGAGTTCCTGTTACAGCAGGTGGCCTGTGGCGTGCTCCCCAGAAAGTGGGTCTGGAGTTCTGGGTGCTAAGAAGGCTCCGGGGGACAACTCAGCAGGGCTGCCTGCTTCCTGGAAAATCCTCTTTGGGGTCCTGGCTGACGGCCAGCTCTGATGTGGACTCATTGAGCCAGCTGCCAAGCTCCCAGGCTTACTGCAAGGGTGGGAAGAACTCAAGAATCTGGGCATAGGAGCAATTTATTGTTTGTATTGTGGTAGTGCCTCACGGCCCCAGTCAGAGGTCAGGGTTCCATGGTCCCTGCCCTAAGCAGCTCGCGCTCCAAGGAAGGGAGTGCGAACATAATGATGTTCACAGATTAATACTGAGTTTCAGCACTTTGATTCATGGTGCTTCCAGTTGGCCTGGATCCCTGTGACCACAAGCCTGGCCACAGACCAGGTGGGCAGGTGATGATCTGGCTGTCAGGGAAGCTGGATTGTGGGTTTCTTATGTTAGGCACACTTAAAGACTGTTAAGGCTATCACTGAATGGGGGAGAGAGGCACTTGCTATGGGTGCTGGTACTGAGCACTGGGGGCCTGCGCCAAAGCCTGGGGACATCAGGGCCCAAGTCAGCCCCAAGGCTTGGGATCAGGCCCTCGCTGAGAGCTGCAGCTGCTGGATGGGATGGTTGCAGAGCTGTTTGTGGGGGGCAAGGAGAGTTCCAGTCCCTGTGCGTCTGGGCCAGGGAAAGAGGAGCATTCCCAGCTGACAGGAGTGACCTGCAGGCCCCTGGGCCAGGCTACTTGCAAGGTCTGTCTTAGGAGAGGGCATGGATGCCTCCATCTAGGCACAGTGCCAATTGCTGGCCTCTCCCCTCCTGAGCTTTGTCTTTGTCCTTCAAAGGGCTCTACTGCAACCGGACGTTCGACATGTACGCCTGCTGGCCAGACGGCAGCCCAGGCAGCATCACCAATGTGTCCTGCCCTTTCTACTTGCCATGGTTCGAGAAAGGTAATGACAACCCAGTGCCTTGCTCCTGATCCTGGCTTCTCAGTTCTCTCTGGGAGGGTCACAGTCAGGCCCACTGTAGAGATGGGGAAACTGATGCAAGCCACGGGGGCTGACAGTGAGTCAGCAGCAGGGCTGTGAGTAGGACCCTGGGATTCCCCTTCCACCAAACTCTCAGGGCCTTGCCCATCTCAGGGCATCATTCACCCGTGTGCAGACAGGGTGAAACACAACCAGATCCCACATCTCCAACTGCCCCAGTGGAGTATCTCATATTCCTGTACATGGGGTGAATGATTGCCAAGGGGTTAGCCTCAGGCCCATGGCACCTCTGTGGGAGACCTCATGGTGCAACAAGCTAGTGGGGATGCATTGTCCTGACTTGGGGCAGCAAGCTTAAATGCCTTTTCACTGTGCCTACATATGTGGATGGAGGCCCACTTCCCCTCCCCCCAGGGGTAGGAGGAACATTAGCCCAGCTTGAGTCAGCTTGCCCCACAGATCTCTGCTTCTGTGGGCCACTATCACAACCAGAGCAGCTGCAGTTGCAAGTGATGGCCTGACTGCTAGCAGCACTCCCTCCCCCCCCCCCCCAAGTGGGTCTGGAAGAGACAGGAGAACAATTTGGAAACATGAGACTCCACCTGCCTCTGCATCCCAAATGTCTGCACAAGCAGGCCTTTTGTTAGTCTTCTTCCTCACTAGCAGGAGCCAAGAGGGGCAGCCAATCCAAAGCAAGAGAGGCTGTTGTGGGGACACTGCTGGCCTGAGTCCAAGAGCTTCAAAGGGCAAGTCTGGCCTTGGGGCCTGATCTTACAGAGCCATGTGGGGCTTGGTTAGGCTGGGAGAAGCATCAGAATGTCAAGGTGGTGATGTCAGACCTTCTGGGCTCCCCCTTTCTGTAGAGGGGGTTGGCTACAAACTGAGCTATACGTAAGCCCAAACAGAGGGCATTCCTGTGGCTCCATAAACAAAATGTATCCCAACTTCTTTGGTTATTAAACTATTTTTTTATTCAGGCAACATACACAATCTGGCAATGACTCCATGGTCCCATACTCCTCCTCAGTAGCTAACAATACACAACACAACCATAAGGTCTCCACAGAAGATGGAGCTAGGCTATTTTCAGTGGTGGTAGATGACAGAACTAAAAGCAATGATCTCAAGTTACAGTGGGGAAAGTCTAGGTCAGTGGTTTTCAAACTTTTCTTCTTGGGACCCAGTTGAAAAAAATCATGTATGCCCACGACCCAACAGTTACATCTTTGAGCCATGCATTCCAGCCTTTTGGTGGCAGCAGCAGGGGGCGCTGCAACCCAGTGCCTGAAGGTCTGTGATCCAGTATTGGGTCCTGACCCTAAGTTTTAGAGCCACTGGTCTAGGTTGGATATCAGGAAAAACTTTTTTCCTAGGAGGGCGTGAAGTACTGGAATGGGTTACCTAGGGAGGTGATGGCACCTTCCTTCTTAGAGGTTTTTAGGGCCTGTCTTTACAAAGTCCTGGCTGGGACGAATTAGTGGAATTGTTCCTGCTTGAGCATGGGGCTGGACTATATACCTTCTGAGGTCCCCTCCCGCTCTAATCTTCTAGGATTAGAACAGTTTCACATTTCTCTGTTTAACTATTGGTCTGATCCTGATAGTCGCTGGCTTATTATATGCATTTAAACATTTCCCCCTTTTTAAATATTCACTGCACAACTTACATAACCAATAAGAATACCTAGTACGTAATGCATTTTAGATTGCAAATAACAGTAATCAAAATTAAAGAGGCACTCAGTCACTGTTACGCTATATAATCTTTCAAATGCGTAGGAGGATGTTTCTCCCATATAGAACACCTCAATTCAACCTCTGCAAAAGATGATTCCACCATCAGTGTTGCATTTTCAGGAACTACTTTTGGTTTAGACTGGTCATTCTGTGACTCTTCAACAGTGTTCACAAGGTCTCTCTGTAACAGTGCATATATTGTGTCTGGCAGTCTCCCACACACATTTGTTTTTTCTCAGCCATTCTACATGTTGGTACACAACCATGCCACCCCTCCCACCCCCTATGGAATTACTGGGTAGCACTCTGACCCTGTAACATCTGGAATGGTAGCTAGCATCGAGTTGGGACCATGTTGAAGTTTTTAGCATAAAGAACTTCAACAGTGAAACATATTTTTAGCATATTTGTCACTTTGCTGCTTTTGCTTCTGTTGTTTTTGCTATATTTTCTCCTATGAAGTATAGATGTACAAGGTCTAACCTTCACTTAAGTTTCATTCCCATTAACGTGTCTGCTGGGGCTAGGCCCCAACTGTTATATCATCTGACAATTAAACAGATAACAAGACATTCTTGTATTCTTTTAATACCCTCTTTAAATGGCTGAATTGCCCATTCAGATAACCCATATGAGAATGGCTGTTGAGATGCCAGTGCACCATGTTGAATGTTGTTTTGCTTCTTAAATCTGCATTTCCAACTACTTAACAGCTTTGCATAAATTGGGATATTCAGAGGGTCTAATGTCACTGCCTGGCTCTGCATTCTGGAGATGTTGCTTTTGGCACAACCTTTCTCATTAAAACACAAGTCAGGAGGTTGTGATCAGTGCAAAATGTAACCCTGTGCCCTCATGCATATGTAAAATCTCTGTACCCCAAAGCTAACAGCTAATCCTTATCAGTCTAGCTATGAGGAATTATATTTAGCAGAAGACAGAATCTGGGATACAAATACAATTGATTGCTCTGACCCATCTGCCATCTGGTGAACTAAAACACTCTAATTCTGTAAAGGGATGCGTCACAAGTCCAGAACAGCTTGATAATGGACCAGGACTTCTGAGGCCTGAATACAGAGGCATCCTGAACTGCTTTGACTTTACCTCTCACTAGGTGTGGTACCTGGGCATCCACTTTATATCCCTTCATGTGCCAGGAAGGCTTACCCCCTTTCAGGCACAGATCTTCTTTAGTCTGTTCAGCACTTCTGTTAAACTTTGTAAACAGCCTTTGCCTGTGGTTAGTATCCATCCTGTCATGGGCTACACTCACTGCTATGGCCATCTTCTTGTGGCTACATGTGGGGGATTAGTTTTTATCTGGTCTGATGCCCCCCTTCTGTAAGTCACTCACTCTGCAGTCTCTCTCTCTGGACTTGGGGTGCTGCTTTTTCATGTTCAGCTCCCTGGCTAGGTCACTATAGTCCTCTCTTTCCATGGTTTCAAAGTCTCACTGGATCAACTATCTCAGGCAGTCTTCCAATCTGCTGCCGACTCTATGCCCGGTCCCCACTGGCTGGCAAGGGAACCAAAGCCTGCCCACTGTGCTGGGTCACACTCCAGGAACCCAGTGTCCAGCAACTGTAGTCTGTTCAGGCTCTAAACCTGGTGTCACGCTCGAGCTCTTTCCTACCTCTTTTCTCTATCTTATCAAGTGGCGCATTCTTCACTCCCCAAGATTACCTAACCTCTTTCGGCTTCTTGCCTGGTTACCCCATAAACTTAAGACACTCATTTATTGACACTGTCACTCTTTAAAACTACCAATGTAAAATCAGTGTGATCTGCTTGCCTAATGATCTACTCACCTATAGAAATTCAGATACATCCCTCTGATCAAGAATTGACACAGAGCAGTTCTTTGAAAACAAATCAATTGTTTCGTTAAATCAAATATTAATACAATGAGATTCAAGAGCTAAAAATGATTTACCTCAGAATCACTTTTACTTGATGCAACCATTACAGTATATGTAGTACAGAGTGACAGTTACAGAGATGGCAGCTCTGTTACAATATATACAGCACCATTCTCAACTTGAGGGAACTAGTTACACAATAAAAATATTTGACCTTTTATTATCCTTAACACTATAAACTTAATCTATAACATATTCTTTAACACTCTAAAAATTCTTGTCAGTTTCCAAAGGGATAGCCGTGTTA
>ML682016.1:26069104-26141569 GCA_007922195.1 Podocnemis expansa
CCCCCCCCCCGCTGGGGGCTGCAGCCCCCTTTCTGGGGCTGAGGGACAGCCCTCAGCACCCTGGCCAAGGTCCTGAGGGTTCCCTGGCCAGGGTGCTGAGGATCCACTGTTGTTTCGGAACACTTTGTTCTGAAACAACATGTTCACATGCCTTGTTTCGAAACAAGGGTTTCGAAACAAGTTTGTTTCATCCCCAAATGGGGTTTAACTTGTTTCGAAACAACTGTGCGTCGTGTGAACATGTTTTGCTGTGTGAACACAGCCTTAGTCTAGTCCAGTAAAAAAACAACAAGCAGTTGTGTGGCACTTTTTTTTTTTACTGGATTTTTTTACTGGACTAGACTAACACGGCTATCCCTTTGGAAACTGACAAGATGCAAGGCACTAAATACAGCCGTTTGAAGTGGAAATCCATCAACTTACAGAAACAACTCGCTCAGACTCAGACAGACATCATCTTCCTTTCTAAAATCTGTTAGTCTTAAAGTGCCACACAACTGCTTGTTGTTTTTTTACTAAAAATTCTAAACAATCTAAAGCATTCAGCAAGTGTTAGCTAGGCAGTGGCTGAATGGGTCCTCAAAGGGAGGATGGTCTCATTCTTACTACAGGCATTCAGCTTTCTTGGCAGGCATACCTTCACACAGAGTTAGAATTTACAAACTTTTGCTGCTGTCCCTCTGTTCATCTGTAGGGCTCCTTCTGCTCTGTCACTATTGACACAAGGATCACCTCTGCTTTAGACACAGAGCAAGGATTCAGCCAGCTTGGTTGTCTAAAGTGCTCCTTTAGTCAGCAATTAAGGTTACCTCTGGCTTAGACACAGAACAAGAACTCAGTTTGTTCCAAAGAGGTAGCTATGTTAGTCTAGTTCAGCAAAACAAACAAGGAATCCTTGTGGCACTTTTAAAGACTAACAAATTCATTTATCTCATGCGTGTTTGTGGGAGAAAATCCCTCTTCATCAGATGCTTTGAAGATGGGGGAACTTACAGAATGGAAGGGAAATAAATGCATGGAAGCATAAGTCATGGGATCAAGTCACACTGTAACTGCAAATCAAAGCAGTTGTTAAGATTCAAAAACTGGGGAACAGCATATAGAGCAGGGATCTCAAACTCAAATCACCATGAGGGCCACATGAGGACTAGTACGTTAGTCCAAGGGCTGCACCACTGAAACCTTTTCATACAATAATACAGCAAATATCGCTGACGTTAGTGTCATTGAGAGACACAGAGAATGCGGTCCATGGACTGTGAGTTTGAGCCCTTGTGCAAAGGAAGATGGGGTCAAATTACCTGTTGTAATGAGAAAAAAATCCAAAGTTCTTTATTTAGTCCTTAATAAGGACAGAGGTTTGGCCACAGATCCAGGACTCAGCTGGGTTGTCCAGAACCAAGGTATCTTTAGCCTATATTCAGCTTAATGGTTCTGTTCTTTGCCTTCTCTATTCTTCCTTCTCACTTTCTCCTTCTGATCTCCTTGGCTATGTCTACACTTAGAAGGCTAGTTCAATTTACCTGAAATCGAACTAATTAAATCAAACCAATAATGATTAGTTTGAATTAAGGTAATTCGAACTAACATCTCCCCACTAGGAAAAATAATTTGAACTAGCATGTCCATGGGCAGGACTTGCTAGTTCAAATTAAGAGAGGGTCACACTGGGAAGTGTGGCAACATGGCACCAAAAAGGGCCATGCCACCAGAGCCGGGCAGCAGAGCAAGCATCCCCTACCCAGCTCTAGCCCTACTGAGCTAGGTGGGGGAGAAGGTATTCCCCCGCCATGCTCAGGGCGTGCTTGCCTGGCATGGGGAAGGGACACCCACGCTAGGCTATGCCATGCTGACTGGGTGTGGGGAACGGACTTCTGTACCTGGCTGGAGGCGTGCTGGCTGGGCTCAGAGAAGGAAACCCCTGTGCTCAGCTGTTGAAGTGCTGGCCAGGCGATGGGGAAGGGAACTCATCTGCCTGGCTGTTGAAGCACTGGCCAGGTGGCAGGGAAAGGAACCCCAGCACCCAGCTGCAGGAGTGCTGGCTGGGCACACCACCCCGCCAGTGCTTCAACAGCTGGGTGCGGGGATTCCTCTCCACCGCCTGGCCAGAACGCCTCCAGCTGGACGTGGGGGTTCCCTTCCCCACTGCCCAGCCAGCATGCCTCAAGCCAGGCACATAGATCCCTTCCCCATGCCTGGCCAGCTCTGTAGAGCTGGGTGCGGGGGTCCCCACCACCTCACCCCCCAGTCAGGGGATTGGGGCCCCATTGGCCCTGTGAAGATCGGGTGGGGGGCTTGCCTTTGGGGCTGCATGCCCCAGGTGCTGTAGGGCGGGCACTTCCTTCCAGGGTGCCATGCACCCTGGGAGGAAGGTCAAACCAAATTAATTCAAACTAATCCTTAGTTTGAATTAACATGGCTTCACTGGTGTAGTTTGAACTAATAAGTTTGAACTAACCCTTAGTTGGAACTTAAACCAGGTTTTATAAATTCAAGCTAAGCTTTCCTTAGTTCAAACTAAGGGAACTCCTTAGTCTGAACTAATAAAAGCTAGTTTGGCCATACATTAACCTAGTTTGAATTAATCCTCATTAATTTGAAATAAATTGTAAATGTAGACATACTCCTTCTTCTTCCAGCTCCTGATCAGTGCTTCCTCCCAGTCAGCACTTTTTTCTTTCTGAGTCAGTACTGACTCAGCCTGCCAGCTGCATAGCATGGTGTGTTGGGGGGGCAGAGGGGGTAGCACATAAAACATGGGGTCATTTAAAGGTCACTGAGGGGTGAAGAGGGAGACCACATAGTATAAGAATGGGAAAAGGGGGGACAATGAGAGACCACATTCTAAGGTCTGCATAAGGGACTTACATAGGGTTCCCTTAGGGCAGGGGTCAGCAATCCAAAAGAGCAGAAGAGCCATTTCTCCCCACCCTCCCACCACAACCGCATGAGCCCAAGCCAGCCCAGCAGCTGCACCATGGCCCCTAACACTGGCAGGGGTATGTGCACAGGCGGCGTGTGCTCCCTCTGTTCCTCCCTCTGCTGGCTGGGCAGAACAGCGCTGCACTGCCTACTCCCAGCCATTCTCCCCTCCCAAGAGCGGCTGGTGGAGAGCTGCAGCTTGCGGAGGTGGGGCCTGGGAACGGCTCACTCTGCGGACTCCAGGCCACTTCAGCCCGGCCACCCCAGGGCTGAACAGGCCAAATCCAGGGCATGGGGGCGAGGCGGCCTCTGTTCAGGCCTGGAGTGGCTGGGTTGAAGCTGCCTGAACTCTGCAGAGTGGGCCATTCCCGGGCCAAGCTCCATAAGCTGCAGCTCTCTGCCAGCCACTCTTGGGAGGGGCGGCCAGTTGGGGGTAGGTGGGCAGCGCTGCTTCGCCCCACCAGCAGAGGGAAGGACAGGGGGAGCGCATACCACCCGTACAGCCCCTGGCAGCTCTAGGGGCTCCGGCACGACCGCTGGGCTGCTTCCAGGTCACGTGGTTGTGGTGGGAGAGTGGGGGCAACCCCAGCAACCCTGATTTGGCTACAGTGCTGGGCCCAGCTGGGAGTTCCCGGAGCACGCTTGGCTCCCTAGAGGAGATTGCCATGGAGCCAGAAGGGGATGCTCAGGGAGCCACAGGTGGCTCACTGAGCCTGCGTTGCTGATCCCTGCATTAGGGGATTGTGTGGATGATGACATTTTCAGGGCCTTCACATAAGGTGACACTGGAGAGGGGAGTTGGGGTGCCAAAGGATAATATTGCTGATCAATTGCAAATGCTGAATTTCCTTATTGATTACCTCTTACCTATACCTTATCACTAATTACTGTATTGACACATCACAAGGTGTTTCAGTACTGTCATCATCCTATAGCCTGTTAATGTTTTCACTGTTGCCTTTTAGGACTTTAACCCCCCTTTGAGGCTTTTCTGCCAACTTTCCCCTAGCATTCTACTTGACAATTTAAAACATTTTGGGAGAAAAATCCCAATTTACAATTACTGCACATGGAGCCATCCAGCTTTACCAGAGTGGTACTGGTGCAGTCTATTCAGAAACCTTTACAGAGAAGCCTTTTTGGATCCACATGACTATGCTACAGGCCAACAGAAAGGTCACCTGTGTTTACTGGCTCAGACTGAGGGATGCTTGCCATATCTCTCAAAAAGACTTGACTGAAGATGCAACAAAAGAAGTCCTGGGGTTTCACCTTTCCCACTGGCAATGAACTGTACTCAGTCACATCTGAACAACACATGGAGATGTGGGCATGTGGCTATTCCTTCCATTAAGAAAAAATCAGGGAATCACCAGATCATAACTGTTCGCAAGTCACAAACCATGCCACACAGATCATGTTCACCTGCCCTATTCATAAATAAATTCATAAATAACTTTTTTAGTCTTTAAGTGCCACAGGACTCCTTGTTTGTTTTACAGAACTGGACTAACACAGCTGCCCTTTTGCAACTTGCCTTATTCATGTTTATGGTGATGACCCAAGGAGGATCCACCTAGCCAGCTCAAAGCATTAGAGTGACTTTTGAATCTCAGGATTCAATTATACTTCCTGTCTGTTGCTTTCCAAATGCCACACAATAATGCCAGTTGCTCATAGTTTTTTCCCTTGCATTTCAACTTTTTGTTTCATAATAGAGGGTACAGATCTGGTTTTGAAATAACAAGCTGTGACATTTGGATTTACATAGATTTTAGCAGTGGTGCCTTTGATAGTGCCCTTTTCATCTTTATATACCTCCTTAGATGTACTTAAAACAGTTTCTAGAACTGAATCGGCTTCTGATTTCAAGTGATGCACTTTTTCCTTCCAATCCAGTGAACAGTAAGCTAACCATCCTCTACCAAGCAACTTAGGGTCAGGTCCTGTGCTGTTAGCAGTGGTGGATGCCTTACTTAGTTCTAGCGGGAAGCCTTTGCTTCTCCACTGTTCAATTCGATCCTACATTCCTGCACTTAAGAGGGTTTGCTAGCTTTCTACAAGTCTCATACAATTCTTGGTGCACAGTAGTCATGCTAAATCACTTGTTGAGCTCTAACTGTACGTCTTTTTTTTACTTCCAGTCAATTTAATGTAAATGGGCTCTACTTTAGGAATATTTATTTCAGTTCTACTATAGATAGTATAAGCCACTTCCTCCTCTTCCTTTCCACTACTTTACTTCTCCAGTACGTACAAGGTACCATGGCTGTGAAGCTGCTTTTTATCATGGTTTTATGCTTCTGCTTGCTTGGTTTCATTTTGACACACTCATCTAATGTGCTCAGTCAATCTGTAAATGTGAACTTTTCATGTTTAGACCTGCAGACCATTGGTGTGTGTTTGCATCCACAATGATAATGCCCTCTGCTAGCTGATTGGATTGATTTCCCAGGTTGCTTGGCAATTTTATGAACATTATCTTGTGTTTTCTGAATGATATTGCCATGTCCCCAGGCTCCTATGGCTTGTTTTGGTAAATCCTGAAGGTTTTTATTTGCAGATTCCATAGCCTGAGTGGATTTCTGAGCTGCTTCAAATGTTGACTGTGGTGCAGTCACTAATCTCCTTTGCATTTTGTGATTGTTAATGCTACAAACTAATCTGTCTCTTGGCCTTTGTGTCAGATTTGCACCATAATTACAGTCTTGTTGAACCTTCCTTAGTCCCACCGCAAATAAATTGTTCTCCTGTCTCACTAGGTGATGGATTGAAATGTGGCTTTTTTTAGCAGAGTTGATTAGCTCATCAAAAGTTTTATCTCCCAGCTTTTCAGGGGTTAACAGGTTTCTCATTAAACTTTAAGTCTTGGCCCCTACCCAATATGTTTTCTCCTTACCATCAGCTGTACTATCATTAACAGGGAAAAAACACGTTTTGCAGTATTCTGCCCAAATTTGGGGATTAAATGGTGAAACAGTCCCAAAGGTGCAGCCATTTTTTCGGTGTTTGTAAGGGAGCATGAGACTTACTAACACATGCCTTCCTCTGTCTTTATTGCGAGTTCAGCTTCACGTCATCACCATATATTGTAGCTTAAATCCAAGATACTTTAACTTTTTTGTGTATCTTTACTCAGGCAACATGCATATATCTTGACAATAGCTCCACAGACCCATGCTCTTCCACAGTTGCAACAATGCGTAACACAACCCTATAAAAGCCAAACACTTGCTTCCACCAACAGAAGATGGTTCAGTAAGATGTTCCCTCACCCACCTTGTCTCTCTTATCAGCACAGCTACAACAAGGCCGCAATCAAAGCTCCCCCTTAGAGGCTGCTTCACTCTACACAGTATAACAGTCCTCAGGACTGCCAGTTTATGCACAGGCAAGGGGATAAGGCTTGTCTGAAGAGGGACCCCAAGGAGTCAGCCTCAAAGGTGACTCTGGTATGCTCTGTGTCTGCAGTGAAACATGGGCTGGTGAGCCGAAAATGCGGGCTGGATGGGCAGTGGGTGACGGTGAATGGTACACAGCCATGGAGGGACTATTCCCAGTGTGAGGAGGAGATGGAATCCATCATGGAGGAGGTAAGGCTGTTGCACCTGATGGAAGGATGACTCCAGCTCTGTCCAAACCATGGCTCTGTCCCTGACATACCAGGGGCATGTGCTGAGGCCCAGTTAGATTGCTGGTGGGTTGGGGGGAGTGTTGGTACTGGAGTGTGCTGGAGAAGATCACTGGAACGTGACACAAGACACTGAGAAGGAAGAGGGATGTAATAAGGCACAGGAGGAGAGGGCGTATGGGTGTGTTGTAATGCAGGGGGGGTTGAGGGGGTGGACATGGGGAGAGGAGACCATTCAGAAATAAAATTCAATGTAACCTCCAATGCACTTCTCCCTTCCCTCCCCATCTCTGCTCAGTCACAGGCACATACTACCTCCCCCTTCTCCCCTGACTAATCTATTATCAGGCTGGGTGGGGGCTGGTCACTGCTTCCCCTCAGTGCTGCTTGTCAGAGGCCCTCACCAGGCTGGGGAGCTCAGCACTCCGCTCCCTGGGGTGGTTAAGATGTAAGGTGGACAGCTCATCTGGGGCCAGATTTCTGAGCCTGCTGGCCTGTGGGGCTCAACATTGGCAGGGCAATGTGTTCCCCCAGTAGGTGCTCAGAGTGTAGGCTGGTAGAAGGGGCCATTTACCTCACCAGCTCCCTTTGCCTGTGCCAGGAAGGGGCCCGCCGGCTGATGGTGAGTTTCAAGGTGCTCTACACAGTAGGATACTCGCTCTCACTCCTGGCATTGGTCTCTGCCCTGCTCATCCTCACCATCTTCAGGTAGGGCTGCAGGTGCACTGCACCAGCAGGGCATGGGCTCTCCAGTGGGACTCAAGGGAGGTTGGGATGGCTCCTGCGATGGCAAGCGATGCTGAGACCCAAGTTGTTGCTTTGTTTTCTATAGCACCTCCTGCTGAGAGAAGCTGATAGAGTATTAACTGTGAGTTTGGTAAACCTGGCCCTCCTGCCTCTTTCCCTGCTCCTGCTTGGAGAGGGCTGGATGGTAATAACTGAGGGCTCCCCTGGTATGACAGGCTGCACCCCAGATCTGGTCTGATGACCTGCTGTTACCACCCCACACACCCAATTCCCACTCCAATTCAACCCACTTTGCCAAGTGACCACTGAGCCCCAATTCAACCCACTTTGCCAAGTGACCACTCACTCCTTAGTCAGTCCACTTCAGGCTCTTGCATGCAGTCAGTCCCAAGCAATGGGTGTATGCCCTTTGGCTACGCAAGGGGTGGCCACCAAGCAAGCAACCCACGGTCCCAAATACCACCATGGGAGCCACTGTCCACAGAGATTGGGACCCACTCCCAAATCACCATACACTCAAGTATGTCCATTTTACAAAGAAATGGATGGTGTCCAGCCTTCCTTACTCACACCACACAACTTTAGATAAAACAATTACTAGTTTATTGATCAGATTATAATTCGAAGTGAGGATATGGCCAATCAAGGCAGAATCACAATATAAATGAGCCGGGAGTGACCACAAGGAAATAAAAGGTAACATACGCATACTACCCTAATCTCTGTACCTGCATTTACCTCATAGTCCAAGTTTATGATCAAATTGTTCGGCTGTCAGATGTTTGTACAGCCAGTCTCTGCCTAAGGCCAGGCAGGGCCCAGATGTTTCTTGAAGCTGTTTCAAGATGGAGATTAGCAAGCAAAAAGCCCCAAATCGTTCCAGGTGTTTCTTTTTGTTTTCAAACTCCCTTGATCCCTCCCTTTCTGGGGAGAGATGATCTCTTTGTCCAGTCCAGGCCACCTCAATTAACATGTCTTTGTTACCTCCTCCAGGTACTTGCTTGCTTTAGCTTTGGTTGTTTACATGTTCTGGGAGCGAGTTCTGTTCCCCCCCCCCAGCGTGATGGAAAATATGTTACACTTCTGTGCACATGCATGAAGCTGTAGGAAACATGATATCACACTAATCATGTAGAATATGTTACAAGCATCCATAAAGAAATATTGCACAATGTATTTGGCAACAAATCATACAATCACAGCATACAGGTGAACAGGAAAATCATATAGCTCATAACCCAGGGGGCACAGATGTGCATCCCATGACACCTAGCCTGTACTTTTCCCCCATGGTCTGATGCAGGAAAGGCCAGTCTACTCCAGGTTACAAAGCCCTTTTCTGGGGAGGGAGCATCTTTTCACTCTGCTCCGCAGCACTGAAAGCTGTCTCTCTCCCTGGGCCCAGGAAACTCCGCTGCACACGGAACTACATCCATGCAAACCTCTTTGCCTCCTTCGGGCTCCGGGCTGTCTCAGTGATTGTCAAGGATGTGCTGCTGGAGAAGCGATGGGGCATGGAAATCCTCCATGTGTCAGACTGGGAGGCACTGCTGAGCAATGAGGCAAGCATCCCCAAAAACCAAACCATTCGTGGGCGGGGGTGGAATCTAACTGCCAGCACCTGCAGCCTCTGGCCTCTCTAGTGATGGCACCTACTTGCTACGCCCAAGGTCCACAACTGGTGAAGTTTGAGTTGGGCTTACCCCTCTGTAGGCTAGGGTGCGGGTCCTTGGGCTAACACAGTCCCTTGCAGCCTGGTGTTTAGACCCACTGGCACCCAGCTCCAATCACTGTCGAGGGACCTGGGTGAACTTAGAAGCGCCCTCTGTGTGGATATATCCATTAGCTCAGCTATAGGGGGTTTCCGCCAGTCTCCCTTCAGTGAATTTTTCAGAGTTGCTGAGGATCTTTAATCAGCTTCACAATGTCCGAGATAAAAACCTCTATGGAAATCAGCTCCTGCACTGACCTGTTCCCTTCCCCCCATCCTCAGGGCTGGCACTCAGGTGACTTGGGTTCCATCCCTGGTTTTGCTGATGAGTGATCTGGGGCAAACTGAATCGCCACTCTGTGTCCTACTTTCTCCAAATGTAAAGTGGGGTCCTGAGCATGACTCGCCTCAGTGAAGCACTTTACAATCTGCTGATGGAAAGTGCCAGAGAACTAGTAGTTGTTCTTCAACCACCTGCTGTCCTTGCAAATGCTTCCCATGCCCTATGACTGAGCCAAAGCAGACATCTCCCCTGCTGACTGAGGCGTGCCCTGCCGTGCTTACTCCCCCATCTCTCCTCCAGGCATACCCCATAGCATTGCCTGCACTTCTGGCATCCTAGGCTTTTCTTCGCACACAGTCACTCTCTCTCTCTCTCTCTCTCTCTCTCTCTCTCTCTCTCTCTCTCTGCAGGCTGCAATTGGTTGCCGGGTGGCTCAAGTGGTGATGCAGTATTGCATTCTGGCCAATCACTACTGGTTTCTGGTAGAAGCTGTCTATCTGTACAAGCTGCTGATTGGAGCAGTGTTTTCTGAGAAGAACTACTACACACTATACCTCTACCTTGGCTGGGGTGAGGAGTCAGGAGCGAGTGGCAACGTTGGTTGAGCAGGTGGCCTGGCATGCACATGGGCAGCGGGAGGTATGGGTAGGTGGTTTGGGGATGTGCGCGGCATGGATGAGTGTGGTCAGTTAGCACGCGTGGGTTGAGGGCCCGAGGGGTGAGCAAGGGGTATGTGGGCCTTTGCTGAACTAGATACTAGAATGTATTGGCAAGTCCAGTGTGATGTAGGAAGTTCCAAGATGGCAGAGCCTTGGCTAAGGGGGCACGTAGTCACCAGGTTCCCCAACTCAGTGAGGTGACAGTGAACTTACACCCAGGTGGCTTCCACTCAGCTCTCAGAGCCCTGCCTCCAGCAACTGAGGCCCCTAAAGTGGGATTGCTGCTGATGGCCAATACCTCCTCCACATGGGTAATCATTTTGTGGGTGACGTGGAGGAGTGGTGGCCCCTAGTGGTGCCTGCATGAGACAAGTGAGAAATGTGGAGGGTTTAGTCTGTGGCTGGACCTCAGTGCCCCAGGGGTAAGACACCTCCTCCCTGTGGGTAGGGGCCGGTCCCTGACTGGATTGGGGCAGAGGGGGATGGAGGACATGCCCTCAGTTTGTGAGAGCTGCCATCTCAGCTCAAGGAGGTACTTGGTTTTCACAGGGTTTGCTGTGTGACTTGCAGGAACCCCTGTGGTGTTTGTGGTGCCATGGCTGGCAGCCAAGTACCTGAAGGAGAACACAGAGTAAGTGAGTGGAGCAAGGAGCCCCATGCTTTGCAGCACCTGGGGTCCTAACCCCTGGTAAGGGGCAGCCCAGGGGAAGGCTGGGGGAGGGGGGAGAGCTTGGCTTCCAGGCTCGGGGGAGTCAGTAGTGCTATGCCTGGATGTGCTCTCTGGGACATCTCTGCACAGTGGGAGCAGGGCAAAGCTCCACCAAACGGGGGCACTCACTGGAGACCTAGGTCCCTGGAAGTGGGCACTGGCAATGAATGACTCCACCTTCCAGTTCCTTGAGCCATTTAGGAAAAGCTCCCAGCTGCAACAGCCTGGCCAAAAACATTAGGTGAAGAGGTGAAAACAAGTCCCTCTCAGGTACAAGTGAAGGATTCTGGAATTCATGGGCTGCCTCAGTGTGCTAATGGGCTCCAGCCATCAGGGAACACAGGAGCCAGTGAAGCCGAGGGTGGGATTTCTGAGTTCCAGCAACAGCACAGATACAGATGGAGAACACGGGGTTTCCATGCCTGGCACAGAAACGTGCTCCAGTCTGATGGGGTGAACAGCAGAGGCCAGGCTTCACTGTATGAGAGCCTACTGTGGCACATTAAGGGACCCTGCAGGCTGTGTGGGTCAGGGCAGAGATTAATTTTCACTAGCCCCCAGCATGGTGAGCTCCTGTGGGGCACATCCTGGCAGCAGAAGGGCTACAAGGGGTCAGGGCTGGGGAGAGAAAGGAAGATTTAAAGTAGGCAGACTGGCACACCTGGTGACAGCCATTTCTGGGGTCTTGATGCCAACAGCCCATCCTAGCCAAGAGGCCAAGCCTCTTTCCAACGGGATGGGAATATCCCAGTGAGCCAATGGCAGTGATCTCACCTTGCCCCACTCTGGCAGTGCTAGTCCCAGGATTCCTGTGTGGCTGAAGCAGAGCTCTCCAGCCCTCTGACTCCCCCCAGTATTTGAATCTTAACAATTGCTTTGATTTGCTGTTGCAGTGTGAGCTGTTCTCATGACTTACACTTCCCTGCATTTATTTTCCTCCTGTTCTGTAAATTCCCCCATCTTCCAAGCATCTGATGATATGGGATTTTCTCCCACGAACGCTCATGCAATAAATTAGTCTTTAAGCGCCACAGGACTCCTTGTTTGTTCCCGTTTAACAGTGACTCTCTTGTGCTGCAGGTGCTGGGCTTTGAACGAGAATATGGCCTACTGGTGGATAATCCGGATTCCCATCCTGCTGGCATCCCTGGTAAGTGAGCGCAGAGGCTGTGATCATAGACCACACATAAGGTGCCATGCATTTAAATGGCAGCAGTTTGTCCCCCCATAGTCGCTGAATGTGGCTCAAGGGTAGCAGCAGCTCCTGGTGTAGAAATCACTACCCTGGAAGAGAGCGTACCGTCATTCTCCAACTGAACAGCGGAGAAACTGAGGCAGGGGGCACTCAGCAAGTCAGGGACAAGTACCTACACCTCCTGGCTCACAGGCCCCTTGTCTAACCATCAGTGGTGGCAAAGAAAGGAGACTGGTCCCTGCCAAGTAACTAACCCGATTTACCTCGCTGATTAACAGAGAAATGCCTATACGCAGGGTCCTGGCCCTGGCCCCTCCAGATTCCTGACCTGGACTTCAGGACAAACAAAGAGTCAGACCCCAAGAGAGGTTGTGTTGAGCCCAGTGCATGCTGGGAAAGAGCTTTGGAGGCTAGTGGCAGCCAGGTGGCTCCTCAGGCAATGATGAAGGACTTGCTGTTACATGTCAGGTGCCAAGGGCGTTCTTGCTGTTCCCTGCCCTACAGATGTTCTGTCCCTTGCTTTTACTCCCAGAGTGTCCCCTCCCTCACTTTTCCAAAGGGGCTGAGTGCAACCTGATTCCTGCTTCCCAGCTACGTCCACCCTCTTTGGAGGCCATCACTCCCAGACTAACCTTGGCAGTCCATGATGGATAAGGGGGGGATATCCAGGCCACAAACCCAGAATGGCTGGCCCACAGCAATACACTGGCTCTCCTGGGTGGATTGAAAACTGACCCTCCACTTCCCCTCCCCCAGATCAACCTGCTGATCTTCATGCGGATTCTCAAGGTGATTCTAGCCAAGCTGCGTGCGAACCAGAAAGGCTACGCTGACTACAAGCTCCGGTGAGTTCTGTCTACATACACTTGCTGGGAGTGACTTTCAGATGCAGCCCTGGCACCTGGCCAGTATGGCTAGCCTGCATGGGAAACCTGGGTCTGTAGGACCCACTTGTGTGGACTTGGACCTACACTTGTGTCCACACTGTGTTGTAAGCCTGGGTTTATAGTGGTTCACAGCTGTGCTGACGTGTCCACACTGCACAACACTGACCACCTGAATAAGGTCTGTAGCTTGAGCCACCCTGCAAAATGCCAGGGCATGAATCTCACCCAGTGGGATACAAGCAAAGACCCACCCCAGGGTGGGATCAGGGATTGAGAGCTTGCTAAATCAGACAGCTTCTGGTGTGGACAGTAAGGGAGTTTGGGATCAAACCGGAGCCCAGGTTCCTGGTGCATTGTAGACATACCCTCAGAAGTCTAGCTGCACAACCCACTGACATGCCCTTGGCTGGCTCTCCACTCCCATGCTGGGCAGGCAGCTCTTACCGCTCAGGAGACCCCAGGCCCTTTGGCAGCACTGGGTTTAGCATTCCATCTAGCTCTGTTGCTGCCCCTCAGCCCAGATGTTACTGTATTTCCCCTTCCTTCCTTCCTTCCTTCCTTCCTTCCATGACACTCTTTCCCCTGAACACAGCACTGCCCCCATTGTATGACTTGTGTGAGAGGAATCGTGTCCTCTTTCAGGCTGGCCAAGGCCACACTGACCCTCATCCCCCTCTTTGGGATCCACGAAGTCGTTTTCATCTTTGCCACAGATGAGCAGACCACGGGCATCCTGCGTTACATCAAAGTCTTCTTCACACTCTTCCTCAACTCCTTCCAGGTGAGCTGAGGCAAGCCAGCACCAGGCAGGAAGGGAGAATCTTCCTTCTTTCCCCCTTCCACTGCCTTGTGCCACCATTCCCCAGGGGGGAGTGTAGCCCTTTCCCTCCAATCTGTCCACATTTAGCTCATCAAACCTTCTAGCTCCCTGGTTGCATTGCTGGTGTTGGAGGATGGTGGCAAGTTGAGCTGGGCTGCTGCTTGGAGTCCTAAGACCCACACAGTCACATGCCTTTCTCGAGCTACAAGCAGGCAGGTCATGCCCTAGACCAGGGGTTGGCAACCAAAAAGATTAGAAGAGCCATTTAAAAAAAAAATTATTTCAATACCCAATTGTTTTGAGAGCTGCGATGGGTGTAGCCTCCTGGAGGGGGATGCAGGGAGCTGGGCCAGGGTGCCTGCTGCAGAGTCCTCTGGCAGGGAGGGGGAGCCTGGAAAAAGGAGCAGCCCCCACCCCCTCAACAAGGTCCCCCAGTGGCAAGGGACTCCATAGCCAGGAGCAGGCCACCTGCAGGGTCTCTCAGTGGCAAGGGGTGAACCTAGAGCCCAGAACCGCAAAGGGACAGCCAAAGAGCAGCATGCAGCTCTGGAGTTGCAGGTTGCAGACCCCTGCCCTAGACTGACAGCTCCTATGGAGTTGTTCCTAGCAGCTACGAGGTGGGAATTGGCATCTTGCAGTTGAAATGTCATGCTGCACTGCATTCTGATCACCTCAGTTCAGTCGGCTGCCTAGGATTTGTACACATAACCATCCTGTATGGCTGGCCTGGCCCTTGTGGGCTCTCTCTGCCCCATTGCCTGGGGCAGGTTGGAGATAGCAGGTGCATCATTGCTCTGTTAGAAAGGTGTGTGTGCTGCAAACTGAGTTAGCAATTACTTCCATGTCAGCTGGAAGGAGAGCACCCATTAGGGTATTGCATGACAGAGCAGGCACAGGCCAGGGACTCTATAGAACTGGAAAATATCTCCAAATTCCCCACCCCACATTCCTGAGGAACACACTTGGGTGTCTCGTGTCTGGGCTGGAAGCGTATCCTCCCAGCTGCATTATGACACTGCATGAGGACACGCTAGGAGGACTGTGACATAAACAAGTATGGCAGGGCAGGTTGCCACTGTGTCACAGTGTGGGAGAGTTTTCCCCTCTAGTTGAAGTCAGTTGGAGGAGCTGGATTTCCTGAATCCCAGAAGCTGGCTCTGTGGGATTTAGGACCCGTTGAACAGCAGTTGCCAGGGCCTGGCAAGTCAGGTGGGGTTTTAATGGGAGGAGGTGCAGTGCTGCCTGGCTCATCCCTTTGCTCTCTCCCCAGGGGTTCCTGGTTGCAGTGCTGTATTGCTTTGCCAATAAAGAGGTAGGTGTCCCTCTGTCCCAAGCCCTGCTGTGAGGAAGCTCAATGGCCCTGCAAACACTGGCACTTGAAGCTTTAGCCCAGAGTACTGCTCTGGAACCCAGGGCTGGGGCTCTCTATTCTACCCCTTACTTCACTGCCAAGCTGCAGATGATTTGCTGTGCCCCAAAGCAGCAAGAATGTGCACCACTCCCTTTATCTCTAACACCACATCACGCTAAAGGACAGCTTTTATTGGGTGCATCCAGCCTGGGGGTAGGAGTGCTTTATTTCACGGCTCCCAACCTGCCTGCAATCCAGGGCCGCCAGCCCTGGAGGCAGAGTCACATCCCACTGATGCCACCATCCCACCCCTCTGCATTTAATATGAAGGGGAGGTCCCACTAATACTACAGCTCCTAGAAAGCAATGCTCTGTCCCAGCCTGAACCCCCAGACTGCAATGCAGCAGGATCCTATGGCAGTTCTGTGCTAAACATGAAGGGAACGCTAGGCTGTGGTGATGTCTCAGGGTTTGCACAGTGCTTGGAACAGCTTGCTGAAAATTCACTCTATTATTAAAATTTAGCATAATCAGAGTGTTTCTGGAAAGCCAATGGTGCTTCCATTCAGTTCTGAGGGACATAGGCCAAATCCTCCCTGAAAGTTCTCCACAAATGCCAGGGGACTTGTATCCATGCTGAGTTTGGCCCTGGATGTACAGCACCTGTTGCACTCTGACCCCAATTCTGACTGGTCCCTATGGGGCTGATGAAACATAAGCCGTCTAGCGACGAGCAGCAGCAGCTGTGAACCTCCAGAGAGGGCAGTCCCAGGAACGGCTGCTCACAAGCTCCTTTTCTTCCTCCTAGGTGAAGTCAGAAATGAAGAAGAAATGGCAACTCTGGAAGCTCGACCATCCCACACTGTGCTGCGCACAGTGATGGCTGCACTGCCTAGCTGTGGGCAACCACTGGAGAAGGAGCCAGCAACAGTTTTGATTGCTCAGGGCATAGACGAAGTGGTCCACCAGGCTTCCACACCCTAAAGAGGCTGGTAGCTGGTATTGCCCCTCTGCAAAGGAGGGCCTGGGGGGGACTCTGTGCACCTGCTGTCAGGGTGGACCAGGTGGCCATTGCACCACAATCTGATGCTGGAGAACGATGGTCATGGTGGGGTGGGCAGCAGAGCAAAGTGCCCATTTCCAAAGCACAGCTGCTTCTGAGAGCTGCAGGGGTTAGGACAGGCATTGCCTTAGCTCAGGAGTGGAAGACAATAGTCTGCAGGGCCACACTGCAGCTGAACAACAAATCCTGAAGGCGTGAGGGGCCCATGGCCACAGCAGTGGAGATGTTCTCAGAAGACACGAGGCCCTGAGGTAGGATGCTGCAGCTTATGCTGCACTGCCTGACAGGGCATGAGGGTGGAAGGAAAGAGCCCCTTAACTGGTGTTGGTGGCCTGTGCTACCTAACCCACTGGTTCAACACCTGAAATCTACTTTTGCAGAAAGAAATGATCATCAGCCAGCTCTGCATCCAAGCAGTCTCTGTCCCAATCAGCCCTGCTGCCTCCTGAACTCTGCAGGATTGAGACATTCCAACCTCAGCACTCAGACACTGCTGTGACCCATGATTAGGGTCTACTTAGAATTTGCCTTGGGACAGCTGTCCCAGGGCTACTCTCAGGGAGCAGGACAGCTCACAGTTCTAGTCCCTGGTGGTTCAGCTATAACGCTGTAAATTAGATGCCCCTGTTCCATCTCCTGTGACTACCCTCCCCTCTGTTAGTCCAGGGTCCATTTCAGACACTAGTGGACTGATGGACTTGTATGCTCAGCCTCAGGCAACCTTGCTGTGGGTTTGCCTGTTAGTCACACTGGCCCCTAGGGAAAAGCAAGCTAGCTGAGACAGCTGGGGGCTGATGTTTCCTAGCTGAGGGGCAGGGCAGGCAGAGTGGTTGGCAAAATGTGACTCAGCTGATGTGTCTAACCCAGCGATGTTGGCCTCTGGGATCTCAGAAACCCAGGCAGGGTTTTTTTTAGTAACTGCAACTTTTTCAGCACATGGGGCCTGGGCTTTCAGCCCCTTCCTCCAGCCCGATGGGAGATCTGATTCCAATGCCATCATCTGCCTCCCACTCATTCCTGTCTCCCTGCCTAGCTTGTCCAACTGCTGCTCTTCTTTGGCTGTACCCATTGCTACAGAGGAAGAGCTGAGGCTAGAAAAGAATTACATGACTGACACAAGGTCATGCTAGAAATCGGGGACAGAGCAGGGCATTGAATCCGGCACTTACACGTATGCAGTGCTACCGTAGCCACACACACCTCCGAACATTGAGTGCAGGGTGGGTGTAACTTACGTAGCACGCAGGCAGGTTCAGAACAAGCAGCGATGCTGGATGCTGGCAAGCCACTGGGGGCATCAGGGTTGGGTTATGTCAGTTCTGACATCTTAACTTTCTTGGGTGAGGTTCAGTGTGATCTAGCCCCATTGGGTCATGTTTTAACATTGCTGGGGCAGACCAAGTTCTAGGCTAGTGCCTTAACCCCTTCCTCCTCTCCACCTTGGCCAGTGCTCACTGCCTTCTCTCTGCCGTAACTGCAGGGAAGGAAAAGCACTCAACAGTATAAATAGGCCACCTGCTACCACTGGGCACTCCTTCCTGCTCAGGGACTGGCACTGATGGTGCAGAAGGGTGAGAGATTCAGGAGCTTGCTGAGCAAGGTGTTGGGTTTTCAATCAGCTCTGCTTCCAGCACTGGTGGCAATGGCCCAGCTGGTGCAGTATTGTCAGATATGGGTCCAGAGAAAGCCCTGAGTACCCTCCCTTTGGGCCATTCTGAATCCAGGTTGACAGAGCTGGAGTCCACTCTCTGCTGCTCATCCCCCCACTGTAATGCAGCTTGCATGGCCCAGCCAGTGCTGTGTCCTTGCTGGCAGGCCCTGGAGAGAAGCCAGTGGTAACTTCTTGTGACAATCCTTGAGCAGAAGGAAGTAGGCTGGGACCAGCCCAGCATTTCACCTAGATCATTACACAGCCCTCCCCTCGCCGCAGCTTTTGAGCTGGGTCAGCTCGCAACTGGTGCTGGAGGCATCTGGAGTCGTTTCATCTTCATAGCCCTTGGCCATCCAGACCTCCCCACTCCAGGCCCTGCTATAAATCACACCAGTGGTGTTGCCCACAGCTGCTGAAATGCCTCAGGCCCAGGTGATTTAAGCACAGATGTTTCTGTACATGGTTGCATGTCCCCAGCTCCTGGTGGACAAACAGCAGCATCTCACCTAGCTGACAACTGCCAGCGCTACTCCCATGTGACGAGCTTGGAGCACTGTCTCTTACAACTAGAGAGGCTGCAGACAAGTTTTCAATAGCAGGATGTGCGGGCTGCAGGGTCAGCTGCTCCACCCATCCAGGCAATGCTTCATCTGCAGCAGAACAGGCCCATCTCCCAGAGACAGGAGGAAAGCTGCCACAATTGCTCTCATTTTATGCAATTTAGGTCCAAGTGGCCTCTCAGGTTCCTGCAACGCTACCAACGTGACCACTTGGATGCAGGCAGCGTCTATGGGCCCTGCCCTACACAGGATTTTGTGAGAGGCCGGATAACATGGCATCTCCAGAGCTGGGAGGAAGGAATCACTCTTGATACCTTTCAGGCTGGTAAGAAGCCAGCATTACTCTTCATGGACTCAGCTGCCTTGGGATTAAGGCTGAGGGCCAGTTCTGCCCTGGTGACCTAGACCTGTGAAGGTGCATTAGAGCATTTTGCACATTTCTCTTTTCACCTGTAAATAAAAATTTATTTTTTCAGCAAGGGAAGGGGCTTTTCTCTGTTGTCCTGGGGGGGCTGGCTGAGGAGAAGGCCAGCTGGACATACAGGGGAAGGGGTAGCAGCTCCAGAGCATGGAGCTAGGCATTAATCTAACAAGAAGAGTGGGAGACTGGGTAATTCCTCAGGAGATGGTGTGCTTAGCTTCACTCTTGGGGCACAGGATGGCACTCCAAGCTCCACCACCTGTACCAACTGCTGTGATATAATAATCTCCCTGAAAAGAATCCAAAATATCATGGCTCAGCTTTCACTGAGAGCAGGCAGCTTCCCACCCCAGCAGGCTGTGGTGTTGGCCCAGTTCTCAGTGCTGCTGCATGTCTTCTGAAGCCTTCTGCAAATCCCTGGAATGAGTGCCCATCTAACAGAGGAACAGCTTCCATGGCATTGTCCCCTCCCCCCAGTTTCACAGAAACATCTGCGTGAAGTTCAGGCTCTGTAAAACCTGCACCGTGCTCTGCCAAGCCCAGAGACTGACAGCAGCTAACATAGGGGGCAACCAGTCCTGCCCAACCAGGCAAAAAGAAATCAGGAAGCTGGGTGGCACACACAATATAAACCCCCAGAGTGGGACAGCAACCACCAGACTTGAACATACTGCTCAGGGGTTACTGGAGGCAAGCTGAGCTTGAGCAGAGGAGAATGATGCTCCATGGCCTCTTCCTGCTTTTCATTCTCTCTCCAACAATTCCCTTCCTAGTGTGGGTGAAGGAGAAACTGCTCCAGCAAAGTGAGGGACAATTGCACTGCACCAACTCTGGGAGCTCTCCTCACCAGCCATAGCAGAGTGCAATTCTTGTGTGGAACCCCTGCTCAGACCCACCTTTAACCCATGCTCAAAATCCAACCAGCAAGCCAACCGCACATTCCAACAACTAATTTATTCCCCAAACACCCTGTGCATTGATTTTGGTGTCTCAGGTGAGAAAGAAGAAAAATACACACAAAGCCACCTGAGCTGAGCACACTCATGCTCCCTCACTGCCCTGAGAATGGAACCAGGAAGGTTTGGGACACCAAAGCACAGTGACTTCCCTGCTCCATCAGTGCAGAGATCAACACAGCATGCCATTTGCATGGCCTAGTTGCTTTGGCATCGGCCAGCAGCACAAGGGGAGAACCTGGCCCCGAGGATTAAGACAATAGATATTGCACTTCGGTGTTTGTGATCAAGATCTAATATTGAGAGAGAGAGCGTTTTCCCTTTACTGGCAAAGAAAAAGGACAGTTTCCCCAGCTCACCACTGCCCCATTCACAGGGACACAGTCTTCTTCTGGGGCCTGGTCCCATGCAAGAGTTAATGCTGCTCTGCATCAATACACAACATTGGAAACCATGTCACTTGCACAGTGTGCCCTGTGCCGTACTGTCCCCTACAGCAGTGGTTCTCAACCTTTTTGCAGGTTGCGGCACACTTGGTTGCATATTGTGACCCTACAGGAAACACCAGCCCACACCCCTCCCCCCATGCCCCTTCCAAGCCAAATCCAGCCATCTCCCCCACTCTCCATGACATGCTTACCACCGTGTTGTGACACAGTAGTGTCCCAACACAGTGGTTGAGAACCACTGCCTTACAGCATCTCCAGAGGCCCATCCCATGGAGAAGACAGTACAGAAAGGAGAGGGCAGCACTGCAGCCTCACTTGGAGACAAGCAGCCTCCATGTGGGGAGGGCAGGAATCAAGAAATGGCAGGCAGAAAGCCCATTCACATGGATGAGCCCAGCTGAGGGACTGACCCGGATCATGCTCACTTTTGAAAGGAGGAGGGCTGGACCCAAAAACAGGAACCATGAGCTGATGGAATGTGGGGATCCAGCAACCAAGCTCCCAAGGCCCCATGGTGCTAGTTGTCTGAGGGCAGCAGGGAGGGGTGGGACATGGTGCTCACAGTCAGCTATTACCCTGGGGTGTCTTTTATAACAGCAAGACCCACACAGGGCACACACAAGTGCCAGGGAGTGGCGCATGCATCATGCCAAAGTAGTGCACGGCCTCCTCTCCTGGCTCACTCCAGAGTGCTCCTAAGGGACCAGCACTGCAGAAGCTTCTGGGAGCAATCTGACTTGGCAAGGCAGGGAGCAGAAGCACAGGCCATTAAAGCATGCTACCACAGGGGTTAAGAAGGGCATTTCATTGATGCGGGAAGGATCAGGACCAGCTACCAAGTCAGCTCTGACTGAACAGCTGCACTACCACAGGTTGCCAGGAGAGGGAGCTCTCCACAGGCAAGAGCTGCATAGCAAGCTATGTTCAATTTCCCACACCTAACTCTGCGTCCCACCACCACAGCACAGAGCCCTGTGATCAAATGGAACGCCAAGCCACCGAAAGGTGGAGCCCACCTCCTCACCCCACAGCTTTTGCATTCACAAAGCACAGGCTCTGCCTCTGTCAGCCACTCTGTGCTGGCCTTGCCAGGGTGCCAGAGATGTTTGCTGGTGCAGCCCATGGGCAGAGACCAAGTGGTGGGAAATGAGTTACAGTGACTTGTGGCAGAGAGGGGGACAAGGGGAATTTTGCTACTACAGACAAGGGTTGGCTCTATAAAAATAGTCAAGCAGACTCAAATGGAACTGAGGCATAGTCTCCACAGGCGGCGATAGATGGCCGTTAGCCCTGATGCTTCAGCTTGTAACTCTGTAACCCTGGGGCAGGGAAAGCACAGCGTCCATGACAGAAAACCAGAGACCAGTCACAACCATGCAGTCACTTGCTCATGCGAATCCTCTTCCTCTGCTTTTCCCAAGCATGTTCCCAGCAGGCTGACCCCCTTCTCCAGGCATGTGCCTGCCTCCTTGAGGCACTCAGCATAGGAGCTGTGCTGGCAGACCAGCCCTTGCACTCATTCTCCTAAGCACACAGCTTCCGGGTGGAACCATCACCCGACGTCAGAATTCCTGCAAGAGAGAAGGGAGCTACTCCAAATCCAAGGGACCCAGCCGACTGATCGGAAAATTCTCTCTTTGAGGGGGCAACAGCAAGCTGCAGTTCAAACCTACATGCTATGCCCTAATCAAGGGGCCCATGTGAAGAGGCAGATTAGGGGGTGGAAGGCCCCTGGGCTGCCCCCAATGGTGTCTCCCCCCTCCAACCTGGGGCCGCAGGCCTCCCCCTTCAGCATGGGGCTGAGCCTGGCCCTGCGCAGGTGGGCCAGCTCTGGGGGGACACTGGGGCTAGAAGCTATCTTTGGCCCAGCTGGTCAGCCCCCGAGGTGGTGGGGTTGAAGGACACATGAGGTACAGCTTGAGGTGTGTCCTTCGCTGTACTGCGTGCCAGGTAGCCCCACCCCCAGAGCAGAGCTACTAGTCATGCTGACCCACCCCACCCCTGGAGGCAGAACTGCTGGCCCAGGCACAGGGTGAAAGCGCAGAGCCCAGCCTCTGGGCCAGCCTGCACCCCTCCCCTGCCTCAGTCCAGCAGGGTGGAGGACCCCCACACCATGATGGGCCCCTGGACATGGGCCCCATAAGCCCATGCGATAATCCACCACTGCCTATGTAGAAACACTCCAGCAACCACAGATCATAATCACAGGGGAGTTCTGCAGGTCAGGATGGAGGCTGTAGGCAGAGCTATGGAAGAGGGAGCTGCAAGGATAAAAGCTGTGGTGCCTCTAACTAGCCCGCTTTAATGGGCATTGACATCGGTTGGTGTTTCCTAGCCCCTCCCCACTCACCGTCCTTCTCTGTTATGGCTCTGGCCAGCTCTGCTTCCCTCGCTCCGGGGTCTGCAGCCGCTCAAGGTTCTGAGTCACAGAATGCAGGGCCTTCCCTAAGGGCACAAGCAACACTCATCAGACACCAGCCCAAGACAAGAGGCAGGGCAAAGGATCTGCCATTAGGGTCTCCACATTCCCTGCCAGCTTTCTCTTCCGCACCTGCTGGCCTCTGCACCACTGCTTCACTGGCTGCCTGCCCAATTTCCACCAGTCACGAGACTGAGGCATGAATGCTGGAGGAGCACAAACGCAGGTTCATGGGTCACTGGGCTGGAGCAGGGCCAGAGCAAGGGTTAGCAAGGAGTGTGGAGAGAATGAGGCCTTCCCAGGCTCTGCCCCAGACGGTTTCTACTACAGCATGGAAAAAGGTTGTTCCCACCCTTCATGCTCACAGAGAAAGAGCCTCCCTGAGGTGCAAAGGAAGGAGGCTTCGTGCCACAGAACAGCTGGAGAGGAGAGTAATTATTCCTGCTGCCTACACAAATCCACATGGATCACTCTAGCAGAGCTAGGCCAGGTGGTCATCGGTTCAAGCCCCATGCAAGGATCTGTGGCTGAGCTGACACAAATGGAGAGAGCCATAGGCAGACATGTTATGTTTTGCAAAAAGCAGCTATATTTTGCCTGTTGCCACCTAGCTTAGAAACCAACTGTCCCAGGGTTTATTTCAGAGGGAGATGGAGATAACCCTTGTGTCTTGGCCCCCCCATGACCCTCTCCACCGTACCCATTTCTCCTACATGCTCGTCCAGGATAGCTGACAACTCAGGCAGGCTCAGGGACTTCAAGGAAATTGACAGCCCTTCTAGACCTGAAAAGAGAGGTAAAGAAAAGAGACTTCTGCTAATCACTGCAGCTTCTCCATGGCAGTGGAAGAGAAGCAAGGACTCACATCTCAGTCTGCCTGACCACCTTCACACCCACAGCAGCTTGAAGTGGTTGGCTTTGATAAATGAGCTCATTTCAAATGAAAATTTCCAGAGGGGTAGCCATGTTAGTCTGTGTACAGACAAAAACAAGAGTCCTGTGGCACCTTAAAGACTAAGATTTCTTCTGGCATAAGCTTTCATGGACCCCAACCCACTTTGTCAGATGCTTCTGACGAAGTGGGCTGTAGCCCACAAAAGCTTATGCCCAAAGAAATCTGCTAGTTTTTAAGATGCCACAGGACTCTTGTCGTTTTTGCTGTATCAGACAAGTGACTCTGAGCCAAATGGGTGACGAGCAGCAAGTTCCCTCTGTCCGCTAATGCTGCCAAAGAGGGGCCATGCTTGCATGACACGGTTGTTTCAGAAAGCCATGCAGCTTAACATGGATGACCTCATCCTCCCCAGAGAAGTTCAATAGGTCAGATATGATGAGAATCTCAAGAAAACAGGGCTAGACTTGCTGGATGGTCACTGCCAGGGTCTTCTGTTTTTAAGATAAGAAATGAAGATAGACCTCTCATTTCTGCAATCTTTGCAGCTCGTTTCGTACACAGCGTTCAGCAGAACAGTTGAATCATTAGCCATTTCTCTATGACACACATCAACTGTGCTGTCTGGTTTGCACAGGTCAGAGCTTTCCCAAGTATTCTCTCCCATGCCTAACCTTTATCAGCAGTGATATCTGCAAGGCTTTTAGCAACAACTACCTGTCCAGTGGTTAAAAAAAATTAAACAAACCAAAACCAAAACCTTCAAAAGTACTTAGGTGAATTAGGAACCTAAATTCCATTTTCAAAGGTGCCTAGAAGCCCGAGTCCTGAAAACAATAAAAATTAGATACTTTTGAAAAATCTTATTCTAAATCTCTCTTCTTACAGGCCAATTTTGTAAAGGATCTGTTTGATAGCAAAGCCATTTCAGCCTCCTCATTTATTCAGACAGACATCTGCTTTTTTAATGATACCTCTCATGTCCCGCTGGCTGCGTTCGTCCATCAGTCTGACTGTTTGCTGCCTTATCTTCTCCCTGCAGCCTGGCCCATATACAGTCACAGCAGCACCTGGCTCTCACCTTCTCTCTTGGGCCCTGGGCGCTCACCAGCTCCCAGCTGTGTTTCAGTCTCCTGCATCTTGCCAGCCACGTGTCCTTGGCTGAGACGGTAAGAGAGTTCTTCCTGACAAGCTCTGCCAAAGGAGACCACTCTCTGTTAGGGCACCAGGTGAACTTGTGGGAAATAACCTGCCTGGAGCACTCAATGGTGTGCTGTCCTGAAATACCTGCCTGGTTTGCCAAGGGCTCACATTTAACTGAAAGGAAATGCCTCATGGGGTTAGCAGCTCCCTGGGTAATAAATGCTCTTCATCCCTTGCCAGGCTTAAACAAAAGCCCCACGTGTCTTCCCCAGTAGCCCACCTCCCCACCACTCCTTCCCTGTCCACAGAATAGCTGCAGGAGGAATGAAAAAGGAAGTAGCTGGGATGAGCAAGGAAAGATCCAGGCCTCCTGAGGTGTCACACAAATGCCCGTCAGGTTGGGTTTGGCCCACATGACATTCAAGCCTGGTCCCCATACAAAAAGTTACACACTTGAAATGCACAGGTGCAAGCTAAACCAGTAGACTTCAAGGTTTAAACTGAAGCAAGAAAATCCACCCACAAAGTTGCACCAGTTTAACATCACACATTAAACTAAATCAGTGCAGCTTCAGCATATGGACTCCGTGCTCAAGCTCAGCTTCCATTTAAAAAGCTTCCTGATCTTGCAATTGTGAAGAAAACCTATCCATGAACTGTTGATTTCCTGAGTCTGCAATTGGCCTGTGTGGCTTGAAAGTTTCTCTCTCTTCCCCTCAACAGAATTTGGACCAAGAAGAGACATCATCTCAACACCTTGCCTTTCTAACATCCTGCAATGGACACAGCTACAACTAACTGCATCCAATGTAGTCCCTAATAACTTCTTGTCCTGCTCCTCAAACACCCAGAGGTGTCTCCAGCCCATAAGATGTCAGGAAGATCAAGAAGCAATAAAAACCCACCTACAGGCCAGATTTTTCTCTAGATCTCTAGGCAAGCCTATCATTACCATTTATGCCAGTTCTACTGTGGCTGGAGGGGCAGAGGGAGCTGTAAGTTTATATTCTGACCTACAGGCCATGATGACATGTGCAATTGAATCCCTGCCTCAAATTAATTTGACATCCCTGATCTAGCAGATCTACCTGATCTACAGCAGTTCCGTATTTAATTAATGGGCAAACCCCATACCCCTCCACCCACCTTCAGTGGAGCAAAGCCCACACAGAAGTGGGGCAGCCCACTGACAGCAGAAGTATATCACACACACATGGTTTATATAGAGATATTGACTGCTAGAGCAGATATGGGCCGTCAGTTGCAATTGTACAAAACATTAGTCCAGGAAAGCAATACACACTTTGTTCAGAAGATAGACTGGATTGGGCAGCATTGTGGGAGAATCTGGACTCAAGTTCACTAGATGTTGATTTATTTATAAAGGTGAAACTGACTGGTCTGTTTTTACGGTCCACCCTGAATACAAACAGTAAAACAAAGTGGTGCAAAGAATTCTCCCCATTTTAATAATCTAACTTGCTATTTAGGAACACTGGTAACAGCGTGTGTTTTAGAAATGATTTTCAAGTTAACTATGTCCTTTTTATTAAAATGGTGCCCAATTTTTAAGTAGGGCTGACTTCTCAGACAGTAAGTGGTATACTGGGATGTTAGAAAATGATTTATCATTACAGGTAAAAGTGAGATAGCCATTTAATAAGCGTGCAGGGCACCACATCTGTTAGGCAATACACAGATTGCTCTAGTATGTTTGGATGGCTCTCTGTTATGATCGCTGCATCTGCATGCACCCCCTCATCCTTCTTCTACTGTACATGCAACCACTGTGGCCAACTGCTAGAGAAATCACTGAACATCAGTCCCTGAATGCAAGGGTAATTTAAGGGCTGTCTGTGAACACACTATATTGCTATTGCAAACCCCTCCAGGAAGGGTCCTCTGGGACTCCTACCATGTCCTCAGAGGCCTACAGCAGGGACTCTCTCCTCCCTGGCTATGGCAGACTTGTGCACAGCTCCCTTGGGAACTCACTGATGCTGTGTTTCTCCTCTCTCTGCACCCCTACCATGGGCTAAGAACATTGTTTCCACCCACAGAATGGAAGAGAAAGAGAGACTTCCCCATTTTAGTCCTTTGACCAATGCACACTGATGGAGAAGCTGAAAATACCAGCTTAATCGCCAGAGCAGAACCACAACTGGCATGGAAGTTTTACAGCATGCAGGATATTTTCAGAAGAACAGGGGAAAGAAAAAGAAAAAGGGACTATCTCACTGGCCAGAGCATCTGGTATAGCATCTGGAACTGGCTAGTGCAAAGTGAAGCACAACACCCCCTAATGCACGTCATTGGGCAATGCTGGATGACGAAGAAGCTATGACATTCATCCTGACAGCACTTGGGTAACAGAACACTCCGTGAAGCCCTTTTAGGGGCATGGGGGTTCTTAGCTGTCTTCCCAACTTTGCCACTCTCAATGTAACCATGGCCAAGCCTCTTGGCAACTGTTTACCACTGGAGTTGAGCATACATAACTCCAACTGTGGAAAGCCAGAGCATCCGCTTATATCACTTGGACATCCTTGTTTGGGGTAATGGGTGCAGGGGAGGATTAGCATGTGGTTCAGATACTGTAGAGAGCCATCCACAGATAGGTGCACTAAAAGGGGCATCTTGCAGTCACACCCAGGACAGTGGACACTCTTGAGTTCTGCTGGCCTGGCTTCATTCTCCACTTCCCCTGGAGCTACTCACTTCATCTGCTCTAGCAGGACCTCAGCGTCCCTGGTGATAGCCTGGGCATCCCGCAGCTGGATCTGGACATCATTCCAAGCCACATCCCGCTCCATCAGGCAGTTCTCGACCACTGCACGCAGCTCCTGCTCCTGGGACACCTGCCCCTTCATCACTTCCACTTCCTCACACTTCTGCAGGGAGAGTGAGAGAAGAGGAACTGAAACAGGGA
The DNA here is from genome assembly GCA_007922195.1 of Podocnemis expansa. Taxonomy (NCBI): domain Eukaryota; kingdom Metazoa; phylum Chordata; order Testudines; family Podocnemididae; genus Podocnemis; species Podocnemis expansa. The sequence goes on from ML682016.1 coordinate 26,096,503, forward strand.
GTGCTGAGCACTACAAACTCAGATACCTGACTGCTAATGAGACATCACTGGAGCCTCCTCCACTATAACGATCTGGGAAGCTGCAGAAAGCTCCATATGCACCCATCAGAGGCCCAGGTACAGGTGGGAAGGAAACAGGGTAAGGTTTCCACACATCTTACTTCACACACACAGGGTCCTTCTCAAGCAGGGCCAACCCTGGTCTTAGGGATTCCCATTCTCTCCATTCAGGAGAGTGGCTGTACCAAGTAGACAGAATTCTGTTCTGCACAGGTTTCCCAAATTCAGTGTGAGCAGATCTTACCTAGCAAGGCAGATACCCCCAGTCCAGTATTCCCGCCAGCTGGGTCTGAACTAAAGATATAGAAGTCTCTCCAGCATTGAGAGAAGGGTTAGAGAGTGGCAAAACCAGCACAACAGGTGCAGCCATTCCACTTCTCTGTAGGACACCTGCCTGCCTAGGAGGTGCATTGAAGAAGTGGCTGGGTCTAGCACCAGATTCCTTACCTTGTGCAGCTGAATGGCCAACTCCTGCATTTCAGCCTCAAGCCGATCAGCGTAGGCCAGCTCTAGGGCATCATCGGGAGGCCTAGCATTGCTGTGCCATCGAGCAATAGCAGAGGTCATCTTACGCTTAGGCCCAAACAGGCTGGTGAGACAGCAGCAAGAGGTTAGCTGCAAAACTACACTGGAGCCATGCTTCAGAGGTTCTTGTCCCCGCTTTCGTCCACTGAGGTCCATGAAAACCCATGAATGATCGGGAAGGGCAGTTAGGGACAGCAGAAAACCATGACCATGGCTTACCGCCTCTTCTCTGCTAACAGCAATAGGAGAGTTAAAGGCAGACACTCTGTGTGGGGTCCCAGCTGCACCACCAGTGCTTGCTGTAGACCAGGCATCAGGCACATTTTGATATCTGTGCAGAGTTCCCAAGCTGGAACAGCAGGAGGGTTGGAAGTCAAGATTAAAGGCCATGGCAAAATGTGCAAACCCTGAGTGGGAACAGAGGCTGAAAGAGAGAGTTCTACAGCTGAGCAATCCTGATTCCTTTGTACACGCTAGTGAGAAAGGAGTTACAGTGTGGAGACTTACGTGATGCCTATTTCCTTTAGGTCACTTTCTGTGAGGGTCAGGAAGATCCGAAGGTCAATGTCCTGCTCCTCAAACACTTGGAGGTACTTCAGACACCCAATCTGCTCCAAGAACGTTGCCAAGTCCTGTGGCCCATCCAAAAACAAAGATGTTTGTACCCGCAGAAACGGTCAGTGCTTCCAGTCTTGTTGAACAAAAGGCTAACAGCAACTGCAGATATCTGCTTTTCTGCCTTAGGAGGCTATCCTAACCATCCCAGGACTGTTCAGACACCCTACAGCAGAGGTGTCATTCAGTGTGGGGTGCCACACTGGAGGGCAGGACACCTGTTGTGGGCCATGCAACTACATGGGCTCCCCAACTCTGAACGTGGCAGGGGAAAGAGCAGAACTGTCTCTTCATACCCCTCCGGCTCTGGAACACCTTCCTTCTTCCCTACCCTGGGGGTTTCCTTTGCCATGCTGGCTCCCTGACTCCCCTTCTCCTACTGTGCATGTCCTGGATCGCCCCCTCCCCTGCTTAGCTGCTCCCGGACTCCCCCCCCCCCCCCAAACTCCTGCCAGCTGGGCAGCTCCCAGACCTCCCTTTCCACTTCCCCTACCCTGGATGGCAGACAATCAGTCTCAGTCACAGCCATAGGTAGGCTAGGCTCCTCACCACTCCTGACCCACTCACAGTCACTCAGCATGGTGGCCTTTGGTTGGCTCATTCCCACATGTTCCCCATGCCACTTTCCTTTTATTTTTGATTTGTGCAACGTTCAGTCAATCAGATTAGCATGCCAACTGACTGACAGTGAACAGGTGGGGTGGAGGGCAGCAAGGTGGCTCTCTTGGAGCCCGGCCCAGTCTGCTGTGCCTGAGACTCTGATTGGTTGGCAGACCACAGCAGAGCTGAGCTGGGACTGGCTAGAATGCTTACTTTGTTCCCCTGCGCTCTGACTTACATGATCTGAACCACAAGAATGCTTAGCCCTGCTCTGCTGGCAGCAGTCTGTCTTTGTTGTTCACTGCTGCTGCAGAGAGCTCCCAGGCAGCAGCACCATGGGCCAGATCAGTACCCTAGGCTCACAGATTCAGCCTGTGGGCTGTAAGTTTGATGCCCCTGCCCTAGAGCCACATGCTGCAAAGGGAGCTGGCTTGTAGTTTGTAACAGTCAGGTACTATAATCAAGTAAGGAAGGGGGAGGCACCAAAGAGGTAGCAACCCTGCTCCCAGCAAAGCTCTTCCTTTAGATTCTGACATTATGTTGGGCTAAGGCAGTGATTTTCAGACTTGGGGTCAGGAGCCAGCACTGGGTCATGGACCCGCAGGTACAGTGTCGTGGCACCCTCTGCTGCCTCCATCAAAATACTAGAATGCATTGCTCAAAAATGTAATTGCTGGGCCGTGGGCATGAATGTTTTTTTCAACTGGGTCCCAAGGAAAAAAGTTAAAGAACCACTGAACTAAGGTGAGGATTCTCTAATTCGCCATTGCAAGTGTTGTTGGTAAAACACGTCAGACCAGATTAACTTGTCAGACCTCTTTACCCTGACTGTATGCTCCTTGGGGCAGGGATCTCGGTATCTGTAGAGCCCCTAGCACAATGGAGTCTGGAGTCTTGACCCCAGCCCCAAGGTGCTACCATCACACATAGTAAGAAAACCTGCAATGGCTATGACACCAGGCTGACAGGAGACCTTACGGAGCTAAGGTTAGATGACTGGGATCTGCAGCACTCAGGAATGCTCCATCAGAGCAAAAGTGATGCCTGAGCAAGAGTTTCACTGTAAGAGCAGCTTTGGTATTTTAAGTGTATTCAAATGAGCTGTAAAGGTTTGACACCAAAGACTGCTCAGGGGACAGCATTGCTTCCTTATCCGATAAAGCCAAACACCCAGACTTGAGCCTGGGGGCTGGTTCTCTCCAGTGTCCTTGCACTGTGACGCATTCTCACACCATCATCATGAAGAACAGTTTTCTACCCTCCTTTGCAGCTCTTACCTGTGGCCCTGTGTAGGTGAGGGCCTCTGCCTTTGGGAGTGAGCAGTGCTGGCTGGACACCCCAGCTTTGCCACGATTGTGTGCCCACTGGCTGTCACTGTTGCTGTACCGGTTCCTGATCTTCACATAGCTTTTTGCCTGTTTCTGACTGGAGAACTGCTTTGCATGGTCAGAGTCCTGGACAGACAGAAGGGGCAGGTTTAACGGCACAGGGTCAACTTGCAGGGCTGCCAGAATCACTATAGGGAATTGCATGGGCATAGAATGAGGGAAGCTCAAGGCTACTTCACTCCCAGGCTCCAACTGTGGACAAGCTCATTGCAAGAACTGGCGTAGGAACAGAATACTTGGTCTCAGTCACAATCCCCATCATAAGAGCTTCCTAAACGTGGCAGAGGCCCAGAAGCATGGATGGTGAAGAATAAGCAATCCCTCTTGAAAGAGGGCTCCCAAGTACTAAGCACAGAGCAGTTTGCAGACTTGGGGAAACAAGCTAAGGAGAGGGCTCCCCAATCAAAAAAGCAGCCACCATGTTGAATTCTTTCACACCCAGAGAAACACTGACCTGCTCACTAGCAAAAGGAGGTGGGAGTGGGGGATGCTAGTCCTGTGAGCACAGCCCAGGGAACTGGGGAGCCTTCCTCATGCCCCCTGATGTCATACCATCCAGCCCACACCTACACCAAATCCAGAATCTGGTCTAAGAATGTAAGTGGTTACTTGCATCACTGTGTAACTTGCATAGAGGCCAAGACCAGACTTCCTCCCCATCCTCCAACCTGCAGAAAACAGGACCACCTTAGGAACAATGGTTCTGTCCCACTTCAGTAAATCCATGGGACCTGATCCAGTCATCTAGCCAAATTCCTTCAACATTTCTAATTTATTTATACTGGAGACTTGCAGTTTAGATTGTGGGTTAGGGATGGGCCCCGCAGCAAGGGCTCAGGCAGCAGGGAAAGAATGACCTTTAAAACAAAGGTGAACTTTAGTGCTCAACAGAGAAGGGAACAGATCCCACTAGCTAGGAGCCAAAACAGCACAGGGAGGAGAGTCTGCTTAGAAAACAAACCAGCCTGCTGAAGATCAAAGTGTCTATTTAATTGCCCTGTGGCAAAATGAACGTGGAAAAGTTTTATCCTGGGCAAGAATTTCCTATTTGTATTCACTGCCCTGCTGTCTGCATGTAGCTCCAAGCTCCTCAATCAAACTGCCACATGGTCTGAGCCTTCTCTCGGGGGGGGGGGGGGGGGGGAGTGCAGTGAATGGAAGCAGAGACAGGACAACATGCAGGAAAGTGCTGTGACTGGAGAATTAGGGATCCAACCACTAGGAAAACACTCTGCAGAGAGGGTACTCAGATACTTGGATCAATGCCAAATGAGACAACTTGCCACCCTGCAGATATTTGAACAGGCTTTACAACTTTCCTTCTATCCTTGGGATTCTCCCCTCCTGCCCCTGGATCCAAGTATCTCTCAGCAGATGTGGAGTCAGGGGCAGAGGTTGGAGTATCTGAGTGTTCCACCTACAACAGTGGCCAAGAAGAGACAAAAGCCCTACCTCATTGCTCTCCAGGGAGCCCTCACTGCTGACCCCAAGGGCTGTAGGCAGACATTCGCTGCTGCTGCTGCTCTTGCCGGTTGCCAAGTTGTTGGGGAAAAATGTGTTCTCTTCTGGAGGGGAGCAGAAAGGAAAACAATGAGTTCCTGCTTCTTCTCATCTCATGGAGACAACCAGGCGGTGTTCACATGCAGCAGCTGCTCATATTGTGATGCTTTTCAGGAGTGTCAAGTTAATATGGTCACTTGTCTGCAACCAGGGCACCCATCCTACTTCATGCCACTATCAGTTAGTGCCAGGTTGCTCTAGTGCAATACACTGATGAACAGATTTAGGGTCCTTTAACATGACTGACTAAAGTAGTGGGCAACACATGTATGTTCTAGGGGACAGGGTTACCAGCTAAGTCTGAGTTCCTGTCTCTGAGCACCAAAGAAGAGGTATCACCATAGCCATGACAGAGGACCAGTACCGATGGACAGTATTCATTTTCCTTCTACTTTTATAACCCAACAAAATTATCCTTCTGCCCCCTTGCCTCCTTCTTTCATGGCAATTCATTCTCCTCTGGGATGGCAGGACAGAATCAAAGCCACTCCCACATAGGATGCCTATGCACTGGTGAGCTGCCCCCTTTCTTGCCTGGATCTTGGGCAAGATGCCTTTCTATGACCTCTTCAGACCTAAAGGGGAGTGAGAGGGTGGAGGGCAAAGGAGAAAAGAAGTATGCAAGCTCTGAGGCAGTTCTCAACCTCTGGTCACTCTCACGGGAAGCTAGACCCTCCTTTGAGGATGTGCCATACCCCTGCTACCGCTACTTTCCACGTCTCGTTCGTTGATCGGAGAAGTGACATCCCGGAAACGGAGATCCTCTCCTTCAAAGCTCCCATCATCATTGAACGTAACATAGCCCAGAGGAGGGACCTGCTCTGTGTGCAAAGAGATGAGTGTGCAAGTTACTGGCCTGTCTGCAGCATGGGTAACTGCAGCTGCCCGGAAGCATTCATGGACCTTATGACAACCAGGGAAAGGAAGAACATTTTAAAATAATCAGGTTCCATCCCTGTCTGAACAGTGAACAAAATCATCAGGAATGTGGAAGCCAAGAAGTTTCCTTCAAATACAAAATCAGCTCTGCTCATTCTGATCATGATCAACATCAGTGTTTCTAAACCTTCTGCAGGTTGTGACACAGTTGGTGGTGTGTCAAGACCCTACAGAACACACCAGTGTGCCCCTCTACCCCTGCCCCCAACAGCACCTTGTGAAATGCTGCAGGTGATGCTTTAAGCCTTCCCATTCAGTTGCCTCCCAGTAGAAACATTAGGCTACATCAATAGCAAGTATCATATCTGGACTTTAGTAAGGTATTTGATATGGTCTCACATCACACTCTTATTAATAAACTGGGGAGATACAAACTAAATGAAGCTGCTATAAGAGGGATGAAAAACTGGTTGGATCACCGCTCCCAGAGAGTAATCATCAATGGTTCACATTCAGGCTGGAAGGATATAATGAGTGGGGTGCCACAGGGATCTGTCCTGGGTCCGGTTGTGTTCACTATTTTTTATCAATTACTCAGATGATGGCATAGAGAGCAAACTTCAAACTTATAAAGTTTGCAGATGATGCCAAGCTGGGAGGGGCTGCAAGTGCTTTGAAGGATAGGATCACAATTCAAAATGATTTGGCCAAACTGGTGAAATGGTCTGAGACAAACAGAATGAAATTCAATGAAGCTAAGTGCCAAGTACTCCACTTAGGGTTGAACCACCCATTGCACACATACAAAATGGGCAACAACTGCCTAGGAAGGAGTGCTGCAGAAAGGGATCTGGGAGTAACAGTGGGTCACAAGCTAAACAGGAATCAGCAGTGTAACAACTTTTAGAGGGTTCCCAGAGGGGTAGCTGTGTTAGTCTGTGTACAGCAAAAACAGCAAGAGTCCCGTGGTACCTAAAGACTAACAGATTTCTTCAGGCATAAGCTTTCATGGGCTCCAACCTACTTTGTCAGATGCATCTGATGAAGTGGGTTGGAGCCCATGAAAGAAAGACAGAAGTGATTCTTCCACTCAGCCGATGTTTCTCCCTGCCTATCACACAGCAGACCTCAGCAATATCCATCACACCAGGAAGTGTTTCCAGTACTCAGGAGGATATGGCTCACTTGGCCCAGGAGCCGAGAAATTAGTTTAATGATTTCTGCTGTTTAGCCAGCCTTGAATCCCTCCAGCCTGCCGCTCGGTTGTGAATTGCTTGTGGCTCCACATTCTACCTTGGGAAGGGAAGAGGAGCCAATCTCAAGCACCAGACAACAAAGCAGAGACTGAGATGGTGCTGAAGGACATTCACAGCTGGTGAGTGACTAATTCATCAGCATCAAGGATCAGCTGGGAGATGGTTTCGATAGATGACTTTCAGCTCTTTAAATGACAGGTGGTCACTCAGCACTACAGCTGTATGAGCCATGCAGGAAGGCCCAATCTAAAGGAACAGGGAAGTGCTGGGGCAGAAGTAACAGCAACGCAATCCCATGGCACCTTGGAGATAATGAAGGCACCTCGCAGTTAGATTCCCCAACCCAGGCTCACCACAGCGGGATGGCTTCTTCCCTGTGATTCCGACAGCTGTTATCTTAGCCAAAGCCTGCGGCCCCTCGTGGATGCTGGGACCCTTGCTCTTACGGGCAGGTCTCTGTCTCTGAGGGATGGAGCACGATTCATCAGAGGAGCTCAGATCTTCATATTTTCCTGGGGTCCAAACACAGACCATTAAGTGTACAGTAACACCAACCACTCACATATCTTGTTTGTCACTGACCCTTTAAAGGCAATGGAAAAAAACCAATGAAATAAAGAAAAGGGTAAGCAAGCAACGGTTGCCTGGAGCAGAAGCTTGTTACTAACCACTCTTTGCACCAGAAAAGGCTACCATCCAGGACTTTCCTGTTGTTTAAAGGCAATGGATTTGCAGCAGACACAAAGCATCATCTCATGGGGCTGGGATTATCCTCATTCTATCAGCACACTATTTTAAAACAGTTTCTTCCCCAAACGCTTTTTCTTAACGTGTGTACAAGGTGGTGTCTCAGATACCTCGTCCTCTGCAGAAGACTTTGGGCACAGGAGCTGCATGTAGGTCCATCAGCCCCACAATCTTCATGTGTCCATACTTCATGGCCAGAGTACGCGCTGTGGCTCCAGTGTTCTCTCTTGCGTCCACCTTCACACCCTTTGGGAAGGCAATATACGGTTCTGTCAGGCATGTTCTGAACTGACAGAACTTTTTTCTCATTGCAACAGGTGATTTGACCTCATTTTCCTCTATATGCTGTTCCCCAGTGTTTGAATCTTAACAACTGCTTTGATTTGCTGTTATAGTGTGACCTGATCCTATGATTTACAGTTCCCTGCATTTATTTTCCCCCCATTCTGTAAGTTCCTCTGTCTTCAAAGCATCTGACGAAGAAGGATTTTCTCCCGTGAAAGCTCATGTGATAGATAAATGTTAGTCTTTAAGTGCCATAGGACTCCTTGCTTGTTTTAAAGAATTTAGGTATTCCCTCAAGATCTCCCTCCTCTTGTCCGCCTTTTTAAACTACAGGAACAGTAAGGCTTCTTGAGATCCATTGATAAGTTTCACACATGCACGTACACACCCCCTCATCTCCTCTCAGTGCCGTTGCTCCTAATGATTTGTTCTCTGCTCTCTCTGATCACATTACCCCAATGTCACTTTTCTGCACACCACCAGAAGTTTGCTTGATTTACTGTTGATTATTTCCTTCTTGATTCTGCTTTTTTTTTTTTTGGAAAACAAAGTCACCATACAAATTACATTTAAATTGCATAAAGGGGTTAAGTAGTGTCAGAAGCCAGGAGGATTGAATTTTCAGACTATAGCATAGAGGTGGAAGATGCCTGCTAGGCAAAATATACACACCTACAAGCACTAGACAGGATCTCCTTCTGGTGGTGGATCAAATATTTAACTGATGTGGCACTTTGAGTCAAAAAGGCCAAAACCAAGGATAGTTTTAATCACCTCCAGAGCCCGAGTTGTCCCAAAAATGATAGATAGAGCTCTGCAAATCCGCGGATATGAGCCTTATATCTGCATCTGCAGATACAGCACGGACATCTGCAGACCATTTCTTGCGGATGCAGAACAGATAAGGATCCACATATTTTTATCTGCACAGAGCTAGAGCCCTGCAAATATGCGGATACCTGCGGATATCCACATCCGCGGATACAACACGGATATCTGCAGACCACTTCTTGCGGATGCAGGTCGGATACGGATCCACTTATTTGTACCCACGCAGGGCTCTAATGATAGACCCTCAAACGATCTGGACATTAATGTCATTACCAAGTCCTGTATTGATATTTCAGAAGCCTCTGTCAGGATGGGAGTCCCACGGGCTGAGACCAGCCTGGCTCAAAGTTGCAAACCCAAACAAGGACTATCCTGCTCAGGTTAAACAGTTGTGGAGTAACAATGCCTATCCTCTCCTATGACAGGCAGAAAATGAAGAGCATGCACAATCAGGTCTTTGATTGTTTAATCTGAGCTTGGGTACAGACAGATGCTGAATGTGAACATGGAAGCACAGGCTGTGTCCGTAGTGTAAGCTAGTTGGAGCAGCATGGCACACTGTCCAGCAAACCAAAAAAGTTCCCTTGGTGCATAGTGTCAGACTCACTTTTAAGGTGAGGGAGGCTGCAGGGTATGAAGTTCCTCACCATACAGTCTAATAACAGTTATTTTATAACACACCCATCCAGCCCCACTTTTATGACTGCGCCTAGCAGAACCACTATGACTGTTTATTTTGAGAGCACCTCTCCACTGCACCTTGTAGCTGCTTCTGTGAAAGGCTAAACTGCAGAAATGTGTGGTACATCTTGGTCTCAAGGCTGTGAGACTGTTGTCTACTCTGTTAGTAAGCGCTGAAACTTAATCAGCCAGATTGTTGAGAAAGTTTTCATTTTCTGCCCCACTGCCCTCATTGGAATGACAGCTTTTTTACTTCCTGGGAAACACAGCTGATGAGGGAGATAAGTCACTAATGTACTCTCAAACAAACTTGGGCTAGTCCTATGGAGGGCCATGAGAAGGGACACAGAGACCTTGAACTTGTCCTGATAGTCTGTAGGCAGCCAGCATACGTGCAAACCCCAATGACGTTGCTGCATTTTCGAATAACTGAAGGTTTTATCAAAGCTGAAGTAATTAACCCTAGGCATACCCAGGTGCAGCAATCCAGTCAAGAGCTTACATAGTGTAAAATATAACGAACAGTAGAGCCCCGCAAATCTGTGGATATCCGCAGATACCCGCCTTATATTTGCATTTGCAGATACAACACGGATATCTGCGGAACATTTCTTGCGGATGCAGATCGGATACAGATCCACATATTTTTATCTGCACACAGCTAGAGCCCTGCACGTACGTGGATATCCGCATTATATCTGCATTCGCGGATACAACGCGGATATCTGCGGACCATTTCTTGCAGATACAGATCGGATACAGATCCACTTATTTGTATCTGTGCAGGGCTCTAATGATCAGGTCACAACCACCTGAACTGGGGCTTGGACTTCTGAACAATTTCAGGCAAAAAAGTGTGTTTTATTTTATTTTGTTTTTTAAATAAACGGTACAGCTAGCTAAGACTCCTGCAGCTGCTGGAAGTCCAGAAGGAACACAACACTGCTGAATGCAGGATCCTTGGCTACATTTGTTGTGTGTGTCCAGTTTAACACCTACTGTGAAGATTAAAATCAGAGATCACCTTTGGAAAGCAGAGAAGGAAATTCTGTCCTGGAAACAGGCTAGCATTTTAACTAATTCTGTGAGGAGAGGGAAGCTCGTAGTAAGCAAGGAAAAAGAATGTGGGAATTTGGAAGGGGTTTTATTTGTTTTGTTTTTGTTTCTTTAGCAACAAAATGTGTTAAAAAAGAGCAGAAGGAGCATTTCATTCCTTTTGGAAAACAGAACACAGTGAAAGACCAAAGATTCTCTGTATACATGCTGTGCAGAGATTAGCTTGGGATTTCCCTGCTTTATAGTCATTCAACCCCTCAAAACAGCTCAAGGAGGCTGTGGCCTCCTCCCAGGAGAGACTTTACAATGGAGACCACCAGCCTGGAAATATAGGCCTTTGGAAGGCCTGTTCTCTCCCCTCCCGAGTTCTACTGATTATAGTTTCTAGGATTTATTTATAATTGGGCAGACACTTACATGATTGAGAAGATACTGGACAATTATCTCATGGCCAGAAGCAGCTGCTTCCATCAGAGGAGTATATCCATACACAGGCTCCCTGAATAAGAGAAAAAGGCCTTGCAGGTTGAAGTTAAGACACGTGTAATTGAAGACAGACTAGTTTGCTAGTCACACAAAAAGACCCAAAGAGCAGGTCTCACCCATTGAAAGCTGAAGAACCCACACCCCAACTTGCCAAGTCTCCACAAAGATCTCAGTTTGCAAGGTTTGTTAGACCGGCTCCTTTAGCCAGCACCAAATTAAATAGAATTCATTACCAAAAGAGTAGCACACTCATGAAACCATGTCTTGCTCAAGAAGGCACATCTCTTAAAAGGTCATTTAAAGCCCTCTGGCCCAGGCAGCATGGAGGTCAATATAATAGCATGTCCCACCAGGGCAACTCCAGCTGAAATATGGTCAAACTCCACCACTGTCTTACCAATGCATTAATAGGAAAAGCAATTCCAGTATTGGGGGGGGGGGGGGGTTGGTTCGGAATCCTGGAAGCCATCTCCATTTCTGTCCTGCATACAACATTCTCTGTTTTGGTTGCATTTAACACGTACTTTCTACATAAATGAATTCTGAACTATGTTTGTTTGCTAAAGATAAAACTTCAAGGGTCACTTGATCCTTGGTATGCAAAAAGAAGTTATTCAGAACTCTGAGGAAGATGAGTTGATGTTCATTTCAACGCTAACATCCTACCCTACGAGCTATCCAAAGCCACTAGACAGCTAGCTAGTAATACATTACACAAGGGCCTGGAATGATCTTTTTCCCATTACACGGCTCTTTGTGTATGATGCTCTCTAGCCACTGATGTCGCAAATAGGCCAGAAATTCAAGAACACACGTTTGTTGCAATAAACATTTTAAGAGCTTTGAAATACACATTTATGTAACCTAAGCATTTCACCCCATGAAATAAAGAAAACAGAGTTATGACCAGAAAGATTTTACTGCTCTGGGGTCTGCTATACCACCCTAACTAGGAAAGGAGAGTCAGCTATTCTCCTTCAAATAACACATTTGTTAATGAATTTTCAGGGCTAAATGTTTACCTGACATAAACCAGCATAGCTTCACTGACTTCAAACTGAGCTGTGCTGATTTACACTAGACAAGTATCTGGGGCTTTCAGTTTTGGAAATCAACATTACTGGATATCAATGAAATGGAAACGGCACTATCACCACACACCAGGTTGTTTGATGTGCATGCTACTGATGGGAAGTTCCTAGATGCACACAGGCATTGCAGTTCATATGGAAAGCCAGCTAATGTAAGCAACTGTGCATAAGCACTCACTGATTTAGAGATAAGAGCCCTATTAAGGTCAGAAGCAAGCAGCAATGCCCTTTTGCTTTCACAAAGATCCTCCTTTCACCTGAAGTTGGTTTAAATATAGCTCTATGGGCGGATTCCACTCTTCAGTTTACATAGCACTAAGATCACTACATTAACTCAAAGGCTGACACAGATGGTGGATTACAAACTATTCCTGTAAACTGCAATGGAAAAGGGGGAGATGGAATTTTCTTCCTTTATGTTCTGTAGCAGCTGCTAATGGGCTTCTCTTGCATTTGAAATCATACAGAAATCTTGGAGACAGACCAAAAATACCAGATGTTTCTCACTTACCTGCAGTTGGCATTTGCCCCATTGTCCAGTAAGAATTTGACCATCTGCTGATGTCCAGCACTGGTGCAGTGAAAAAGGGCAGTCCAGCCGTGAATGTCCTTCATCTCCAGCTCCGCACCTTGCTTCAAGAGAATAGAGAAAGTTCTTTAATGCAGTGCCTCTCTTGGGTCCGTTAGCCATTGCGGCTTTGGTCCATGATTCTGACAAAGACTGAATCCCCGTCAGGAAGCTAAACTGAGTACGCAGTTCAGTGTCGAAATGTCTGCAGCATTCCACTCCTTAGGCATTTTAATTTTGCAACAACAGTTTTTCCTTGCTATTCTCGAACACCCACCTGCAGGAGGAAGTAGGCGACGCTCTCGTTGCCACAGCTGGAGGCCAGCATGAGTGGGGTCTGCCCTTCTGGCGTTGGGATATTCACATTCACACCCGCCTCAAGCAGCAGGTGCACGATGGTATCATGGCCAATGTAGGAGGCATACATCAGCGGGGTCCAGCCACCACAGTTTCTCTTATTTAAATCCAATTCTCCACTTAACAATTAAAATAAAAATGGTGTTAAAACACTGTGGCTCCCATAAGCTTTAACTCCTGTTCAGCTGAATCAACGGGACTCTAGGGAGTGAATTTCCCCATCCCAGACATGGCTCACAGGTCACTTTACCCAGAACAATACCATTGTTCTAGTGTAGACTGACCTTGTATTGCTGTTATTTAAAAAAATATTATCAGCGTGACTAACAACACAGCTGTGCTAGTCATGTTGTGCCCACTCCTTACCGCTGAATACACTCCTGCACCACCTCATACTGGCCAATGGAGGATGCTGTGTGTAAGTCCAGTGGAACATCCAGCTCTTCTCGACAGATCATCTGGCCCACCCCATGCCACATGGAGAGGCTGCGGTTCAGGAGCTCTGACTCACTGGCCTCATCACTCAGCTCAGACATCATGAACTGTGGAGCCAAAGTGAATCAATGTTCAGTTCCAATTTCAGAATCTTATGGTACTATGGGGTGACCACTTGGCTCTGAAATGCGGACACAACTTCAACTTGGAAGGCGTGATCTTTTCATAGATATCACACACTAACTTTCTACTGAAAAACCAAACCCCTCTTCTGCCCTTCTTTGGTAAACAGAGCTGCCTCATGAAACAGCAAGTTTCTGCAGCTTCTCCAAGACAGCTTGTCACTGCTGTTGTAGATCATTTGGTGCTGCTTACGCTACAAAAAACCAAACAAAGCCAACAATGCTAGAACCCATCTTTTGAACCTGATTTTAAGGTTGTTGGCAGTCATGGTTCTGCTCCTCCCCTTGTCAGTCAAGACACCGTTAAGATGGATTTTAAAGTTTGTCAAGACTGGGCATTAAATTCTGTTTGGTAAGCACCAACAGCATGGCTTGGCCTGTATAAGAGGGAAGTGACACCTCATCTGTGCTGTTCATAGTCTATAAAACACTGGGGAAACTATGGGGAATCCCTACATGGAAAGAAAATACCCACTTAATCTGAATGGTTCATTTTAGTAATAACAGCTGGGTCAAGTGCTGCATTTCCTTTCAAAATAATGTAGTACTATCATTATTAAATGAATAATGCACCTGCCAGTTCACATTCAAAGAAAGACTTTGCCCACTATCCTGGATATACTAACTTAACTAAAAAAGCTATCACAATTTCCTGATTGGCTAACAGATTAAGGTCCATTTCCCTTCCTTAGCCAATTGGAGATGAGAATACGTTAATCACCTATGCATGAGACCATACATTTGCATAGTTCTTTAGTAAAACCACCTGACACAGCTGCCTCTAATACATTGGGTCTTATTTGTGTTACAATAATCATTTCCCCTCATGATCTATCAGGTCTTTTCCCTTGTCCTCCACAAACCTTTATGCCTTTATAATGCAAAAAATGGAACTCAATCTATTCCGCATATTCAGGATATATGGACCACATGATGGTTATTTTATTCGGATAACTCTTTAGGTACTTATTTTGGATAGGATCATTTACATGACAATAGCGCCAAAAGATCTCAACCAAGAACGTGCTAGGCATTGTACAAACATATTAAAAGATGCACCCTGAACAGCTTGTACTCTAAATATGAAATAAGAGGTAAGAGGTCAATTTAAATGGAAGGGAGGAGGGAGAGAAATACTGCTTAGACAGAAAAAAAACCCTGTCTTCACTAGTGGAAAAGAGGTGTGGCATGCTTAACTCAAGGTAAAATTCTGGTGAAGACAAAGCAAGCTGTCTTTTTCATGCAGATAAGCAGGTCAAGTTTAAAATGAGGTTCTCCCTAAATAGTAGTTTTTACTATTCCCCCCTTGCTAAATAGCATGAAAATGCCAAACTGCCTTGTCTTCACTAACACTTTACACTGGAGGTATGAACATGGCTTTCACACAGTGAAAACACAGCCAGCTGGACATTCCGAACATATCTTTAAAAACATTTCAACAAAGATTAGAACATTCAAGGCCCTACACCACTGTACCTCTTCCTCCATCTCTTTTCTGTCTTCCAACTGCCTCAGGCTTCCCATCTTACTGTTCCTTTCTCTCATCCTCAGTTTTGTGCTGTCATTATTATTAATAATCATGTTTATTACACTATTGCCTAGTGACCAAATAAAATCAGTGGTCCATTGTGCTAAGCAGTGTACAAAGAGAAAAATGGTCTCTGTTCTGGAGAGCTTACACTCTAAGCAGGCAAGACAGCTAAAGTTCAGGGGAAAGAGATTAGCACACAAGCAGAGTGATCAACGTAACAAAACCCAACATGTTTGTACCAAAATTCTTGAGTGGGACGGGCTTAACTATATATCAAGACAATGGAAGGGTGAACAGCACAAGAGGGCAGAGCAGAGGGAAATTATTGTTATTGTAATACAAGTAACAAATATCTTAATAGTCTGTTTCAGGAGACTAGAACTACATAAAAATTTAAAACACTATAATGGGCAAAATATTTTTGCAGCATAGAGCTCTTAGAGCCTGATGCATTATAAACACCCAGTCATATAGAATTGTCCACTGTTTAGTGCAGCAGACTGGGACTCGGAAGACCCTGGTTCAATTTCATTCTTCACCACAGGCTTCCTGTGTCACTTACGTTTCTCTGAGACTCAGTTTTCTATCAGTCAAATGGAGAGAATAGCAATATCCTGCCCCACAGAGAAGTTATGCAGATAACTATCGTAAAGACGGGGAGGGGCTCAGATACTGTCCCAGTGGTAGCTAAATCCCTTAGATAGCTATAGTCACGTGGAGGTAAACGAGTGCTCAGCAGTGTCGTGGGGTCAAGAAGCTGCATTAACCAAACCACACCAGATGCTTAAGAATAAAACTGCATACAATCCATGCTTTCGTTATAATCTTTTGTTCAGTGCATTTTGTCATTTACAGTCTCTTTTTAAATACAAAAGCCCGTTCTTGAAGGAGGAAAAGTTTAGTGTGTCTATTGCTTTAGTCACCTAAGCCAGATTTTTTTGCTGCATTAGCTACCTTGGACATAAACAACAGAATAAGGAGCACAAATATTCAATCAAGAATGGAAATTTCACATTGGGTCCCACATGATTAAAACAAACCCATTCCAGCCAGTGAGGGGGCAGTTTTGCTGTTGCACTGCTGGGGAACCACAGCCCCCCCCAAAAAATCAGAAAAAAGTTCTGACACTTTTAAAGACTAACAAGGTTATTTATCTCAGGAGCTTTCATGGGCACAATCCCACTTCATCAGACAAATGAACATCAGCTCCCAAAAAGACTCTGAATAGCCGAAACATTATAGCAGATAATCTGCCCTATTTTAACATTAACACCTTCTCAGCTATTGTGCTTTAAAGGCCCCATGGCCACAGTCTGAATCAAAACAACTTGTCTGATGAGCTAAAACGCTATTTTGTGTCTCAGCCTGTAACACACTGCAGTTTCCATTTCACAAGGCTGACAAAGTAGGATCTCTCCCACCAAAGCTCATGCCATAAATAAATGAGTTAGTCTTTAAAAGTGCGCAGGACTCGTCTCCTTTGCTGGACTAGACTAACACGGACACCCCTCCGGAACAGCTCCTAAGAGGGGATGAGACACGTGCGGAGGTTTTCGGACAGTAGACACCACCACACCGCCTTGAGCAGCCGGGCCGGGTCACTCCGTGCAGGCCGCGGCGGGCTGTCAACCAGGGCACAGCAAGCAGCGGCTGCCTCAGCCAGGGCACCCGGCAGCCGGAGCCAGCCCGCGCAGGGATACGCCGCCTAGCGCCGCTGCCCAGCCGGAGCCAGCCCGCCCCGGTGCTACGGCGCCGCGGACACCGGCCCCTCTCAGCCCGGACACCTCGCCCGCCTCAGGCGCCAGCCCGGACACTACCTCGTCGCAACCGGCCAGCCGCTCCCGCTCCTCCCGGAAGTCCCGCCCGCGCTGAGAACGCTGGGAGCGCAGCTCCGCCTCCCCAGCGACCAATCACGGAGAAACTACAAAGACCGAAGGACCTCGAGGCAAGTAATAGGACCCGCCTCCTAACTCTGCCACGCGACCAATAGAGGACGAGACTCTGACGAGGCGGAGCTTAAACTAGCCAATGACTTACGAGAAGGAGGAAGCGGAGGGGGATCTCGGCAGGGAAAAAGCAGGAGTTGATTTTTTTTTTCAGGTACCTGAGGGAAATAAAAACACCGCAGATGCAGAAGAAGGGTAAGTGATTAGAAGGAGAAATTTGCACTGGGAAGGAGGCGGCGATGTTTGCGGTTTGTGTTGGTGAGCTAGAATTTATCTTACATCCCTGCCTGGACCTGGGTGGTGAGGCGGGGCTCGAGGCGGCACGAGCGGGGCTCAGGAGCGCGGAGCGGGGCCGGAGGGCTGATGTGAGCGGGGTGGCGGGAGAGGGTTAGCGCTGAGGAGAGTGAGGGCAGCGTTCCGCAGTGTGGTGAGGCGGGGGGCCGGACACCCGGGCTGGGGAGCGGATGAAGGGGGGCAGGCACCGTCTGGCAGACAGGACGCGGGTTGGGGTGCTGCTGGCGGCGGTTGGCCTGGTTGCCATGGCGACGGAGGAAGCGCGGGGGCGGGGCGGGGCGAGGCTTGGGCTCGTGGGCGGGGCCTGGCTCCGGCAGGGGCGGGGAAGCCGCGCTCGCGCTGAGGGCGAGGGATTCACCCAGCCGCCAGTGGCGTCGGTGCGCTAGGGCAGCGGCTCCCAACCTTTTCTCTGCCCTGACTGGCACGCCTTGATACCTGCAAATTTTTCGAGGCACACCACAATTAAAAGCTTATGAATAGTCAAATTAGCTCAAAATAACATGGATAGTTATAAACCGCGGCACAGTGGTTCGGAAATGCTGCTGTGTGGGGTAGTAGAGGTAGCAGAGCAGGGGTGGCAAAACAGAGGAGGTCAGGAGTCCTATGCAGTGGCAGGAGTGTGGCGAGCAGAGCAGGGCAAGGGCAGCCGTGTGGGGAACAGCACAAGGGTGGCAAGGGAGGAAGAGAGAATATGAATGGCTTGGGGGGGGGGCAGGGGGAACCTGGGGAGTGGGAGGGTAGGGCAGGGGAGCATGGTGCAGCACCTGCTTGCCCCTTCTCCACAGTGGCTCCCTGCCACCCAGGGCAAACCCTCACCCCACTGCTGCTTCCTCCCACCCCAGTGGGTCCCGTCCTCCCCCAGCCCCCTGCTGCCTGTGATGGACCCTCCCATCCCTCCAGCCACCAGCTACACCTCCCCAGCTATGCACACCCTCAACCAAGTAGCCGCCCCGCAACCCCAGCTACACACCCTCTGCTACACATCCACTCCCACCCAGCTCTGCTACACACATACCAATTTCCAAAGGGATAGCCATGTTAGTCTAGTCCAGCAAAAAAACCAAGGAGTCGTGTGGCACTTTAAGGCTAACAGATTTATTTTTTTGCATGAGATCCTATGTTTTGTACCCCGTTGCATTTATTTTCATTCCATTCTGTAAGTTCACCCATCTTCGAAACATCTGACAAAGTGGGATTTTCTCCCACGAAAGCTCATGTGAAAAATAAATCTGTTAGTCTTAAAGTGCCACACAACTCCTTGGGTTTTTTGCTACACACATACTGCCTGCCCCACACAACCCCCAGCAGCCCCCCCTCAAAGCCCTTACTTTGGCTATTTGCGGGCTGGCTGACAGGCTGGGAGCTGCTTCCCCACCACAAACTGCTCTGATCTGCAGGGGGGAGATTCACAAACTCCCAGCCTGGCACAGCTCTCTGCTGGCTGGGCTTAAGGTAGACCAGAGGTTAAGGTGGAGCCACCAGAATGCTGCGTTCCAGCTGCTCATGCTATTTTTAGGGCCCCCAGAACTCTGCATTCTAGTGTGTTCCTCTATTTTTAGGGGGGCCAGAATGCTGCCAGGCTAAAAATAGGAATCCCTAGGAACTATGTTCCTTCCTCCTTACTTTAACCCCCGCCTTTTTCCTAGCCCTGCACAGCCCACATGCTCTCCTGGATTCTCACGGCACACTTTGGGTGTGCCATGACACACTGGTTGGGAACCACTGCTCTAGGGTGCTCGGCGGCACCAGGGGCCAGGTCAGGCAGGGGTTAAAGTTCAATCTGATGACCTCAGAACCCTCCTAATCGGGCAGATCCCCTTCTGCATGGGTGGGCCTCCCTCCTGCACATCCGGGCCCCCCTCCTGTACCCCAGCTCCTGCCCCCATATGCCAGCCCCCCAACTCAGCTCCTGCCCCCACCCCAGCTACTGCCCCAATGTTCCTCTGTCCCCAATACCTACCCCCAAAATCCACCCCACCCCCTCCAGTGTGAACTGGGCTGCCCCAGTACTTACTGGCAGCTGCACACTGGGCCAGGAGACAGTGCAGCCTGGAGGCTGCGCTTGGAGGCTTCTGCCTCCAAGCACAGTCTGCTCATATGCAAGGGACCTGGGCATGACCCCTCCGCTCTTCCCCTGCCTGCCAGAATGCTGCAGAAAGCCGTTTCCTGGCCTGTTGTTTTTAGGGGCCCAGCGTTTGGGCCCCTAAAAATAGAAAATGGAACCAGAACATTGCATTCGACAGCCTGCTATTTTTAAATGGTGGGCCCCGGAATGCAGTGTTCTGGCTCCATTTTGTATTTGTAGTGGGCCAGGAACACTGAGCCCCTAAAAATAGTGGGCCCCGGAATGGTGTTCTGCCGCATTCTGGCCCAATTTAACCCCTGGTGTCAGGCATTATTAGGCCAGGCCAGGATAAAATTCAGCACGGTTCAATGATTCAGAAGGGACCATTTATGCTCTTCCTGTGTCACATGGAATTAATGTAGTCAGATCTGGGAGGGGCCCTGGACATTTGTATAGCCACTCCATGTAAACTGCTCTGCATAGGAAGCAGCCCTCTGTTGTCAAGAAAGCCAACAAGGCCTTAAGCAGAGTAAAGAAGGGGCTAGAGCAGTGGTTCCCAACCTGTGTTTTGGGGGCCAAAAGTGCTTCTTGGGGGATTTCAAAGTGGCCCTCTGCTCTGGTCCTCCTGCTGGCTGGAGAAAGGACTCACTGCCTAAAGATCAGGCTGGAGTGAGTGTCCATAGGGCTAAAAGCAGGCTCCTTGCTGCAGCCACAGGGATAGGAGATTATGGCTCCCATCCCCTGGTCTGTAGGAGGGCAAAATGGCAAAGCACTCTGCCTAGGTCTATAGGTGATAGGGTCCTTTTTGGAGCTAGAACAGTGATCAGCAACATGAAACATAAGAAGAGCTATTTTTAAAAATTCCTTCTAAAGACAAGTGTTTTGAATCAGCTTTTATGGGAGAAAATCCCACTTCGTCAGATGCTTTGAAGACAGGGGAATGTACAGAATGGGAGGAAATAAATGCAGAGAAGTATACATCATGGGAATAGGTCACGCTGACATCTTCATCTTCGAAGCGTCTGATGAAGTGGAATTTGCTCCCACGAAAGCTCATGCAATAAATATATTTATTAGTCTTTAAGTGACACAGGACTCCTTGTTTGTTTTACTGAACTAGACTAACATGGCAGTCCCTTTGGATCTTACCAAGTGTTTTGAGGGTTGCAATGCAGAGCCGTAAATAGGGCGGGGCGGAGGAGGTTTTGCTCTGGGCGCACTGGAGCAGCTCAGTAGACTTGCTCTGTTAAAGGGTGCATTTTGTGCGGCGCCACTGGCCCCAAGCGACGCTAATTGCGAAGGGCACGGAAACAGATCATTACAGCTCTGCTGCAATGGATGCAGCCTCCTGGTTGGGGGACATGGAAGCTGGGCCAGGGCACCTTCTGCAGGGTCCCCTGGCAGGGGGTGGGGAGCTTGGACCCAGAAGGAGCTCACCTCCCCCACATAGGAGCCTCCAGTGGCAGGAACAGGCCCAGAGCCAGGAGCTGCAGGTTGCAGACCCCTGAGCTAGAGGAAGGGGAAGGGGTCACTGCTCTTCCATCCCCTTGGCTGCAGAGTGGAGCCACTGCCTTGGGACCCAGAGAGAGTGCCCAGAGCTGCAGCATGTGTGCTGTTTCCCTGCTGCAGTCAGAGAGAGGGGAGATCAGTGAACAAGGAGGCAAACTGCTTTTCAGAGGGGGTCTGCTGGTGGAGGCTGGTTTCTCTTCAGGGCTATGAAAATTTTATCTGTGGCCCTTGAGCCAAAAAGGTTAGGAACAACTGGGCTAGAGAATGATACACAAGGATAGGCTAAGGTCATCGTTATTATCTTTGTATGTTTTATTTTTAGGATGATGTGTACAGATCTGATAGCTGTATCACAGGCAGGATATTATAACTTTAGAAGGGGGTCAGCAGAGGGTGAAGAAAGTGATTAGTGTAATGGAAAATCTCATTGAAGAAAGACTGGGATTGTTACTTTAGAAAGGAGACTAATAAGGAGAAAAGCTTATAAAACAATTAATGGTATCACAAAGTGAGATCAGGACCTTTTGTTCTCCCTGCCTTATACCATCAGAACAAGAGGACATAATGAAAATTACAAGGTGGCAAATTCAAAACTGATAAAAGCAAATACTTTTTCACACCACCCATAATTAATCTGTATAACTCATTGCCGCAGAATGTCATTGAGGTTAAAGTTTAGTCCATTTGGATTGGACTGGACAGAGGCAATGTAGTGTGATGAATAGAAGATGACCTTTGTTCCATTCCTAGCTCTACCACTGCCCTGCTGGGTGAGCAAGTCATGTCCCTGGTTTGTGCCTCAGTTTCCCCCGCTGTAAAATGGGGATAATAGTACTGTGCCGCCGCCACCCCCCCCATTTGTGAAGTGCTTTGAGATAGGGATTATTTATATTCAAGAACATCCAAAATTGAAATAGTTAATGCTAACTATTTTGGAAGAGACATTAAGCATAATAATTCAGGTTTTAAGACAATTTCTAGTTATTAGGAGGGCAAGAATCTGATAGGAAAGGCAGATTATCTCACTTCTTCCTAATGCAAGGATGACTGCACCTTCCATTGATGCCAGCCAGTGGACAAGATGGATGTAGGGTCTGATCCAGTTGGGAACTCCTTGATGCTTTAGACCAGGAAAGATACCAAAGATGTGGACATGGGAGTAATCCCAATAACCAACTCATCCCAACTCCCTCAGAATGACCTTGCACTCAACAGCTCCCATTTGTTCTCTGGAGGTGATGTATTTTCCTGGTGCACTGATCTCACCCCAGGCACCACATCAATCCAAGCCCCGTATCAGGCATTAGGGTGCTACACAAGTTCAACACTGTGTGATATAGATAAAGGAGACACATTAGATGAATACATGCAAAGCATTCACAAAGGCACATTACTCCCCCTGTCTGAGTGTAAGCGTCTCAGGGCAGAAAATGAGCATCACAGTATGTAAAGCACTCTGTCAACCAGTGGCAATACAAGTGATTTAAGAATATAACATAATCATAAGAGTAATTAGTGAGTGAACATACAATAGGAGTCTGCCAATCTTTCTTAGCAGTTAGAACAGATTTACTCCCATTTTCAATTCCTGTGGCAATCACACAGTTGTATCACTCACAAGTTGAAACCAAAAGCATCCCCAAATAGTACTAATTTTCCAACTAGCATGGAGGCACCCTCCATTGTCCCTTGCCAAACACCTCGATCCACTTCAGGAAGCAGCTTGGAAAGAACCATAGAAAAGTTGAGAGATCAAACTCCAAAGATGCTTGGCTAGATGCTTGGATCCCTTTTGAGCTGTTCTAGCAACCAAAAAAATTCCTTAAGCAGTCCTGTGGTGTGGGGGAATCTTTGACTGGCATAGACCTGGCAAAACAACTTTACATCACTCCTTCCTGTTCCTTTCCCAATGTAAAGGCTGAGCTGGGGTGTGTGTGAGGGTGCTATTACAAGCCAGCACAACTTAGAACAGCTCTGAGAGGCAGAAAGTTGCCAGCTTCATGGGACTCAGATTGAAAGGAGACTCAGTATAGTCCACTGTACTGCAGATCATGCCCAGTGCTGGGTTTTGTTGACTGCATAACAATCACAACTACAGGATTCCTAAGAATTAAGCTGAGGTTTAATGCACATGGGATGGGAAGCATTCCTATCCTATGCTGACAATACCTGTTTTCTTTAGTGGCATTTGTTGAAGCCCTTTTGCCTGTGAGTTGATTATATAGGAGCTGTTTCAAATGGCATCTGATGGACAAAGACAGGAAAAAGAGAGAGCAGCTGAGGACCTTACAACCCCTGTCCAGGGCAACAGAACCTTATATTGGGGAGCTATCCTCTCTTCAGTGAAAGACCAAATCCCGTCTCTGGACTCTGACAACTCCATGGTAAGCATTGCCACCCTGTATTCTTCCTCACTGTGTTCCACAAAGGGCTCTCTGAATGGTAGCCAAGGATGACTCCTCTAGTAAAGAGCTCTTGAGTAGCCAATTTGCTGTTCCCAATGGGCTGATTGTTGCAGGCAGCAACACTGTGGTGTGTGTCCGGGAACCTTTGGCAGTAAACTCTGTAATCATCAGAATGTGGCTCCCATTCTGCCCTGTGTATTCGCATCATCTCAGACACTCCTGAACACTGGCCTGACTCCACACAGGGCTGAGCACTTGCAGCCCTTACTGAAGACATTAGATGTAGAGGGCCCGGCCTCCTGTGCTGTTCTCCTGGCTAATGAAAAGCATTCTATGAAGTGGGTAAAAAACCACATTCAAATGGAAGCTCTTTCATTTTTCTCCTTCATTCAGCTGGAGTATTAACTGGAGCACACTCATAACCCAGGAGAACTTGCCTCTCTGTGGCTGAAGATCATGGAAATGTGATCCTTGGCTGAGACAGAGAAGATCTGGATTCTCTTTGCTGTTATGCCACTGACTTGCTGTGTGACCTCCCCTTTCCATGTCTCAGTTTCCCCACCTGTACAGTAAGGATAATGATTCTCACCAGGCTTTTGTATAAGCACATTAAGACTGACAAATGAAAAGTGCTGCATAAGAGCTATGTGGGGTTGTTATTTTCCAGGCTTGTCTTTAGTGCTTGTAACTGGTAAATTTCTACTTTAAGAGTAGTAGACCCTATGGCCCAGATCCGCAAAGGTATGTAGACATCTATCACCCATCAAAACCAGTGAAAGTTAGGAACATAAACCCTTTTGTGAAGCCAGTCCTAGGGGCTGGTCAGCTCCCATTCCATGATATGTCCCTTAAGGTTCCTGGGCCTTTCTAAGTGGATGAAAGCTTATGGAAGGACAAGCATGTTAGGACGGAGAGAGAGAGAGGAAGTTTGTCTTAGGGACATAATTAATTCTTTTAAGGGCCTCAGAACAGACTTGTAATGCAGGGTGGGGCAAGGATCTCCTGTATCCCTGCTAACTAGGAGGAAAGCAGCATATATTCTATCTCCTCTCTCACAACAGAAGATTACAGCAGGGCTTATTTACCTCTCCCAACCTCTCAAGTAAAAGGATTAAGTGCAAAGGGGCCAATTAGCAGACTCTGCTTTAAGGCTCTAGAGAGCTTGAATCAGTTTAGTACCAGCCTGGAGGAGCTGTGGTGGCTTTAGTGATGTGATGCCTTGGCCATGATGACCTGACTTAAGTATTGATTCCTTTCTGTCCAGTTGAGAGAGCTACTTCTTAAGAGCACACAAATAATAGTCTTCAAACATGCTTAGCCCTAAAGGAAGGTTAATTTACCTTCAAAGGTAAATATTTCTTCAGATTTAGCGTGTGGCTTAGCAATATAGAGATCATCTTGTGAGTAGTGCAGGTAAGGGATCTGTCAACCTGAGCATTAATCATGCTTGTGAGACAAGATATGGTCTAAGAGATAGAGCACTGGACTGGGATTCAAGTGACTTGGTTTTTGTTCCGAGTTCTGCCACTGAAAAGCTGTGTGTGTTTGTCTTTCCCTTCCCACCCTTTGTCTGAAATGTTTATTTAGAGCAAGGGTCTCAAACTCAAATCACCCTGAGGACTGCATGAGGACTAGTAGAGGGCCGCATGAAGATTAGTATGGTAGCCGGAGGGCCACACCACTGAAACCTTTCCATACAATGATATTGCAAATATTGGTAATGATTGTGTCTCTGCGGGCCACAGGAAATACCTTTAGGGGCTGCATGCGGCCCACAGGTCGCATGTTTGAGACCCCTGATTTAGAGTAAGGACTGTCTCGTACTAGGGTCCTGATCTCTATCAGGGCTTCTAGGTGCTACTGTAATGAATGAATAATAACTGTATGACTAAAAAGATAATT
Organism: Podocnemis expansa; assembly: GCA_007922195.1. Lineage (NCBI taxonomy): Eukaryota > Metazoa > Chordata > Testudines > Podocnemididae > Podocnemis > Podocnemis expansa. The sequence continues at coordinate 26,121,757 of ML682016.1, forward strand.
TGGTACCTTGGTGCCATGTATTAATTTAATGGCAAATCATTCCAAGGTGTCTTTTACACATTAACATTCTCTAAATGCCTTCTGTTCCTAGCATCTGGAGCAAGCATCCTACTAAGGGTAATCTTAGCAATGTTATCTGAACCTTGACATAGCCCTTCATTTGCATAAAGTGGAGCTGTTTGTATTACTAGTCATATTTAATACAGAACTGCAGCCCACAGAGACTTCATATCACAGCTTGCAATGATTGTGTTTAATCTGAGGGGTGTCTGCACACACCGCACTTGAGGTCTATAATCTCTACATGGTATGCTGTCGCCCTGAAGAGGGCAGCAGCAGGTTGCATTATACAGTCTGGGGAGCACTTTGGCCACCCCGAATATGCATTTCATTAAAACGAGAGCAATGCTGCTGCACTGATGGAGTGCAAGGGGAGCCAAACTAATTTCACCAGGCAGTCAGGGTTTGTTAGTACAAAGAGTTACTGAAGATGCTATATGCTGTAGTTTAGAAGGCAAACATGAAAACTGGAGTGTGCCTGATGTGGGCTGTTGATTCTTACATTTGGTCTAAGTATGGATTCTACTTGTCCCTTTTTAGATAATGCACTGGGCACTGCAGTCATGCGAATTTGCAGATACTCAGCACCTCTCAAGATTTGGATCACTTGCCTGGTTTTGTCCCTGTTGAAATCAATGGGACTTTTGCCATCAACCTTACTGGGAATGGGCTTTTGAAGCCAATTAATGTGCTAAGCCACTAAAGTGAGAGTTTATCTATAGGCTTTGGGTGTAGAGTACTTGAAGCTCTGCCTCAGCTGGCTATTCCTCAATACCACAACCATGTGTGAAATACAGTAGAAATAAGATGACTTGTATCACCACGAAACAGCGGTCTAAATATGCTGACCCTTCCTTTCATTTCTCTATTTTGCATGGCAGTCCGATTGTGATGAAGATGGGGAGCTGTTCATCTTCCAGAGAGATCTACCCAATCTTATTCCTGATTTGTCCGAAGAACTGACAGATCTTTCTCCAGAGGAGCCAAATGTGCAGGTTACTTACTGACTGTGCTACCGCAGCAGCCCCATTTTCTGTGTTTGTTAGCAATGCAGCTGCTTAATGTTACAGACAGTAGATGCTTAGGTTGCACCGCATGATAGAAGTGCCTGAGCCCTCTTTCTTCTCTTGGGCCTGCGTCTTTCTTTCTCTCCCTATTCCTTATCAATTTTTGGAGGCTTTCTTTATCTTTCTGTTTTTGGGATCTGGGCCCCTTTCTCTTTGTTTTATCTTGCAGTTTGCTCTTGTTATCACCTTACTCTGTGCCCACCCTCTCTCAAGTGCTGAGTCCTGTCTTTATCTCTTTGTAGCATGGATCCTCTTTCTCCCTACCTAAACCATTGCCTTCTTTCTTCTCTTCACTGGCCTGCTCCCTCTCCTTCCCAGGGAGCCCTTCAGTGTCCCCAAAATCAAATGAGCTTGATTTTGAATGAGATACTGCTCTATGATGGAAATGATGCTGGCTGTCTCGCTGTAGAAGCTGAGAGAAATGCAAGCAGCAGATGTAGGTCTCTTGTCAGGAAGTGTGATGAGGGCAGGGGGTGCTGCAGTCACTGATTTGTTAAGGAAAAAGCTGAAGAACAGTAAATCTATGAAGCTTTCTATAATAGCTAATTGTCCCCTGGCTAGTTTCTGGCCTCAGGATCTTCTATGAAACCATATAGAATAGAATCATAGAGCTGGAAGGGACCTCATGAGATCATTGAGTCCAACCCCCTGAGGTCTGAACCCAGGATCTTCTGCATATTAAGCAGCAGGGCTAGTCACTACACTATTTGCAGGACTTATACATAGAGTAGGTTAACTTGCAAGCTTTAAAGGTTGTGAAATGTCTCCAATGACATAGCATACACAGAAACTAGAGAGGAAGTGTTTGGGGTGGATTTACCAAAAAGTAATTGTATGAAGTTAAGACCTGGGCATGGAACCATTTGTAGATAAGCTAGTGGGGGAATAGACCAGCTCCAGTAATTTGTATGAGGATAACAGCTACTTTGATCACCTTTCCTATTTAGCTGGGATCTGTATGTAAGCAATAGGACAAGATAATGAGGCACAGAGCTAAATGAGTTTCAGTTGTGTTCAGGAAGTCCTGAAATTCCTGCTTTTACAAAATGGATCTCCCTATGTTTTGTAACAAATCTCGGAGCTAAGAGGTGACCCATGCAGTTGCCACATGCCCATTCAGTCTGAACCTCCATCAGCCCAATCAGTGTTACTTGTTTTATTGTATATTGCTTTGGAGAGATGTGTGATTTCCTCTTGTGATGTGCATTGTTTGTATCCGTAGCAAATATTAGAATCTGTGGGACACCCTAGAGACAGCTGGAATGGAAACCTAGAAAGTTCAGATCTTCAGAAAGAAATAGCTGTTAACCAAGCTGTGAGAAAAGGATACATGCCATTGCCTAGCAATGAGATATGTGTTTTTGCTAACCTGACTGAAGAAACTTCAAGCCCCCCGAGAGCAGTCCTTGAAGATCCTACAGATCAACCTTTCAGGGGGAAAGAACAGGGCAGTGGAAAAAAGAGGGAAACAGAAGATTTTTGGATTAATACAGAATGGTCTGTGAAATGGCCATATTTTGTAAAAGCAAACAACAGTGAAGAGAGAAGAAAGTTGATAGAAACAGAAATACTCTCAAAGGTGAACTTAGAGCAACTGCCTGGAGATGGAGGTCATTCAGAGCTAAAATTAAAATCACCATCGGAGACTATTAGTGACAATCTAGAAAGAATTGCTAAAGCAGAAAGTGAGCAAGGAGCCACTTCAGCTGAACACCCTCAAGGGCTGATGCTTTGTTCATTGCAGGTAAGGAGGGTGGGGGAACATAATTTTCTTCATAGTTTTCTTTAGTGATTGCTTAGAGCTCTAGAATGGTGGACAATGTATTAAATGCAGAAAGTTCAATGATATAACAGGACATGGATGCTAATTCTGAATACTCCATGTCATTATGAACTTGTACTGCAGGAATGCATAGGAGACCCAATCATAACCCAAGGCACTATTGTGCTAGGTGCTGTACAAACACAGAACAAAAAGAGTGGGGCCAGGCCTAAAGAGTTTTCAGTCCAAGTAACCCATGCAGTAAATTTAAATGTCATTGATTAGAATCAGTAATGTCCATGTTCAAAGACACCAAGCACAGACTCTGATATGGATGATATGTGTGGTTTTGGTCCAGAATCAAAGCTTTTATTAAACTAATGAATGTTCTAGCTATCTAATTGCAAAGAGTTCTGATGCTGTAAAGTGACGTATGTTTGTCATCAAGAGTGTTGAGAAAGTTCCCCATTTCTTTTACCGGGGTATCAGTTTTTGAAACTTAATTAATTAACAGGGTCATTGACCTGCTGTCTGGCATTGCAGGTCAATGAACTGATGTCTGGAATTATCTGTGATTGTTTGAGAGAAATTTTAATTTCTTGTCAGTGGAATAGATACTTCTTGTCTGGTAACTGTGAGAATGAGATCAGACTGGGAGATGTGATCCAGTCTCCTACCAGGGGTGCTGCTGTTCTAGTCTACTAGCTCCCCAGGGTCAATATTGCACTTTTGAGACAACCACCTGTTTGTTAAAATAGAAAACGGGCAATTCTTTGTTTCATGAATAGATTAGAAACCATTGCCTGGTGCCTGACTACCATCAAACAAGAGAATCTTCTGATTTCTCTTCAGAGCTTTCACTGGGGTCAGAATATAGATTCCCCAGCATTCCACAAACTTTAGGGGACAAATTTACAAAAATCAGTGTCTGAGCTTCCCTCACAAAACACATCCCTTTGTGGGGTCAAAGCTGTAATGTCATATGCAAAGTATGCACACACTTATCTTTTTGTACACTGGACTCCCCATTTTGATCAAGCAATTCCCTTTTTAGACCTTGCCCAAGCATTGTTGGGCCTAATTCTGATTTTAGTCATACCAGTGGAAATCAGGAATGGCTCCATTCATGTCAATGGGCCTGATTCTCCTTTCTGTACCTGTTTTATACCAATACAATCCATTGACTTCAGTAGAGGTACTTTTGATTTGCACCAACATAAGTGAGAGGAGAGTCATGCTCCATGGATTTTACCTTGATGGAAGAGAGCAGAATCAGGTCCTTGTTATGCACAATGTATGCATGTGTGTAAGAGGGTGGTTTGCAGCTGAAGGGATGGAAGCCTGAGTTCAGTCATCACTAGTTGCTAAGTTTTAGAGGGATGGCCGCGTTAGTCTCTATATAGCAAAAACAACAAGAGTCTGGTGGCACCTTAAAGACTAACAAATTTCTTTGTGCATAAGCGTTCATGGGCATACATCTGATGAAGTAGATTGGAGCCCATGAAAACGTCTCACTGAAGAAACTTATTAGTGTTTAGGTGCCACAGGACTCTCATTGTTTTTACTAGTTCTAATAAGACACACCTGAACAGGGATCAGCTTATTCTGTGTAAACAGCAGCAAAAAGCTTGGGGGCAGGGAAAATGCTCGAGGAAGTCACAGTAAAGTACAGAGGCTGATGTGACTGTGAGTTAAGTGGCTCCATCAGAGAAACATGAGACTACCTGATGAAGTGACTTGATAAGAAGGTGAAAGGATGGACTGAGAACTTTTGAGTATTTGTTAATTTAGTAAACCAGAACCTGGAAAGGGCAAAGGATTTGTGAATTATGGAATAAGCCCCTTGAGTGAAAGGGGAAAGTGAGGCAGGGACTGTTGAAGGGCTGTCCGGTATCGTGAGGGGTGGTGTACAGTAGGTGACCTATCCATTTACAGCCTGGTTTTGAAAACTAGTCCCTATTTAGTCCTCAGCTTCTAAAGGTAGTTCTTCTTCCAGTGCTGCTTGGATGCATTCAGTAATAGGTGTCTCCATGCCAGAGCGCTGGATTGGTCGGAAAAAACTTGTCCTAGCCTGTCAGAAGAGGGGAGGCGGCCACTGCCCTTCGCGCCACCCGTGGCTATATATACAACCGCCTCCCCACCCCCCTCCTCAGTTTCATTTCCTCCGCCTTGCGCATCGGATCTGGAATGTCCGCTCCTTGCTAATTGCAAGCAGCCTATTTCTTCATTGGATTCACTGTCCGGCAGGGCACATCTCCTTTGTGGATTTAATTCCACTGCGAGAGCCCAACACTAGACCAGAACATCGCATCGACGATGACGGGGTTTAAACCCTGTGCCGAGTGTGGCAAAGCCTTCCCCCGGGACGACCCCCATGAGAAGTGCCTCAGGTGCCTGGGCAAAGACCACATGGTCTTGGCGTATTCCATTTGTCTCTCCTTTAAACCTCAAATGATTAAGGGGAGGGAACAGCAATGCCACGCCTTAGCCTCAGAGGAGGCTCAGCATCCTTCACCCGAGGTCTCGGGTGAGAGCCCGGCACCGAGACCCAGCTCGGCGCCGGAGCCTACATGGCACCGTGCCACCGGTGGCTGCTGCTGCCGCTGCACCACCTCGGTGTCAACTCCGGCACTTCAGCGCCTACCCAGCGCCTCGGCACCAATCGAGGTCTCCCTCAGCCAGCCCGGCATCGTCGGCGCTGGGCTCGCCTTGGCACCATGCCATATAATCTCTGACATCACCTCGGCACCAGCTGAACCCACCCTCGGCACCGCGAAGTCCGGTACTGAGAGAACAGGAACCCTCCCACTCAAGCGGTCCTCCCTCCCCTAGCGAGGACTTGCCCGTGACTCACGCGGAGTCCCTTCTTGTCCCATCCACCCCGGAAGCGGTGAAGGCAGCATGAGCCCTGCTGCTCCTTCCTACCCCACCTGCCCCACTCCCAATCAGAAGAGGCAAACCGGCTTTCATTTCGAAGGCCTGGGTTCACCCGGAATCCTCACCTTCGCCGTCCAGCCCCCCGCCTTCCACCCCGGTGGGGGTGGGCACCACTCCACCGATGGCACTGGGCCAGGAATCCCAATCCCTGTCCTCTGCCTCCAGCCCAGAAGAGGGACCTTCCAGGGGCTCCAAACAGCCCTGGCACCGCACATCGCCTCCATCACCCTTCCAATTTTGACCACAAGAGTGGTCCCCTGAGGGCACTTCCCCCCCGCGGCGGACCCCCGGTGCCACACTGTCCCCAGCACCAGAGTCCTTCATGGGCAACCTTTCAGTGCACTTTGATCTGCTGTGTCGGGCCACGGCCCACTTAGGTATGGAGGTGGAGCCCCTGAACCTCCCTCCTGATACCCTCTTTGGACCAGCATTCGCCTCCACGGTGCCTTTAGCAATCCTGCCCCATCCCATGCTCCCGGTGGCAAAGTCCAAGCTCCGTCCCCCCAGTTTCGGATACGGCGAGCATGAAATATCAGAATCGGACTACCCCTCGCTCACTGGCCACCCAGTCCCCCCCAGGGACGTGATCCAGATGGCAATGGGAGCTGGAGAACCCCCCCAGGGACCCCCTCCCTGGCTCCAGGGAGACCAGGAAACTGGATTTGTTAGGCCTCAAGGTATACTCCTCATCAGCTTTTCAACTGCAGGTGGCAAACAACCAGGCTATAACCAGTAGGTACTTGCTGGATGTCTGGGTGTCCCTTGGGAGATTTAGGAATATGCTCCCGCCTGAGGCCAGGGATGAGTATGATGCCTTCTTGGAGAAATGCAACATAATCTTTCAAGCCCTCCTTCTTTCAGCCCTTGATGCAGTGGACACTGCAGCTTGCACCATGGCCTTGGTGGTTACCCTCCGTAGGGTGGCATGGCTCAGAGAGGCTAGAGCCACCTCCTAATGCTCAGCAGGCAGTCCTTGACCTGCCTTTTGAGGGGAACGTCCTGTTTCCCTCGGAAACCCTCTCTGTGGTGGGTATGGCCCGGGATCCTCAGGGAGAAGCCAAGTATTTTGGCCTCCTCCCTCCTGGACCCCCCCCCCCAACTTAGCTTCCCAATTCCCTGGGCTGGACAACCTCCCTTTTCCCCCTTTGCCTCACTCACGGCGGAAAGAGGGCCTGTGGTCACCCTTCCCCAGGGAGGGGCCCCTCTGACCATTACCCTCTTTACCCTTGGGGTGCAGGGGCTCCTGAGGCATCATTGTCACAGATGGACACCCCTTCCCTGCCTTTTTTCCCCCATAGGGAAGATAGGCCTGAGGGGAACCACCCCGATCCCTCCCCGTTCTCTCCCTCCCTCAATTGCGGGACCAAAGATTCGATCGGGATGCCAGGGCTGACAATGTATGACGCCCACCTATGGTGCCGGTATTCCAATACCATAGTCACCACCAACCCCACCCCTTAAGCAGCGACTTTCCTGAGGACAAAAGCTGCCCCTCTCCTACTCCTAACAACCCTCCTTCCCAAATACTCCCCACCGTGCTCCCACCCTAACCCCTTGTTGAGGGATGGAGACGCATCTCGTTGTAGCCCAGCTATGGCAGGGCTCCGAGACGCGCACATCTGAAGCCTACTCGCAACAGGACTGTGCCTGTGGCCATGACGCATGTCCCAGGTAGGCCCCCTCACTCCGGGTTAGGGGAAGGGGAGGGGATGTCCCGGGTCACATCACCGTCTTCTGCGCTGTGACCCAACTCCCCCACCCCCTTTTTCAACAAGACCTTCCTCTGCGCATTAAGGGGACACATCTGTGTAGTAATTCAGCTACCTGGATAGCTACTTCATTGGGAAGGGACCTCTACAGGAAGTTTTACCCCTGCACGGGCCCTAGGTATGGCCCACCCCCCCCTTCCACCCTCGTACGGTTCCTCGTCTCTGCCCTATGGTCATCTAGTGGGAACCAGGGGCCCGCCTCGCGAACCCTCACCTTGGTCTACCGCCTGTGTGGTAGCCCATGCTTCCCCAACCTCACCAAAGTACAGCTGGGGTCACCCTTTTTAAACCTTGAAGGGGAAATACCTTGCTGTGTATCACAGATTGGGAACTGCGTAAGGTCTATCCCTTAGAGTGCCCTCCCATGTGGCTCCCGCCTTGGTACCCACTGCCCCCTGGACAGTTGTCTACGGCAGACAGAAGGTTCCCTGCTTCCAGGGCACTTGTGTCATCCCTTGACCTATGGTCTTAGTCCCTAGCACAGGCCCCACCCCATTTCCGCCCTGCCCCCTGCGGGACCATCCCACTACACCGCAGGTAGCCCCTTGATGCTACAGCGTTTTCCCCATGCGTGTTGGCAATGCGTGGCAGTTCTGCAGTTCCCCTTTCCCTTCTTAAGGACCCGCTTACTCCCACTGCCGTTATGATGGCGACACACAGAACCCAGTCTGTACAACATGTAGCAGTTTGGGGCTATACCCCTTTATTCACCCTTTGGCTCTCCCTGGGGAGGAAACTTCCTTGGGTTCTCTGATCCCAAGGTGGCTGTCAGACACGGCAGCTGCCACCTTGTTACGGCTCATTCTCTAGCTCAAGAAGGACCCTCCCTTGGCAGCGGAGTTCTTCACTATCCATGTATTGAAGAGTTTTTCTGCCCTGGCAGCCCTGTCATGGCAAAGTGGTAGCGTTCTCCCTCAGGAATGCACCTTAGGTACTTAATCCGCAGTCCTTCTCGACCCTCCTTCAATTTCTCGGTCTCCAAGGGGCTGTCTAGACGGTAGTAGAGTTCTCTGCCGTCCTTTTTCCTTCCCCTCACGCTTAGTGAGAGCTTCGAGGGGCAAAACCCCACAAGCCTAGACCAACAGGGCCCCTACCTTACATTCTAGCTCCCCACAGCCCTTAGTAGGCCATTTTTGCCAACATTGCCTCAGGCTACCATGCGGTCAGCACCTTTCCGGGGCCTCTCTCCTGCGAGATCCCGGTCGTGATACTACTTAGCTGAATCTGCGCTCCTGTGCTACCAGGTCGTGAATTAGCATGCTGTAGGCCTGTCCTGCTTGGCTCAACCCTATATGTTGTGGCTGATGTCCCATGGTCTTCTCAGTTGCCTTCGAGCCCACCTCACAACCTTGTATCCTTTCCTCCTTAGCCAGACGACTTGCTTGGCCGCATCCCAGATAAGGAGCATTGCCACTCCCTTACTTCTCCTTGTGTACTCAGTAGTCGCCAGACCAGTCCATGACTATGTGGCTTCCGCAAAGCCTTTGGGTGCTCTATGCATGCCCTTTCTTTGTTCTCACGTGAGACGTGGCCATATGGCTAGTCTCATTGGCTAGTTTCAGTGTTCGCCTTCTAGGCCACATGACATGGCCTAGGCCAGACATTATAGTCTATCGATTACATTTCACGTTTTTCCTCCTAGGCGGGGCACCTGCGTAACTTGTTTTCTTAGGTTGCGCCCCATCTTTTCCTCCAGCTCTGGTGACTTTGTTGACCTGCATATGCGCTCTGCCTTGGCTGGTTCGGTTTTGCCCTGTTCTGGTTGACCTCAGCCCATGCTTCTTCCGGGCCACCAAGGCCCATTCGCCTCTTGTCTGCGGTGAACGTCTTGCTGCGGGGTCTCTACCTACAGGGTCTGTTGCTGTGCTGTACACGGCAGTACCAACTCCACCCGCCGTCCTTCAGCATGGCTAGTAGTCACTTATTACTGAATGCATCTGAGCAGCGCTCGACGAAGAACGGTGGGTTACTCTCCAGTAACCATCCTTCTTCAAGATGGGTTGCTTGGATCCATTCAGGTCCCTTCCCTCCATCCCCGCTTCTGGAGTTGGCGACTCTAAGGAACTGAGGAGGGGGCGGGGAGGTGGCCATATATATAGCCATGGGTGGCGCAAGGGGCGGTGGCCACCGCCCCTCTTCTGACAGGCTAGGACAAGTTTTTTCCAACCAATCCGGTGGTCCAGCATGGAGGCACCTATTACTGAATGGATCCGAGCAGCCCCTCTCGAAGAAGGACGGTTACTGGAGAGTAACCCATTGTTAAGCATGTGCCTCACTTTAATCATGAGAAGTCAGTGGAACTACTCAAATGCTTAAAATAAAATCTGTGCTTTTGGGACCATAGTAACTCAATTAAAAAGGCATGTCTCATGGACTGACTTTCACTTTCATTATCATTCAAACCCTCCAGACCACGGGTCTCAAACTCAAATCACCACAAGGGCTGCATGAGGACTAGTAGAGAGCCACATGAGGACTAGTACGTTAGCCAAAGGGCCGCACCACTGAAACCTTTTCATACAACAATGTTGCAAATATTGGTAACAATAGTGTCATTGCGGGCCGCAGGAAATAGCTTTAGGGGCTGCATGCAGCCCTTGGGCCTCATGTTTGAGACCCCTGCTCCAGTCCCTTAGTTCCTTGGCTATCTAACCTTATGGAACACCCTATAAATAGTCCTTGCTCATCTGAGTAAGGATGTGCAGAAGGGGACCTGATATTTTAATTATGTGCATGATTGATCAGTGTTTATATTTAGCAATATCATTTAAAAGGAAGCTGTTTGCCAGCTGCATCATGATTACAGCAAACATGTAAATTCAGTGCTTTCACTGAGATTCTCTGGTAAAAAACTGGTACTCACAGTACCAGTGCTGAGGTCTAACACAGTTCTCATTGTATTACCCTCCATTGTCTGTCACTTTTGTCCCTCTTGAGAGATACTCCTCACTCTTTCCAGACCACTGTCCCCAGACCCCTCCCCACACACTTACCTCTCTCCTTCTTTGCGTCCCCCAGCCTTTGAACTCCTGCTCCCCCACCTGCTTCCACTTTTCTCTGACACGCCCACATGCTAATTCTGTGCTGTACCCCCTTTTTCTTATAGTGTATTAAAGTACCTTTTAGGTTATAGTGAGTAGGGCTATAGTGTTTGTAGGTTAGTTGAAGAACCCCATTGTTCCCCAACCTGCCCCCACTCCCGAAAGTTAGGTACCCCCTGACACTTTACAGAAACCACTGTGACAAACACGACATACACCGACCGCCACTCACCTTACCCTATACTCATTTTCATAAAGTGTACCCTGAATCCACTCCATACCCCACGGGTGCAGTGGTTGCCCCCCAAGATCCTCAAATCTCCGAACCTGCTGGCAGGGTCAACCAGAAGACATAATATGGGACAATACAGCCTCTCTTGCTTCCCCAAACACCCACGTGTATCCCAACTCCTTGCGTGCCTCAGTTTCCCTGCCCCAACTCCCACATGTGTCTCCGTCCCACCATTCCCACTCACCCCCCCACTCGTTTTTGCTCTCCCCTAAGCCCTTCCCTCTGCCACCGCTCCCTTCACCACCACTCAACCCCCCCCTTCTCAGGCTCTCCTTCAAACCCCGGACCCGTTGCACGGGGGAGCTCGGGGCAGGGGGACAGGCAGGGGAGAACGCACGTGGGGGTGTGGACAACGGGGGAAGCAGGAGTTCAAAGGCTGAGGACGACTCAGAGGAGAGGCAAGACAAGTGGAAGGGGCTCAGGGGCAATGAGATGGGGATGCACGGGGCGGGGCTCGGGGCAGCTGGGGAAGCAGGGGGAGATTGGATAGTTGCAGGGGAGACGGGTGTCCAGCAACGGGTCTGGGGTTTGAGGGAGAGGCTGAGAAGGGGGGGGTTGAGTGGCAGTGAAGGGAGTGGTGGCAGAGGGAAGGGCTTAGGGGAGAGGGAAAACGAGTGGGCGGCTGAGTGGGAATGGCGGGACGGAGACACACGTGGGAGTTGGGCAGGGAAACTGAGGCACGCAAGGAGTTGGGATACACGTGGCTGTTCCGGGAAGCAAGAGGGGCTGAACAGAGGAGGGGGAGACAGTGCGGGAACGGGGGCGGGTAGGGTTAGTGAAAGCAAGCGGGGGAGCGGTGGGTCAGAGGGTCGAGAGAGAGGCAAGCAGCTGCAAAGAGGGGGGGTGCGGAAAGGGGGAAAAGCAGCCACGGGCAGGGGAGCTGGTAGCGGTGGCAGGCGGCTGCAAAGCGGGGGGTCAGCGGCAAACTGGCGGGCAGCGGGCTGGAACCGGGGAAGCCAGTGCTGCAGACAGCAGCGGAGGACTGGGAGGGCTGGCGGGTGGCCGCGGAAAAGCGTCGGCGGCGGCCACGGAAGGCGGCTGGGAGCCGGGGGCCGTGGAAAATGGTGGGGCCGGCAGGAGCCGGCAGGAGCCACAGAAAAGCGGCGGCGAACCAGGAGGGCTGGCAGGCGGCCGCGGGAAAGCGGTGGCAGGGACCCCGGGAAAGCAAAGATTTCAGGGGGTTAGAGCAGGGGGTGAGATGGAGGGGTGGTGAGCCTGGGGGAAGGAGGAGAAGCGGGGAGGTGGTGAAAAGGGGGTTGCAGGGGAAGGAGGGACTGTGGGAAAGGGAACTGGGTGCAGCAGTGAACTTGGGGCACACGGGGGGTTCGAGAAATAAAGAGGGGACAAGTAAAGTTCAAATGGAAGAAGTTTGTTTAAGTTGGGGAATTTACGGAGGGGAGGGCAGAAGCAACTTAACCAAACAATTCTAAAGGCTACAAATTAAAGGAAACAATCTTAACAGCTAACTTAAGACTTCTAAGGCTACCAATTAACCTAATACATTGTTACAATTTACAGGGATACTTTTAAAACCAATTCAAACAACCCAAAAGGAAAAGAGATACACTGAGTGATACAAAGTAGCGACAGGCAATTACAGACGCAGGAGCTCCTAACATGCACACTGAAGTGGGAAATAAACAGAAAGACACACACACACAAGCCTGTAAAGCTGGGGAAAGCAGTTTTAAAGCAGCAGTAAAGAAATAGAATAACTTTATTCTTAGAGAAAGGTTGCAGGGCAGACTCTTACCACTCCTATTAGCAGCAGCGGCAGAAACATTACAGGCAGGAGAAGGAGACTCGTAATCGGGCCGGCAGTTGTACTCGTGGGGGAAACTTGTTGATACGCTCTAGGGGGAACTCATGAGCGGAGGAGGCAGCTTCTGGTTGATCAGGCCAGGCGAGATGTTGAAAACCGTCCTGCCTGAGCACCCCAGAACCTCAGCTTTTAAAGACTGTTTCCTGCCTTTCCCTGATTACAGGGAATGCGGGGAACAATGGGGGTATGAGTCATGCCCTGCAGGACCTTGCAGTTAGGCAGAGCCCACCTACACCAAGCCCTGCAAAACAATGGGCACTCAGGGTGGGAACGGCCATCCAGTTGAGGTCAAGGGGGCCACCTAGTTGAGTTCAAGGGGGCCATCTAGTTAAGGTGAAGGGGCCATCTGTTCACTTTACACATTCTATGTACTTTAGTGATGGCCCGGGAGGGGCGGCCATCAAGGTAACTGCTATGAGTCACAGACACTGGTGAAGAGAGGCCTATCGCTTTTGCTTCATGCTCCCTGACCAAGGCAGAAACTAACTATGCCCAAATTGAACGCGAAGCACTGGGCATTGTTTTTGGCGTTCGGAAATTTCACCAGTACCTGTGGGGAAAGAAGTTCACACTTGGTACTGACCTTCGACCCCTGACATCAATTTTGGGGCCACACACGGGCATCCCACATTTGGCTGCTAGTCGGATGCAACGATGGGCATAGATGCTTTCTGGATACACATATGAAATCAAGTATAGGCAATCCTCTTTGCATTGCAATGCTGATGGTCTTTCAAGGCTACCCTTACCAGCACACCATCAAGATCAGGGTCAGGAAGGAATCTTTTACTTTGAACAGGTGGAAAACACACCTGTCACAGCTATTCAGGTGAAGAAAGCGACACGGGTTGACCCAGTACTCTCACAAGTTATGGATTTCGTGATGCATGGAACATTCTTACCTGACTCTCAGGTCTCTCCTGACCTCTGCCCCTGCGTGTCTAGGAGGACAGAGTTATCGACCCAATCTGGGTGTTTGTTGTGGGATATGCGTGTCATTATCCCACCTTCATTAAGACCACGTTTGTTGGAACAGCTCCATTCAAGTCACTGTGGCATAGTGCGCATGAAAGAAATTGCACGGAGCTATTTCTGGTGGCCGGGCGTGGACAGGGCCATTGAAGAAATGGCTAGAGCTTGTACCTCATGCCAGAGCATCCAAAACAGACCTCAGCTGGCACCTCTTCACCCATGGGATTGGCTCAAAAGGCCATGGCAACGTATCCATGTTGATTTTGCTGGCCCATTTGAAGGATGTATGTTTTTAATAGCTGTGGATGCCCATTCAAAATGGCCAGAAGTCTCTGTAATGCAGTCTACTACTACGGAAACCACTATCCAGACCCTGCGTGGCTTTTTTAGTTGTTGTGGTCTTCCAGAACAGCTGGTGAGTGACAATGGACTGCAATTCATTTCTCAGGATTTTGAAACTTTTATGAAGGCCAACGGAATACATCACATGAGGTCAGCACCGTATCATCCTTCCACCAGTGGACTTGCTGAAAGGTTCGTACAGACTAGGAAGCAAGCTCTAAATCTGCGAAGGGACGTTCACCTCTTCAGAAGCGTCTGGACAGCTTCTTGTTGTTCTACAGAAACACTCTACAGGCTATGACTAACGCATCTCCAGCTTTTCTTATGATGGGATGGCAGTTGTGCTCTTGTTTTGATTTGTTGAAACCATGAGATACACAGCAAGTGGTTCAACTCCAACAGCAGGGACCAGGACAGCAGAAATTCACAAGAACAAAGGACCGCACCTTCAGTATTGGACAGCCTGTTCTCGCTCGAAACTATGCTTCAGGAGGTAAATGGGTTCCAGCAATGGTCATTGCCCAGACAGGACCTGTTTCCTACTCTGTCCAGACAGTGATTGACCTAGTTTGGCAACGGCATGTAGATCAGTTGCTTCTCCGTCATACCCATCCGGAAGATGCATCTCCAGTGGACATACCTGACTTCACCCTTACTGATGATACAACATCAGAGCATGAAACAACTATTTCTGTCTCTCCTGCTCCAGCCACCCCTTCAACACCTTCAGCCTCCCTGGACAGTGTAGGTCCCTTGCTGAATGGGGCAAGCATCCTCGTGATGGAGGATGAGGGAAAAGCTGAAGTGCTCAATGCTTTTCTTGCTTCAGTTTTCACAGGCAGGGTCAGCTTCCAGCCTACTACCATGGGTATGGCAGATTGGAGAGAAAAAGAGAGGCCCTTGGTGATGGAAGCTCAGGTTAGGGACTGCTTAAAGAAGCTGGATGTGCACAAGTCCATGGGGCTGGACGAACTGCATCCAAGGGTGCTAAGGGAATTGGCCGATGAGATAGCAGCACCGCTGGCCATTATCTTTCAAAACTCATGGAGAACGGAGGAGGTGCCAGAGGACTGGAAAAAAGCAAATGTAGTGCCTATTTTCAAGAAAGGGAAAAAAGAGGATCCAGGGAATTACAGACCAGTCAGCCTCACCTTAATCCCTGGAAAAATTATGGAGCAGGTTCTCAAAGAATCCATCCTAAAACACTTAGAGGAAAACAAAGTGACCAGGAACAGTCAGCATGGATTTACCAAGGGTAAATCATGCCTAACCAATCTCATTTCCTTCTATGATCAGATGACTGGTTTTCTGGATGCAGGAAGAACCGTTGATGTGATATACCTTGATTTTAGCAAGGCTTTTGATACAGTTTCCCACAGAATTCTCATTGGCAAATTAAGAAAGTATGGTTTGGATAGGTGGACTATAAGGTGGATAGAAAACTGGCTAGATCAACGGTTTCGGCGTGTAGGAATCAATGGTTCCATGTCTAGCTGGCAACCAGTAACGAGTGGTTTTCCCCAGGAGTCAGTCCTGGGGCCGGTTCTGTTCAACATTTTCATCAATGATCTAGATGATGGAATAGACTGCACTCTCAGTAAGTTCGCGGATGACACCAAGCTGGGGGGACCAGTAGACACGTTGGAGGGCAAGGACAGGATTCAGGGAGACCTAGATAAATTGGAACAGTGGGCCAATAAAAATCTTATCAGGTTCAATAAGGACAAGTGTAAAATCCTGCACTTGGGACGGAAAAACCCCATGTACTGCTACAGGCTGGGAAACATTCAGCTAAGTAGCAGCAGTGTAGAAAAGGACCTGGGGGTCATGGTGGATGGGAAGCTGGATATGAGTCAGCAGTGTGCTCTTGCTGCCAAAAAGGCCAATGGCATACTGGGCTGCATCAAAAGAAGTATTACCAGCAGATCAAGGGATGTGATCATTCCCCTCTGTTTTGTACTGGTGAGGCCACATCTAGAATACTGTGTTCAGTTTTGGGCTCCCCACTGCAAAAAGGACAGGGACATGCTAGAGAGAGTCCAGCGGAGGGCAACCAAAATGATTAAAGGGCTAGAGCCCAAGCCCTGTGAGGAAGGACTGAAAGCATTAGGCTTATTTAGCCTGCAGAAGAGAAGATTGCGGGGGGATTTGATAGCAACCTTCAACTACTTGAAGGGATGCTGTAAGGAAGATGGAGCTCGACTGTTCTCGGTAATAACATAGGACAGAATGAGGAGCAATGGTCTCAAGTTGCGGTTAGGGAGGTCGAGGCTGGATATTAGAAAAAACTTTTTTACTAGGAGAGCGGTGAAGCCTTGGAATGAGCTGCCGAGGGAGGTGGTGAAATCTCCATTTTTGGAGGTGTTTAAGGCCCGGCTGGACAAAACCATGCCTGGGATGGTTTAGTGGGAGTGGTCCTGCCTCTGGCAGGGGGTTGGACTAGATGACCTATGAGGTCCCTTCCAACCCTATGATTCTATGACCAACCGGACACAACATCCTCTCTGGTTCTGGCTACTTCACTGGTACCTGTGGTCACACCACCACTAATACCACCTTGTGGTGTGAACACACCAGAAGTTTGCCGTAATCCACCACGAGACAGAAGGCCTCCTAATCGGCTGGATCTTTAGCTAGTAGTGACCTCCTCTTCATGGGGGAGGATAATTCCCCGGGGGTTCGCCGGAGATGGGGCAGTCTACCCTCAACTCCTAGTTTAGTTCTTATTCTTTTGGGGGAGGGTGCTTTTTCATTAGAGGGGGAGGAATATGTGGTGTTTTGGACTACCTAGGGTCATTGGGGTTGTCATAGTGATAAATGGGGGTGTCGTTTAGGTGCTAGGGAAACCTGTCAGTCAGGTTCTGTCTCTCTCAGTTCTCTTTCAATAAAGACTCCTTACACAGGTCTGAATATGCTGCCTCTCATTATTGGATTATAATTTCCCCTAAAACTCTACAGCTCCCAGGAGCTGGGCCAATGAAAATATTATCCACCTTGTCTCTGCAGTTGAAGAGAAGGAAGAGATGGGATGCCTAGGGCAGGGCAGAGCAGGGGTGACTGGTCCTTAGAGGCAGTACTAGCTGGCATCAACTTCACTAGTGGCCATTCCCCTTTAGTTTATAAACAACAGACTGGGGTCTGTCTGCATGGTGCTCTCTGAGGCCCGCACGTTTGCCTCTGTGTGTATAAAAATAGCATGTGTATCACTCTGTGGGTATCAGGGGATGAGTGGGTCAGTTTGTATGTATTTGTGTCTGTTTCTCTGTGTGTATGTCTGTCTGGCACTAGTAATGTATCTGGTGGTGTTAGAGCATAAAGCTCTGGTAGTCCTTGAGTCAATCCAAGTGGTCCCAAGACGCACAAAGACAGAGGAGGTCACAAGCGCATATATGCTTTATTACCTTACAGAGATCTCGTGGAGCTAGCTCCCCAAGGGGTACAGTACAGCAGGTTTAATAGTACAGTCTACAGGAAAAGGGGTAAGGCAGGCACAGAGCCAATCGTAATTCAGGGTTGGGGGCTGTATACCTTATATGTCTGGTCACCTCACCTGGTCAGGGAAGGGTTGTTTCCTAATATGATGCATCACCTCATCTGATGCTTCTGGGCCCATGTGACTGACCTGGAGGTGGTGAGGACAGGTGAGATGTGACTACCCTGGGTCCCTGAAATGGTGTTTCAGGACCCAAAATGGAGTCTGGTGACTCATGCTAACCCCTTCAGTGGTGTTAATCTCTGCATGTGAGGATATCTCTGTGTGCATATGTGCATGCATGCGTGTGTGTCCTGCTGTCTGTCGGGGCGTGTATCTGTCTCTCAGTCCACATGTGTCCAACTGTCCCTCTCTATGTCTCTGTCCCTGTGTGTCTGTCTCTCTATCCAGAGTGTTTCTCCCTCTATCCTTGTGTGCCTGTCTGTCCCTGTTTGTCTGTCCATCCCTCCATGCCTGGCCCCAGTGGAGCACACACAGGGGGCACAAGCAGCTGCCCTGGGCTCTTCCCTGAGTTGCAAGCTGGAACACTGGTGTTGCCTGGGCTGAGCCAGGCCCATCCTACTATGCTGCAGGAAAGGCTCCCTGGGTTCTTGGTGCCTGGCGTGGTGCTATATCCCTTGCACTGGGGTTGTTGGCATGTCAGCACTGGGGTATCCCCTGAGTGGTCTGTGTCTGACCACCTCCTCTCTGCAGAGTGGCCCCTTCGGTCGCCTGAATGATTTGATCCCTCCAGGATGCACCCAGCAGCTGGCTGCTGATTGCCGGCCAGCTAGCAGCCTCCTGGCACCCAAGAAGCACCCAAGGCACTTCACACACATCCCCAGCTGCTGAGGGTAGTTGAGCTGGCCAGCCTTGGCTGAGGGACCAGACCTCCTGGTGTCTCCCTCCGCCTGGGCTGGGCTGGGGCTGAACAGAGGAGCTGTTTCATTCCATGGTTCTGGCACCTGCCAGCAGGCAGGGCAGGGCAGAATACATATTCTGCCCAGTTTTTCTATTTTTGGGGCCTAGTAATGCTGGCCCCTCAAATTTGTGGGCTCCAGAACACCATTGTGGGACGTGCTAGGAGTCACCCAATGAAATCAGTAGGCAGCAGGTTTAAAACAGAAGGAAGTATTTCATACAACACAACGATTAAACTGTGTAATTCATTGTCAGGGAATGTTGTGAAGGCCAAAACTATAACTGAGTTCAAAATAAAATTAGATAAGTTCAGGATGGATAGGTCCATCAGTGGCTATTAGCCTAGATGATCAGGGCTGTGGCCACATCCTCTGGATGTCCTTAGCTCTGATGGCCAGAATCTGGGACTGGACAACAGGGGGTGGATCACCCTGTTCTGTTCATTCCTGCTAACGTATCTAGAATTGGCCACTGTTGGAAGACAGAAATTAGGAGGACTGTTAGTCTGACCCAGAATGGTGGTCATGCTTGTGAGCTTTATGTTCTTATGCCATACATGAGTAATTGTATAAGGATTACATTTCAAAAATAGTTACCTAAACCGAGTCTATAAAACGCATGTACGAAGTACTGACCTGGCTTTGTAATTAGTTTGTGGTCAGCTGCTGGTTTCTTTTGTATATTGGCATTTAATACATTTTAGGTCTGGATTGTGCAAATCATTATGCTCAAGTGTCTCCCACTGACTTCAGGAGGGCCTGGCATGGATACACTGGTACACTGATATAGATTGAATGAAGGATCCATATCTAGTGTCTCATACAAATAGTGTGGATTTACACTATAGGCAGATATATTTTTAATTAATGTTGTGCTTAAATCGCATTCAGGACAGCCACTTTCTATAGGAAAAGATCTCTGTAAATGATTAGTAATGTACTAAAGTGAACACTGTGTGTGGTAGGTTGGGTTTGTTGGTATTTTTCATTTTAAAGTTCAGGGAAGGCTTTCAGAGGAATCTGTAAACTCTGACATTTCCCACTATTTAGCCACCACACATGTTTTTCCTCCACGCATAGGCTACGTTCACACACGGAGGGTTATTTCGATAAAGTTGTTCC
Source organism: Podocnemis expansa (assembly GCA_007922195.1). Classification (NCBI taxonomy): domain Eukaryota; kingdom Metazoa; phylum Chordata; order Testudines; family Podocnemididae; genus Podocnemis; species Podocnemis expansa. The sequence goes on from ML682016.1 coordinate 26,141,335, forward strand.
GAAACAACTTCTATCGAAATAACACCTTATTTTGAAATACCTTATTTTCAATTAACAAAATGTTAATTTGAATTAAGGAAAAAAGCGGGAAATGAAATAGCACGTTCACACTGTGAACATGCTATTTCGTTACCTGCTGCAGGGGGCTGCAGCCCAGAAAGCGGGCAGCAGCCCCAGAAAGGGGGCTGCAGCCACTGGGGGGGGTGAACCCCTGCCCGGCGGCTTAGCCCGCAGC